>OU015750.1:93294551-93334638 GCA_907169655.1 Acomys percivali | reverse complement strand
GTGCTGTTCTGGAGTGTGCTGTTCTGGGGTGTACTGTTCTGGGGTATACTGTTCTGGGGTGTGCTACTGAGGCTTTCTCCTCGTTTCTCCTTTCAGATGCCTGAGACGGTCTCACTCCACAGAGGTAAAGTAGCTGCAATGCTCAAGAGTAGGAGGACATTTGTTTGTTTTTGTTTAATTTGTTAATTAGTTTGTTTGTTTATTAAAAGAGAGTTTCTTGCTGGCCTTGAACTCAGAGATCAGTGTGCTTTCTATATCCGGAGTGCTGGGATTAAAAGAGTGCACTGCCACACCTGGCTTTGAGTTTTTGGGGTTTTTTTTAAAGATTTATTTTATTTGTTATTTGCAGTGTTCTACCTGCATACGAACCAACAGGCCAGAAGAAGGCACCAGATCTCATTTTAGATGATTGTGAGGCACCATGTGGTTGATGTGGTTGCTGGGAATTGAACTCAGGACCTCTGGAAGAGCAAGCAGTCTGTGCTCTTAACCTCTGAGCCATCGCTCCAGCCCAGCTTTGAGTATTTTTTAACCATTGTACAGAACACACTTTCAAAAATACAACAGATCAGCATTCTTGAAGAAAGGCCTTACACTACTGTAGTGGATGCCCAGCAGGGTGCCACACATCTGTGCTCTCAGCCCAGGAGGCTGAAGCAGGATTGTCCAAAGTTTGAGGCTGGCCTGTGACACCATGTGGTTTTCTGTGCCTGTGCCAGCTCTGAATAATGCTACGGAGGCCTATTGTACTTCTTCAAAGCTTAGGGTACTAAATCTGTGGAGGTACTTAGCTATTCTAACCCAGCTGTTACCTGCCATCTTAGTCTCCTTCTGGCACCTGCTTCTTCTTTCTATGTCCCGAAGGTGACTCCTCCCTGGTCCTCACCTGAGATCCTCTTCCTCTCTGGGCCGGAAGTCCCGCCTTTTTCCTCTCCTGCCGAGCTATCTGCCATTCAACTCAGTATTTAACTAATCAGAAAGTGATGGAGACCCATTTATTTTTTTTTTTTTTTTTACAAAATACTAAGACAGGAGATGCTTCATAATAATTATAATACCAAAGTCTGGGCTCAACTCTCTGGGTACAGAAATCAGCAATAATCTATTTCAAATGCACTTGCATCATGGGAAATATGTAGTCGTGACTAGGTGCACCTGTGAAATGTGGTTTTCTATTTGGCAACACTAGTTACAAAATGAAGGACACCTGATCTGAGAAATCCGCCCACAGCTTTACTGTTACCACTGAGAAGTCACGTTATAGAGAAAAAGCTCCTCATATAAAAAAAATCTTGCATGTAATAAGAATTTTGAAAGGAGATATTTAATATTCTATATTTGTTTTTAATAAAATAAAATTTTCAATGTTCCTATGTGTAGAAATGTTTAAAATGCCAATTAAATTAAATTAAATTCTGGTCACTTCCTATGGTCTATTGGAGAGGACATTTTTGGGTGCTTACTTTATTTTTTTATTTCTTTTATATATTTTTATTTTATTTTATTTTGGTTTTTCAAGACAGAGTTTCTCTATGTATCTTTGGACTCACTTTGTAGACCGGGCTGGCCTCCACCTGCCTCTGCTTCCCAAGTGCTGGGATTAAAGGCGTGAGTGAGCCACTATGCCTGGTTTGGCTGCTTACTTTAATCTAGACATTTACCAACTCCCCTGATGCCTAACGGTATCTCATTTAAATGTTGGATGAATCTGGGAGAGATGTAAACATCCGGTTTCCCAGAGCCACTAAAGAAGTCCATTTCTTTTCTTTTCTTTTCTTTTCTTTTTTGTTGTTTTGTTTTGTTTTGTTTTGTTTTGTTTTGTTTCGAGACAGGATTTCTCTGTGTGGCCCTGGCTGTCCTGGAACTCACTCTGTATACCAGGCTGTCCTTGAACTCAGAAATCTTCCTGCCTCTGCCTCCTACAATGCTTGAATTGCAGGTGTGAACCATACAGCCTAGCAGCTAAGCAGATGTTTTAATGAAGACAGTTAAGTCTGCGCATGGTGGTGCAGGTCTGTAATGATGGCATTGGGAGGTGGAGGTATCAGGAGGACACAGCCTGAGCTATTAGCTGAGCTATGGTGGGAGTGGGGGTGGAAGAGACTTTAAGAGTCAGATGACCAGGATGTTTGCTGCAAGGTAGTGTCTTCTATATGTACAGTGAAGCTGCACCCATGAAATCTTAATAATGTGGTTGCTCAAGCAGACAGGAAAACTAATACCACCAGTTAACATACCTGTGTGGACTCAGAAGGTTGTACTTATAACATACATATATGTATATCAATGGTAATTAAAGAATAAAAGGGCCTGAATTTGAGATGGAATGGGGGAGTGGGGGAGGAATTAGGAGGAGGAAAAGGAAGCGTGGAATGATATATAGTACTCACATGTGGAATTCTTTTTAAACAGTCACAAATGTGAGAGAGATTTGCAGGATAGCAGGGGTGCTGGTGTATAGGGTAACAGGAAAAGAGTAATCAAATGCATGATAGACATTATGAAATTGTCAAAGAACAAATTAATAAAAATTACAAGGCAAAAAACACCTGGGGGCAGAGGAATGTAAGGGAATGCTGCTGCGTATTTCAAGTGGGCCCAGTATAACTGCAGGGTTCCTTAAAAGAAGAGACAAGTCTCCATCATGGTGACAAATGCCTTTAAACTCAGCATTGGAGAGGCAGAGGCAGTCAGATCTCTGTAAGTTCAAGGCTGGCCTGATGGACACTGTGAGTTCCAGGACAGCCAGAGCTACAAAAAGAAGGGGAAAGGGCAGGGGTGGGGTGAGGATGACAGAGCTCGAGCCTGAAAAATACAGTGAAGGAAAAAACTCAGCTTGATGCGGCTATCAGACCTCTCCTGCCACAAACCTTGAGAGGATATGCATGCCCGATGACACCGTGACTTTATTTAGCCTGGTGAGTTTCATTTTAGACCTTTGTTTCCATAAACTGTAATGCACTGATATTGTGTAAACCACCAAATCTTTGGCCATTGTTATAGATACAATAGAAAATTAATATGCTATGATTGTTCAGTTATCATCAAGGTATTTTGACTCCTTCTCACCAAAATATAAAATAAAACAAACACAATAAACTGATTACCAACTTTAAATTGATCTGCAAACTTAACTCCATTTACCATATAACTAATATATTCACAGATTTTGAAGAAAAAGAAATAGACTGCATTCTATATTCATATATAGGAAGATTTTTAATTTTTAGAAGATGGGTACTGAGCTTCTAATAAACCTTTACAATCCAATGTTATAACAATGTGTTGAACATAAAAAATGCATCTTATTCTAAGAACTCAAAGAAAAGGAAGAGTTAACTCAGTAAAAAATATGTGTATGGACATGTGTATTGTCATATCTGCCCATCCCACCTCTTTCCAGAAGGGCACTCATTCCTAGCCTTAGTTGTTCTGAAATTGGCCAAATGTCTACAGCCTGTTCTGTAATTTACTTGATACACATTGATGCCAAGGGTTTCAGCAGGAAGAAGAGGAGGAGGAGGAGGAGGAGGAGGAAGAGGAGGAGGAAGAGGAAGAAGAAAAAGAAGAAGAAGAAGAAGAAGAAGAAGAAGAAGAAGAAGAAGAAGAAGAAGGCAGCTCTGATATTTCAAACCAAGAGCTAACAATAATAACATACCTATTCAAAGCCAAGTATGTATGTGCATGCCTTACACGTATTATTGTAGCATACAACCCTACAATAAACCATAAAATTGTCCCAAGCCAGAGGAGCCTAGGGCATAGATAAATGAGGCTGCCATTGTGGAAAGAGCTTATAAGCAATGGGATGGTAACCCAGCTCATATCTCTTTATTAAAGGCAATCTCCAGAACACCAGCTTTTGAGTTGATCATGTTCAATGCCAAGGTTTGAAATAAACTTATTCACGTTGTAGGCCTGCAGTGTTTAGAGAAAAGATGTTAGTTCGTCATTCATTCTTCCTTCCTCTTTGCAGTCAGATATGCTTCCTGATCAGATTTTAGAAAATGTTTCTAACTTAGGAGGCAAGGGCAGGGGTATCATTGCAAGCTCCTGGTCATCTAGGGCTGTGTAGCAAGACCTTGTCACCAAAAAGCAGACATTCCCCATAAAAGCATTACTTTATGAACATTTGGATTAGAAATTGAAATTGGCATTTGTGTTCTCGAAGAATATGGGCTTTTTGGTGTGTGTGTGTGTGTGTGTGTGTGTGTGTGTGTGTGTGTGTGTGTGTTCTGTGTTGGGGACTGAACCAGGAACTTGCAACATGCCAGGGAGACACTCCCTAAGCTGTATCCCTTGCCCTCTTATTCTACTTTTGAACATTAGATTCTTGTCCATATAAAACACATTAAAGAATAAACAGTGAGTATATCTGGTTGGTAGCTTTTTGCATGATTTCTTAATACTTTGGCTTTATTTCTAAGTTCTTTTAATAATGTAATACTTTTATTATTTAAAACGTCGCTTTTTTACATATTAAATCACAAAATGGTTTAGGGTCTATATGTTTTATTTATGTTTTTTTACCTTGATATATTTAAAGTATATTCATAAGCTATTGCTAACTCTCCATGACAGCATCCTATTATGCACTATGAGTATGTTTTACTTCACTGTTAAATAGTCATTCTTTCTTCTCCCTTTTCAACTGCTCTACACGGGACAACAATCATCCTTGTAGCTAAATCTCCATGTGCTTTTTGTTACTTCCTTAAGGTACATTTCTAGACACAGCAGTCTGCCAGGGATTTTCAGGTTTTCATAGGACACTTCTCATGGCATTTTGTACATGTGCCAAATTTCTCTCACAGAAACTTCTCCCTCTTTTCACTCCCTCTAATGGCAATGTTTGAAAAGTTAGATTTCTATTTCCTTGAGCAATATTTGATGTTTATTCTGTAATACCTATGGGTTTAAACATTTCCTTGTTGCTTATTTATAAGCCTTCCTTCATTAGTTGGCTGCTTTGGGATTTTGTCTATTTGAAAATATTTGTTGTTTTCCTTGTAAAATGGGGAAATATATTTTAAAGATATGAACACGTTGCCTTATTTTTTGCAGTAATTTTCTCCTTGAATCTTGGTTATTCTTGGGTTTTGTTTGTTTGCATATTTACATGGCCCTAAATCATGAGGATGCACTGTATTTCTTGGTGTATAATAACTACCTTTTCATGCATCATCTTTTTTTTTTGTTTGCATCATTCCTGGATCCCATACATTATATTATACATTCTTAAATCTATCTATCTATCTATCTATCTATCTATCTATCATCTATCGAGGTATTTTATGTGTACAAATGTTTTGAATGCACATTAATTATAATGTATTAAAGATTTGTGGGGCTCGTGAATTGTGCCTCCAGAAGAAATGGCATGAGTCTAGCTAGATTGGAGCTTCTTCAAACCCTGGAAATCTCATATTTGAGACTTACATTCCCACCCTGAGAACAGAAGGCGTGGAATAAAGCGCTCTCCTTATTTCCCCTGCCTGCCTCAGAATCAGGTGACACAGCCCCCAAGGTTACAGGTGGTCACTCAAGGCTCAGGTGTTCTGTCACATGAGCTTCTCTTCTGTTATCTTTTCCCCATGCAAATACAGCACTGCCAGCAGCATCCTAGTTCTAGCCAAGACATGCATTCATCCTCGAAAACCCTTCCCACTGCCCAAGGTTTATAAGGCCCTGTGCCACATGACATAAACTTGGGCCAGCACCACCTACTTCATCAAGGAACATCTAAAACTAGCCACCAGGACCCCCCATTTCTCTCTAGTTGCTCTGCCTACCACAATGCCCATCTGCAGGAGCGAGCGGACAGCTGTTACCAGAGCAGTCACAGACTAGTCCAAGTCCAGCTGGGCCCTTGTTACCTCTTGGCTCAGGTTATGGAGTCCTGATCTCCCTGCTGCTGCCACCTGGCCTGGTGCTGTCAGCCCACCTAAAAGAGTAGTAACCACCCCCACCCCACCCCTCCCCACCCCACCCCCTGAACCCTCTCACCTGCAGCTGTAGCAGAGATCTTCTGGCATGGATTTTGGTTCTGTGCTCCACCCTTTTCCACCTGGAGACTGGTGTTTCTGAAAAGGGCAGAACCTTTGACCCTGCACTTCACTCTTTTCCATGCAGAAACTGATGGTGCTCAGATGAGACTCAGAACCACAAGATGTTGCTGCATTCATTTTTTTACTCAGTGTTACAATTTTAAGGTAAAGTATATCTTAGTACATGCATCTATAGCATGCCACAAAACAGAGTATTTATCTTTATCTATTCTTGTTTCTTTTGCTTGTTTGTTTGTTTGTTTGTTTGTTTGTTTTTTGAGGCAGGGTCTCTCTCTACTTAGTGTTGGCTGTCCTGAAACTCAGGTTGTCACCCAGGTAGCTGTCCTTGAACTCACAGAGATTCTCCTGCCTCTGCCTCCCGTGCTGAGATTAAAGGCATGTGTCGCCACATCAGGCTCTTTTCCTTAAAAACAAAAAAACAAAAAAACAAAAAAACAAAAAAACAAAAAAACAAAAAAACAAAAAAGCAAAACAAATACCCAGCATCTTACTATGTAACTCACAATGGCATTGAAGTCTCCATCCTCCTGCTTCAGCCTTCAGATTTCCGGCATTATAGGTACGTGCCATCATACCTTGCTTTAACCCATGGGGTCGTATAGGTCAAAGCTCTCTGATTGCCAACCCAGTGAGTAATATCCATATTGCTCAGAATGACACCACCTTCTGATGTCTAATATTCCAGAATCCTACCATCTCTGCTGATCGTCAGTGGCCAGTGCCAAGGCACCATCTCTTCACTGTATAGAGGAGATGTGTCATTGGCCTTTTCAAAGCTACTTTATTTTTATCTTAATGAAGTCATCTTCAGTTCTATTTAGTTTGATGACAGCTTGGGTTTACCTGAAGACCCTGTCTCAAAATATTTTCTCTTCATTATCAAGAAAAAAAGGATTGCTCTTTTTGGCAGAAGGGTTCATGTAGAATTGGCTCTGGGGCATGGTGTAACATATAGGTCAAAGTTGCCCCATGTTGTATACTCAATGGCTCTAGCACCAGATATTGAGATAGGCCAAGCTTGTGTTTTGAAGTCGCTTTACACACTTACGATCAAAATCTTCTGTTTTTATAATGTGCTTTGCAGTGATAATTAGATGATAAGAGATGTCATTTTCTTTTCTTTATTAGGATTTATTGGACTTTCTTCAGCAAGGCCTATGCTATTGTTTGAATGTAAAGTGTCCCATACAGGCTCATATCTATGAACACTTGGTTCCCAGATGGTTGGAAGATTGTGTAACCTTTAGGAGGCGGGACCTAGCTGACAGAAATGGGTCACTGAGATACTGGTTTTGAGGACTATAGGCCAGCCCCACTTCTCACCTTCTGTTGGTGTACTGGTCTACTCAGATGTGAGCAAGCAACCTCACATGTCAGCGACCACAGCTGAGAGCCACTCTAGTCCTGTTACCCCACCACAGTAGATCATCCCCTCAAACCTCAAACAAAAACAGTCCCTCCCTCCCTTAACTTGCTGCTGTTCAGATATTTGGTCGCAGAGATCAGAAAAGTAACTAAAACAATCCAGAAATGAAGAGAAGGACAGACAGAATCTCAGGAAACCTCGTGCTCAATAGACAGCTTCAGCATCTGGAAGCTGGCAATGAAAGATTGTCACCTCACTGGGTCTCCTGGTTTTGAATACCCATGAGTTTAAGTATCCGGCTCTGATACTTGATTTCTACTTTTCTTATTTTCTTTTATGAAAGAATTCACCCTCAGAATTTCCAAATGGAAGGAAGCTGGGTAGAATGCATATACTTATAATCCAAGCACTCTAGAGTCTGAGGCAGGGAGATTGCCATAAATTCAAAACCAGCCGGTGCGACATAGTAAATTCCAGGCTAGCTTAAGCTACATGCTGAAATATTGTCTCAAGTGACAATAGAAAACAAACCCCAGTTGTAGCGAGAGTTTTAGTTTCTTTAAAAACCCATTTATGTTGGGAATATGTTTTTGTTCTAATCCCAGGTATGAGATATGAGGCTGCTTCAGATTGTCCACAGCAGCTGACTAGGGTTTGTCTCATACTCTATCAGGGAAAAGATTTCGCCAGCCGAAGATAGTTTATGTTTAGAATTCTGAGGACTCTTGAGAGGGAATAAATGTGAGAGCCCCCAGCAGACTTGTGCCCACTGCAGCTGCCCTTGCTGCTGCTGCTGGTTCCTGTTGCTGCTTTTGCTGGTTGCTGGTTACTTTTGATGTTTTCTGGATTGCCATTTCCAGTTTGCTGGATTTCTGCTTTTTTTTTTTTTTTTTTTTTTTTTATGATATCCTGACAATGAAGACTATTTTGCCCCAAGGAACTCGATGCCCCTAATCAGCAGGAAGTAGTTAAAGCAATCTATGCCTCCTTTCCTTTCTCTCCTATCTAGTGTTGGGTGTTTGGGAGAAATGAGAGTAGTGTGGAGAGGTAGGAAAAAGAACCCAATAAATTAGCCAAAAGCCTGGCTACATCCAGTAGAAGTGATTTGGTCCGTTGGCCATAATTGACTAGTTTTTACTGCAAGGGATGCTTAGAGTTTCTTGTCCATTCTGAACTATCCATGTTTTGCTCATGAACCCTGCTTTCCTTACAGGAGTCTTGTTACATGCCTCTTTTTCACTGATCACTGGACAGCTGTGGCAGTGCTGCAGCAGGAAGGACCTGGCTATAGTAGTTAGTTGGATTGTACTGTTGTAATTGTGTGAGTTTTCCTTTTCTCTTTCTGAAAAAATGTGTAGGGTTGTTGTGTGAAAAAAAAACAAAAACTTTTCTTGGTGAGACACAACACACATGCCTACTCACCCCAGACAGGGAACCCACAACAGACCAAAGTATGGATACCAGCAAAGTTCAGTAAGTTTTATTGGGGTTACTTATGGGAATATGGGTGAGGGATTACTTACAGAGCGGAAATTACAGACAGCTGCATATAACCAAAGCCCACTCCACCATGGGTAATAGCCCACAAAAGCTGAGAATCTCGGAGCACACTGCACAGCCTGCAGGCCACTCTACAGGTTGGAAAGCGTCCTCTCCAAGTGACTCTGATCTAAAACTCTTTCAGCAGTTCAGCTGGTTTCTGCTTCTTGCTGGTCTGGTCTCAGAATCTTCTTTGCAGCTTTTGCTCTTCTGAAGTCTTTGGAGCTCATCTTGTCTGACAGTCTTCCCAGCTTAGCTCTGCAGGGAGGGGCCTACTAAATCTGGTCAATTTAAGGGACTTCCAGAAGCTATTTTGTGTTGTTTGCCTTGCTACCTCAGGAGCTTCCCAGAAGTGTAGAATGTTTCAATATCAGAGGAAACTGTCTCACAAACACACAGAGGGAAGAAGAGAGCCTGAAGATGACCAAGGTTTCTGTATGAATCTGAAGAATGGAGCTGACTCAATAGAAAGCAGAGCCAAGGAACTAAGGGAAACTGAAGTTTTATTACACTTCGGAGGAGCTCCTGGATCAAGCTTGTGGTGCCAAACACCCCCGAAGCTTAAAAACAAAAAACAAAAAACAAAACAAAACAAAACAAAAGATTTATTATTTGTGTGTGCTCAAAATCATATATAGATTTTTAAAAATTAAATAAAATAATGTGGTTTTTCCTATTAGGCGAGTTTAGGTTGGGTTCTGTGTTATGCAAGATAGGAGCAAAACCTCTTGCATCATACATTAATTATATGCACTAAAGGAAAACAGCCAGCATTGCAGGTGGAGGCAACCAGACTAGTCAGGGAGCTCCAGGCAATGAAAGCCTGAAAACAAAGTAGACTGCACCTGAGCAATGACATCTGTACACACTAACGTGCACACACATACAAACACACACATATACAAATAAAAATAGTTTTGAACAGTTAAGGTTGGGTTCTAGAACGTCTCTTCAAAAGTCATGCATGTAGGCCGGGTAGTGGTGGCACATGCCTTTAATCCCAGCACTCGGGAGGCAGAGGCAGGCAGATTGTTGTGAGTTCAAGACCAGCCTGGTCTACAAAGCAAGTCCAGGACAGCCAAGGCTACACAGAGAAACCCTGTCTCAAAAAACAAACAAACAAACAAAAGTCATGCATGTGAAAGCTAGAGTGGCAGGGCCACGTCACTAGAAGCAGCTACCCAGAGGGAGGGCAGGACAATGTTTGCTGCAAGGACCCAGTGTGAGAAATACTAGCTCTCAAAGTTTGCTTCTGTGAGTGAAAGCTCACTGTTCTTGGCTCGGTAGACTTTGGAGACTAGGCTCTAGCAGTTCACTCTCTTCAAGGAATTTGTGTTGAAAAATATAATCTTATCAAAGAAGATTTTATAGAGCATGCATCCCAATAGATGCACAGTGTTCTGTGTGTGCTTGAAGACTACTGTATGCAGGGGCAGTTTACAGCAGCAAGGGATTTCTATGTGAAAAAGAAATAGACAAGGCTTTATTAAAGCCTAAAAATAGACTAGCTCATTTCATCCTAATCCAGTCCACATTTAGCGATATACAGGAACTGCGAGTCTTCAGTTGGAGACACTGATGATGTGCCTGTAGTTCCGGTAGGGAGTAAGTGTGACCTGGAAACTTTGTAGGAAGGGAACAAAGTCAACAGTCGAGTCAGACAGTGGAGCAACTGTGCATTCCTAGAATCTTCTGAAAATAAAATAAAACAAACCCCAAACCATTAATGAGACCTTTTGTGACCTAATGCAGCAAATGAGAAAAACTTCAGTGCCTGGGAAGGCCCACAAAACCTCATCATGTTACCTGCTTAACGTAGTAAATGTAACTTTGAGCCAGGACTGAAGAGCTGTTGCCAGCATTCCAACTCTGCTTGGCTTATTACCATCATAAATAACCTATCTGGCGATGCTATCCTTACAATTTTAAAGCACACTTATTGTTGTGGATGGGTGGGCAGAGAGGGTGTATGTGTGCTGTGGTGGGCATGTAGAGAGTAAGCAACTACTTTGAGAGTTGGTGTCACCATGTGCATTCTTGGGATTGAACTCAGATCATCAGACTTGGCAGTAAGCACCTTTACCTGATGAGGCATCTTGTGGTCAGTCTGTGGTGGTACCTTTAGGAGGCAGGTCTAAGCCATTATATTAGCTTACACATTCTAATCACTTTCCAACATCTCAAGAAAGATTTTTACTTATGTGATGGTCCTAGAGTATGTAGCCAGTAAAAGCAGAAGCTACATCCAGTGATACTTCTGAGAGACATTCTTTATTCAGTAATGTACATGGATGAAAATGGAGTACTGTATGCTGATATGTCCCTGACTTTGCATTGGGATGTACAAGAGGAAGTCCTGAAAGGACCATTATTTAGCATAATTAAAGAAAACACAAAGAGCTTCTACATAGACCACTCCAAAGACTTCACTTCTTTGATAAGTTTTTAGAATTACACCAACCTTCAGGACACAGTGGCATTTAGGAGTCCAAAGAAACTGCTAGGAAAGGACTTAACACCTGCCCCAATCTTCCAGAACCCCAGGAACATTGAGACCACAGAGAACAACAGCTCCTACTTGACACTCTTGTACACAGCACCGTGTGGAACCTGCTAGAATCAGAGAGGCCTGAGAACTTCACCTTTCAACTCAGTACAGTGGTGCGGCCATCAGTGCTCCTCTCAGCCTCTGCCAGAAGAGCACCTTCTGCAGTGGGCAGCAGTTCATGAAGTAAACTCATAGCTAGTGCTGAGAATAGTGGCATTTGGTTGCTCAACCCCAAATAGGGCATTTATATGAATTCACCCAAGGCTCAGGGAGGTAATCGTGGAAGATGTGAAAGAATGGAAGACCCCGAGCATGGAGGAGTGCTGTGAACTGCTGTCTTCTAAATGCGATGATGATCATTTCGCTCATGAGTTTACGGTAGTTATAGTGGCCTGCATGAGATAAGTCAGCAAGATCTTTCACTATTCCAGCAGCCAGCCCTAATTGGATCCAGCAGGTTACAAATAAAAGAAAAGAAAAATCATGAATGTGAGGAGACATATTAGGAGTGTCAGGAGGAAGTGGGAGGAGAGGGAATGGAAATCGCTCACCTTACATTGTACACAGGTATGAAACTGTCAAGGAAGAAGTAAAGGGTTTAAGACATCATTACAAAATTACAGGGCATTGTTGTTACAGTGTACAAAAATAAGCGCTTTGATTAACATAGCTCTCAGGTTTGTCTTAAATTTTCAAAAGCCTGTGAAGACTGTGATCTTGTCCCTTGGTTATAACAATTCTGAGATAGGAAATAAGGTTATAGATTACAGAAGTGAGGGCTTGGCTGGAGGAAGAAACAGAAGCATCTTAGGGTAGGGAAGGATAGTGTGGGAGATGAATGGTCTCAAGCAAAGTATAGCGGCATGTGTGTGTGTGTGTGTGTGTGTGTGTGTGTGTGTGTGTGTGTGTGGCCTATATGTATGAAGATGCTCTGATGAGCCCCATACTTTGTGCATTAACCTAAAAAGAGTTCATTTTTTAAAATCATAATGAAAACATACAATTCCTTCAGCATGTCTTTTACTAAAGTCGTTTCCTTTAAAACCTGCTGGGAAGGAAATGCCCAGGCTTCTCGTTTGTGTGGGGCACAGTGCTTACAACATCAGACATGGCTTTAGCATTTTTGCTGTTGGCAGTGGTTTCACACATGTGATGTTTTGGTTGAGATGGGAAATGTCAGTGGACAAGGACTGTGGATGTGTGTGTAAGAAGTCACTTTGATCCTGTGATAGTAGTCACAAGGCCGGGTTGCAGTAACCACTGCTGCTTCATTTAACAATGCCTTGTTTCTTTGTGTGCTTTAACACTTTAGAGTAAAGATGGTGTGTTCTTCCAATAGGGAGGCACTGTATTTAAACTGATCAACAAAATATTAGAACTGACTGCTTTGAGGTAGCCAAATCTGAACTAAAAGCCTTAAAATGGCACAATGTTGTATTGTATATACCTTAACATCTGTAGTTTGGTAAATTTAGATTGCCATGGGAAAAAAATATTCTTTTTCCAAGACAGGGTTTCTCTGTATACTAGCCCTTGCTGTCCTGGATTCACTTTGTAAACCCACCTGCCTCTGCCTCACCATGCCTGGCCTTGTTTCTGTTTTTTTGTTTTGTTTTGTTTTGTTTTGTTTTGTTTTGTTTTTTGAGGCAGAGTTTCTTTGTGTGTAGTCCTGGCAGTTCTGGAACTTGCTCAGTACACCAGGCTGGCCTCAAACTCAGAGATCTACCTGCCTCTGCCCCCTACCCGAGGTGCTGGGCTTAAAGGTTTCTGCTACCACTGCCTAGCCAGTTTAAAATTTTTAACAGAAGTCTTAAGGAGGTGGGATAGAGAATGCTTGGTCTGCAAGTCTGAGCATCCACAACCTGAATCTGAATCCCCAGCAACTATGTAAAGGGCCATGGTGGCTATGTATGTCAGGAACCCTAGATTGGGAAACAGAGATGGGTGGATCCTGGGAGTTCTCTGGCTGTACAGCCTAGATAGAACGGGAGCCTCTAGTTCTCGCTCTAGAATTATTTTCCTTTTACAAACACAAAGATTCTTTTCTATTCATGGTTGAACACATTCTCATAGACTGAAGACTTTGTCTTGAGTCATTTAATACAAGAGGACCTTAATCTGATACCAGCATAATTTGAAAGTCAAACACAACGATGTTCTTCTTTGTTTTAGCTCCTGAGGAAGGTCCAGAAGAATACTTATGCCAAGCACACAGCAGGAGCAGACTAAATGTCACAAGGACTACTCTGAATAGGGGTTTTGTAGCATCTCCTCCAGAGAGGAGGAAATGAGTCCTTAGATAGCACACATGTCACATGTAGGGCACCAAAGCAGACAGAACTTTGAAGCATCTACAACGGATTTCCTGCGTTCATAGCCAAGAAGAAATTTGGTTTCAGCACGTAAAAAACATCAGCTGTTATGTTATCAACTTGGACTTGTCTTGTTCCATAGTTGCTTTAGAATCTAAGTTGTTTTGGTTTTTGCTTTGAGTGGTTCTCATGCAACCCAGGCCAGCCTCCAACCCGTCCATAGTGTTGAGGATGACCCTGAACTTCTAATCCTAAGGGACCATATTATAGGCATGGGCCTTGTGTATGAAACTCTGGGCATACAACCAAAACTTAGAGGTTTTTATACACATCAGGTAAACACTCTACCAAATAAGCTACATCCTTAGCCCTAAGGTTTTTTTGTTTTGTCTTGTTTTAAGATTCTTCTTCTAGCCGGGCATGATGGCACACACCTTTAATCCCAGCACTTGGGAGGCAGAGGCAGGCAGATCACTGTGAGTTCAAGGCCAGCCTGGCCTACAAAGTGAGTCCAGGACACCAAGGCTACACAGAGAAACCCTGTCTTGAAAAAAACAAAAAAACAAAAACCAGAAACAAAACCAAAGCAAACAAAAACCCAAAACAAACAAACAACAGCAACAATAAAAAAAAAAAAACTCAGACATTTTAAACTAAACATGACACAGTGGTACAGGCCTGTAACCTTAGCTAATGTATACTGAGACAGGAATATAAGTATCTCCAAGTCAGTCTAGATTATATAGCTAATTCAAAGTCACATTGTTTACTTTAGCCAAGACTGGGTCTCAAAATTAAAGGAAAACAGGGGAAGGGACTGAGAAGGTAGCTGGACAATGAGCACTTGCTAGTCATTCACAGAGTCATTCATTCATTCACTCCTTCATTCATTCACTCATTCATTGAGGTTAAGTCCTCAATGAGCAGGTAGGTAGGTGGTAGATAGGTACATAGATTTAGATACATAGCAATAGATAAATAGATAAATGATAGGTAGATAGATAGATAGATAGATAGATAGATAGATAGATAGATAGATGACTGATAAAATACAGAACCTGTTGGAATATCTGTGTACAATTACATAAATTCCTTGAAATTTATTAGGTGATATATCACAAACTAGACCTGCTGGTGTGAAGAAATATGATGTTTAAATTTTATACTTAAATTAATTATTAATCCCTCCAAATCATGCCTACAGTTTTCCCAAACACTGAGTAGCTTTCAACATGAGTCACTTATTCTTTTGCACACAGGACTGTAGTCATCTGGGTCAGCTCTTTGTCATCTTGGCTTGGCTTTAGTCTTTGGTCAGATGTAAGACTGTGTGTATCTCATCTGGGGTGTAGGCTGAAGAGAAGGCTGCTAGATGGTGCATGCTCTCTTTGGGGTAATGTCAGAGGTTGGACCAAAGACAAGAGGAGCTTTAAGTCCTGTGTGTGTGTGTGTGTGTGTGTGTGTGTGTGTGTGTGGTGTGTGTGTGTGTGTATGTGTGCGCACAATAATGTCCTGGCCAGAGCAAGTTATATGGGTCAACATCTGTGGAGTGGGAAACATAGCACACCTACCCTAGTGTGTTGTTAGACTTATGTGGCTGCGGGGTGGGGAGAATAACTGGGGACAAGAATCCAGTCTAGTCCACATAGCTTTACTTTACATGAACTCCTTCTGCCCTTCCAGCCTCTGATCTCAATTTCCTTTGCTAACATACCTGTGGGAGTGAGGGTGCTTTCTGTAACTTCCAAGATTCTCAGAGGAAGAGAATGGCTTCCAGGTAGCTTGACAACTATAAATCTAGAAGCTGGTATACCCGGCTTTCCATACTGGCACAACTTCTGGCTTCTTTGTTGGTTTACTTTTAAGATAAAATTAACCTTTTAATATATGTATTAAGATCTCACACCATGATGCTGGAGGTCCAACTCAGGGCTTTTGTATTCTAAGCAAGCACTCCACTGCTGAGCTACAGCTTCGGCTCAAATATTAGGCTTAAATGTATTTTGCTTTGTGTTTTTATAGTGCTGGGATCAAACTCAGAACCTATACATGCTAGGCAAGTTTTCTACAACTGATTTGATATTTCTAGTCTGATTTTGTTTTGGTATGGTACATAGATATGATTCTACCATTTGATACTTATATAAATCTATAGCATAAGTGATAATAGCTAAAAGTTTCTATTTATTGATAGATTTCCTTAGTCTAATGATTGTTGGAAATATAATAATATGGTCAAGAAATAATTGTTAATTTAGAATATAAAACTGATCAGTTCATTGTAACATGGAGACGAACAGATTTTTGAAAATATAATGGCATAATGTTCTATTTTTATTTTTCATTTTTGTTTGTTTGTTTTTCAAGACAAGGTTTCTCTGTGTGGTCTTGACTCTCCTGAAACTCACTCTGCCGACCAGGCTGGCCTCCAACTCACAGAGATCTACCTGCCTCTGCTTCCTGAGTGCTAGGATTAAAGGCATGTGCCACCAGCCAACAGGCTAGTTTTATTTCTTTTGCTTTGATAAAACACCCTGCTGGAAAAAAACAGCTTAGGAGAGGGAAGGATTTATTTGGCTTACAATTCCAGGTTATTATCTATCATTGAGAAAAGTAAAGGCAGGTGCTCAAAGGAAGAATTTGAAGGCAGGCCTGTTAGCTATTTCATACAGCATTACCTCTGACCAAAGAACCCATTTCACAACTAAAGAAGTACAGCAGGACCCATGGAGAATCTGCTTGCTAGCTCAATTCCATGCCAGCTCATCCTCAGCAAGCTTTCTCATACAATCCAGAACTACCTTCCTAGGAGTTGTACTACCCACCATGGGCTAGGCCCTTCTGCAGCAATTAACAATCAAGATAACCCCCATTCCAGACATAAATGGCCACAGGCCAATATGATCCAAGTTAGCTATTCAGTTGATACATTCAGATGACTCTAGGCTCAAGTTGACAGTTAAAGCTAATCAAGATGAATATATATTCATTGATATATTTTTACTTCATTGGTATCTTATTAGTTACACCGTTTGCTTAATTTTTGTTCTTGCAAAAAGCTAATGTTGCTTAGGCCGATCTGAATTTCTAGGTTCAAGTGATCCATCTTCAGTTAGCTACAGATGCAGACACACTGAGACCTTCCATCCTTTCCATCTGATAAAAGCCCCTAGGGCAATATCTAACTGAACAGTTAGAAAGATGTGCCAATATAAACAATGCCATCCAGGGAAAACAATCATTAAAGTAGCATTAAAAATTAAAATTGTATTTGATAGCCAACTGTAGTGACTCACATCTGCCTGCAGACCCAGCATTGAGAAACCCAAGGCAAGAGAGTCCCAAGTTCAAGGTTAGCTGGCCTATATAGACCTGCCTCTATAAACAAGTGAATAAGTAGGTAAAATATTCATGGCATAGATACACAGGGGAAGTAAAGTGACTAGCTGTCTCTTGAAAGATTATTTCCTTCTTAAAAGGAAGTAAATGAGTCTGAGAGTTGGTCTTATGAATGCATAAAGCAAAGAGATTGGAGCTACATGGTCGTTTTGTGTTCTCCTCGTCACCTTAGAGGAAGAAGATGTTCAAACCTCTCACTTCCTGCCTGGACTTTCTTCACTGACTCTGGACCTTTACAGCAGAATGTTCTCTGTTAGTGTTTTTCTCGTCAATTGTTTTATTTTGGAATTTTAGTCCATTCTTTTTGAGAGGATACCTTTTCAGGTTGCCCAGTCTGGCTTCCAAATTGCCATGTGGCTAAGGTGGATTATGGGAGTGCCACCCAGGTGCACACCTGGCTTGTTTGGTTTGGGTGGTAAATGAACTCACTTCAAAGTGCCATGGCTGGGGCAGTAACTAGAGTAGCTTTTTTTTTTTTTTTTTTTTTTTTTTTTTTTTTTTTTGAGACAGGGTCACACCTTGCGGCTCATACTAGAATGAGATTCCATGTGTTGCCTTCTTTTTGAAAATTTATTATTATTATTTTCTCTCTTTTCACACACACAAAAAATTAAGACTGCCTTACTCTGTAGCCCAGGCTTGACTCAAATTTGCCATGTAGCTGAGGCTGGTCCTCTCAAGTGGTAGGATTATAGGTATTTACCACCTCCCCTGGTTTTATGTGGTGCTGGGAATTGAAAGCAAGACTTGGTTTGTGCTAAGAATGCATTCTATCAGCTGGGCTACCTCCCCAGCCCTCTTCCTTCCGCCTTTCCTTTCCTTCCCTTTCCTTTCCTTCCCTTTCCTTTCCTTCCCTTCCCTTCCCTTTCCCATCCTGTCCCCTCCCCTCTCCTCTCCTTTTCTTCCTCCTCCTCCTCCTCCTCCTTCTTCTTCTTCTTCTTTCTCTCTCTCTCTCTCTCTCTCTCTCTCTCTCTCTCTCTCTCTCTCTCTCTCTCTCATTATGAAGCCCTGGATGGCCTGGAACTCACTACCTTTTACATGTTGCCATTACTGTGGTGTTCCAACACCTCAGGTGTTGGAATTTTCAACCTCTGAGGCCATATTGTTTAAACTGATGTTTGAAGGATGAAATGGCTCTGCTAGACAGCCTGGCAGTGGTCAGGAGATCAGTTCATATTTACTTGTAATGGCTAATTATTTTGTTATTATTAATTGCAATTTTTATGTATGAGTGTTTTGCCTGCAGGTTTGTATGTGCAGCATGGTGGTGGAGATTAGAAGATGTAATTGGATCCGTTGGAACCCTAATTACAGAGAGTGGTGAGCTGTTGTGTAGTTTCTTGGAACTCAACCCAGGTCCTCTGTAAGAGCAGCAGTGCTCTTAACTGCTGAGCCATTTCTCCAACTCATAATGGCTAATCTTGATTATCAACTTAACATACCTAGAATCATCTAGATGACAAATCTTTGAGAATGTCTTAAGGGGGGGGGGTTCTATATGCTTAACTGAAAAGAAAAGACTCCGTCTAAAAATGGACAACACATTCCATGGACCTGGGTCTCAGACTCAGTAAGAAAGTAAAAGTCTTAGTCAAGGTTCTAGTTGCTATGAAAAGACATGATGACCAAGGCAACTCTTGTAAAAGAAAACATTTAATTGGGCCTGGCATACAGTTTCAGAGGGTTAGTGTACATCATGGTGGAAAGCATGGTAGTATCCAAGCAGACATGGTGCTGGAGAAAGAGCTGCAAGTTCTATATCTTGATCTGCAGGCAGCTGAAGGAGGCTGTGTCTCACTGCGCCTTGCTATAGCATCAAAGCTGTGTACACAAAGATGTGTACACTGCCTTTATTTCAGTTTTGTTTTCATCAATTTTCTTTTTTTTATTAATTTATTCATATTACATCTCAATTGTTAGCCCATCCCTTGTATCCTCCCTTTCTTTCCTCCCTCCCGCTTCCCCCTCTACTCCCTTCCCCTATGTCTGTGACTGAGGGGGACCTCCTCCCCCTGTATAGGCTCATAGGGTATCAAGTCTCTTCTTGGTGACTTATTATCCTTCCTCTGAGTGCCACCAGGCCTCCCCATCCAAGGGACATGGTCCAATATGGGGCACCAGAGTTTGTGTGAAAGTCAGATCCCCTTCTCCACTTAACGGTGGAGAATGTCCTGTTCATCGGCTAGACTGGGTAGGGGTTCTAAGTTTACTGCTATATTTTCCTTGGCTGGTGCCATAGTTTGAGGAGGACTCCAGGGCCCAGACCCGCCTGTATTTTTCCAGGACCCTCTGGATCCTTCTATTTCCTCATTCTCCTAGGCTTCTCACCCCTAAAGTCTCAATAGGATTTTCTCCCCTCTGACCCACTTTCTTGGTAGGTTAAGTTTATCATGGGGGCGTACCCCTTGGCCTAGTGTCTTGATATAAGTGAGTATATACCATTTGACTCTTTTTGCTTCTGGGTGAACTCACTCATTATGATAATTTCTAGTTCAATCCATTTGTCCACAAATTTAGGAAATTCCTTGTTTTTAATAGCTGTGTAGTATTCCATAGTGTAAATATACCACAGTTTCTTTATCCATTCTTCTACTGAGGGACACGTAGGTTGTTTCCATGTTCTGGCTATTATGAATAAGGCTGCTATGAACATGGTTGAGCAAATTTTCTTGTTGTGTGCTGGTGCATCTTCTGGGTATATTCCATGGAGTGGAATAGCTGGGTCTTGAGGAAGCCCTATTCCCATTTTTCTGAGAAAGCGCCAGATAGATTTCCAAAGTGGTTGTACTAGTTTGCATTCCCACCAGCAATGAAGGAGTGTTCCTCTCTCTCCGCATCCTCGCCAGCATGTGGTGTCAGTTGAATTATTGATCTTCGCCATTCTGATGGGTGTAAGATGGAATCTCAGTGTCGTTTTGATTTGCATTTCCCTGATGACTAAGGAGGTCGAGCATTTCTTTAAGTGTTTCTCCACCATTTGATATTCCTCTGTTGAGAATTCTCTGTTTAGTTCTGTGCCCCATTTCTCTATTGGGTTATTTGGTTTGGTAGTTCATCAATTTTCATTTGTTAAAAATTCTTCAAAAATTGTGACAAGATTTTTGTTTGTTTGTTTGTTTTTTTGAGACAGGGTTTCTCTGTATAGCTTTGGATGTCCTGAACTTGATTTGTAGACCAGGCTGGCCTTGAATTTACAGTGATCCACCTGCCTCTGCCTCCCAAGTGCTGGGATTAAAGGCGCGTGCCACCATGCCTGGCTGACAAGATTTTTTTTTTTTTAAACAATGTTTCACTGTGTAGCCTTGGCTGGGCTGGAACTCACTGTGTAGACCAGACTGGCCTCAATCCTTTGCATCTGCTTCTCAAGTGCTGAGATTGCAGGCATGTGCCACCATGCTCAGTTTAAAACTGTAATTTTTTAAAAGGCTGCAATTATAGGCTCTTTTCTCTTCAGACTGTAAAGGTCTTTTTTGGGTGGGGCAGCAGGGGAGGGTCTCAGGTAGGTTGGGCTGGCTGGGTTAGAATTCCAACATTATGTAGCTAAGAATGAATTTCCGTGAATTCTTGATCCCTCTTGCCTCTATCTCTCAAGTTCTGAGACCATAGGCATGCACCCTTATACCCATACTTTCATAAAGGAAATGTTTATTATAACTTAGACATGCACTAATGTCTCATGTGATAATTTTCTTGCTAGATATTTAATACATTGAAAAAGAGAAGCCAAATGTGGTGGCACCTTTAATCCCAGCACTTGGGAGGCAGAGGCAAATGGATCTCTGTGAGTTCGAGGCCAACCTGGGCTACCCGGAGAAACCCTGTCTCGAAAAACAAAACCAAAAAAAAAAAAAGAAAGAAAGAAAGAAAGAAAGAAAGAAAGAAAGAAAGAAAGAAAAAGAGAAAGAAACAAATATTCACAAATTACCTACTATGTGTGTGTAAATAAAAATAAAATAAAAATCTTGTTAAGATGAGAAAAAATAGAAAAAAAAAAAGCAGAATCAGAAATTTTAAATGACAGTTTCTCTTTATTGTAGAGTTGCATTCCTTGAGATGAGCCCAAACCAGAAAACAAAACAAAATAAAAAACTGTCCATTACACTTGCAAGTCAGTAATTGCAATGTGGTAAAACCATGTTTTATTTAGAGATAAACAAACAACTGTGTACATACGTTTTGCAATGGACAATTCCAGTAGTCGGAAGTTGTGCACAGGGTCTTTCCCCATGGCCTATTAAGACACCCCAGAGTCCATTGCTAATCGCTCTCAGGCTTGAGCTGAGTTCACAAGAGGTCTCTCTGTGGCTGGAATTTGTTCTCGTGGTTATTCCGAGTCTGCAGCACTGACCTTACTCTTGGCCTCTGACGTCACTTCTTTTATTGATGGTGTCTTTTCTTCTTAGATTACTCTACTGTGAGGCTGCCAGACTTCATTCTTTGATATTTCTTGACTTAGAAGACGCCTCCAAATGTCTCCAAAGCCCAGTAGATATGATCTCTTCCATCAAATACATTTCTGAAGCAAGAGGTTCTTCTTTGAGTGACAAATAGAAACACAAAGCAAGTGTTTGTTGCTCTCACACCCTTTCTTCTTCTTTTCTCCTTTCCTTCCTCTTCCTCCTTCTTCTCCCCCTCCCCCTTCCCTCTCCTCTTCCGCCTCTTCCACCTCCTCCTCTTCCACCTCCTTCTCTTCCTCTTCTTCCTCCTCTTTCTCCTCCTCTTCTCCTCCTCCTCCTCCTCCTCCTTCTTCCTCTTTTTGGGACAGGGTTTCTCTGTGTAGCTCTGGCTGTCCTGGAACCCACTCTGTAGACCAGGCTGGCCTTGAACTCAGAGATCCATCTGCCTCTGCTTCCCAAGTGCTGGGAGGAAAGGCATGAGCCAACATGCCCAGTTAACACCCTATTTCTATGCAGTCCATCGGGGCCTTAAGGACATTTTCTAAGGAGAAAAGCAATGAACACCCAAAGCCAAGGGTAGGGATAGTCAAATGTTTGAATGAACAATTCCCTGGAGGGAGAGGGGAAGGGGAGGGTAAACTCCTCAGGTTTTGAGGGAGGTAAGAATAGCTCAGGCTGAGGCTGGAGAGATGACAGCGGTTAAGAGCACTGACTGCTCTTCCAGAGGTCCTGAGTTCAATTCCTAGCAACCACATGATGGCTCACAACCATCTATAATGTGGTCTGATGCCCTTTTCTGGCCTGCAGGGGTACAAGCAGGCAGAGCACTGTATACATAATAAATAAATAAATCTGAAAAAAGAATAGCTCAGGCTTAGCAAATGTGTTGACTACTGGTCAATCTAACCTCACTTTCTGGCCAGGGATAAAGGACACATCAAAAGGAACATTCTGGGCTGTACTGGAGACCCAAGGACATGAATGCTTTTCGAGCTAAGTCATCTTCCCTCCCCCTGATAGAATCTAGTGCTTGTTTTCTTGGATTGTGACTTCACCCTAAGATCTCTGAGCTTGTGTGAAAACACACTCCTGTCTTGCTCTAGGCCTAACAGGAAGATGTACTTGGGACTTTTACCTTGTCTGTCTGCCACATCTAGCATGATTCTGGGGACAATCATAACTGGGCCAATGAGGCTATGAAGCAAACATACACAGACATACAGACAAGCTGGGATCAGGTGGAATGGCTCTGTGATGGAGAAACGGTAGCATCTAGGAGCTCAGTGGTCTTTTACATACTATTGAACAGAGAGGTGGCTTTTTGCATGTAGTCGAATAATAATTCAGTGTTGTTATTCGATACAGACAAACAAGGAATCAGGGTTTATGATATACAGTTGGATCAAGGAATCAGGTTTAGTTAATCTCAGTAGGAGCACTCTCTGTAGGGACACAATCTTCAGGTTATAAACTATCCAGGAAAAGAAAGGTATTGTGGACATTTTCTGTATACACTGCGAACATTTCCACATGGGACAAGGGCTGCACGGGGAAGACTGACATTTTCCCATGGGTCTGAGGTTCTGCTTCTTGCCATGGCTGTGCCTGTATCAATAGGCAATTGTGATGGTTTGAAAAACAAGGGCCAATAGGGAGTGGTGGTGTGGCCTTATTGGAGTAGGTTGGCCTTATTGGGGAAGTGCATCTCACTTTCTTCCTGCTGCCTATGGATCTAGATGTAGAGCTCTCAGCTCCTTCTCCAGCACCATATCTGCCTGCGCGCCGCCATGCTTCCCATCATGATGACAATGGACCAAACCTCTGAACTGGAAGCCAACCAGTTAAATGTTTTCCTTTACAAGTGTTGCCATGGTCACAGTATCTATTCACATCAATGAATCTCTCACTAAGACAGAGACGTTCATTTAGGACTTCGTTCACTCAGGGCTTCCTCCACTACCTATGTCTACCCTCAGCTGGAAGAGTAGAAAATGAATATCTGGCACAGATTCTTGTAGGATTATAACAAAACAAAGTTGCTAGAAAAGGCTCTAGGATTGCAATGGCAGATGGCTAAGGGTTTGAAGTAACCAGACCTGTGAAGTGTCCCCAAGATGGTGGCTCTAAGTACATCAGCGAAAGTTGAGCAAGTCCAAGAAGCCTTCAACATAGTTAAGAATGGCATGTCAGGAAATATCTGATTGTTGTTCTGTTGCCTTAGGTCAGCTGGTCAATGGTACGTCATGCTGTTCTCACTTCATATGTGTTCACAGGGCCAACTGCCTGAGGCGGTTAAAAACAACTCTATTTTATGAACTAGGAAGTACTCACATTCATGGACCTATTAAGTGGCTGATTTAACTCTTGCTGAGATGTGAATATAAGTTCATGATCTATACTGTTAGTTAATACATTTGAAGAATTAGCAACCAGAGAATCAGATTGTTCTAAACTCCTTTTCACTAATTTACTACCCAGTTATTTGCTACTCTGATTTACCAACCCAAGTCAATTTTTATGTGTCTGCGGATGTCAATAAGTTAATAATGTGTTATCTCCAACCAGAGCTACATTTGATATTTATAACTGGCATGAGGAGAGATCTTCTAAGATTATGTTTACTTATTTACTTTATGTCAGTGTGTGCATAAGAGTGCCACAGAATGTGCATGGGCATCAGAGGACAACCTGAAATAGTTAATTCTTTCCTTCCATCCTATGAGTCCTGAAGATTGAACTTGGATCAAGCTTGGTAACAAAGGGTGTTACCTGATGTGCCATCTTGCTAGCCCAAGAGGATAGATCTTTTTTTTTTTTTTAAGATTTATTTATTATTATGTATACAGTGCTCTGCTTGCGTGTCCTGCAAGCCAGAAGAGGGTGCCATATCACATTACAGATGGTTGTGAGCCACCATGTGGTTGCTGGGAATTGAACTCAGGACCTTTGGAAGGGCAGATGACGCTCTTAACCACTGAGCCATCTCTCCCGCCCACAAGAGGATAGATCTTAATATAGTCACTTCTTTTTAGTTCCTCAGAGCAGTGTGAAATTGTAGCAATTGAGACCTTACCAATGCCTGCCTCTTTAGCCTCTTTGGGATGGGACAGGAGATGTGAGGTCTTCCTCTGTTTAAATCTTTTCTCCTGAGGACCTCTGCATGAGTCCTTAGGGATCCTGTAACCTGAATGGTACCTAGGATGGCCAGCCATGAATGCAGTGCTCAGAGGGTGAGAACTCCAGTCTGGCAGGTTCACAGAGGCCCTGTGCTCAATAGGTGAATGCTGAGTTTCAATGCCAGGTAAGCTTCGATGGGAGCTAAAGAGTCCATTTCCTTATGAGTACATTAACTTAATTTAGATAGTGAGACTTTTTCCTCCAGTTTAAGATTTAGTCATGTCACTTTGATTTTAAAAATTAGAATAACCAAGACATTGCTCCAAAATCTACCTCATCTGAGGTTGATGAGGAGCAGGGGTGACAAAGCCACAGGATTTCATGTATTTGGTTCTAAGACATGTTCACATTTTCTTCATCTTTTCCACTCTGCTCTAGAAATGAAATCAGTCTGTTTGTCCTGCCGTGGTGTCTCAGCCTTGAGGGAAGAGGACTGAAACAGCCATGTGCTACCATCTCACCGCTGTTCCTCTTGAGACACTATGTTTGGTTTCTATGAAAAAGAAAGACTAATGCCAGTTTTGTTTTTTCACAAGGATTAAGTCTGGTTATAACCATAACAAAGAACACTTCACACTATACATTTATAAATCAGATTTCTCCATCGGTCCTCAATGAATTTGACAAAAGAAAAAAATTTCCTGAGTACTTTATAGTTTCTAGAAAATAAATTACTGTGTCAAAGAACAATCTGCTTTCCCTCAGTTGCAAATGTGCTTGCCTATAAGCTATTAACACTGAAGACAGAGAGGCTACACAAATAAAGAGTTTATATGACACAGGCAATATGATGTTTAAGGATAAGAGTCCAGAGCTGAAAGGGAATGTAAACCATATTTTCATGTAGGTCTACTAGTTTACATAGTTAAAATAGCTTTACCTCAGCAATCATATTATTGATCCAAAGCAGAAGAGGAAGGAAAATCAAAATGGAAAGGAAGATGCTAGTGAAGTATTTCCTGGAAGTTTGTGTGTGAGTGTGTGTGTGTGTGTGTGTGTGTGTGTGTGTTTGTGTGTGTGTGTGTGTGTGTGTGTGTGTGTGTGTGTGTGTGTGTTTATGGCTTTGTTTGGGCTAGTGCAGATACATGTTCATGGAAGCCAGGTATCTTCCTTGATCACTCTCCACCTTATATTTTTAAATTTTATTTTAAATTTTAAACGTATATGGGTGTTTTGCTTACACACACACACACGTCTTTGTACCACATGTGTGCCTTGTATCCTAAGAGGCCAAAAGAGAGCACTGGATTACCTGGAAGGTTATGAGCCACTGGATAGGTGTTTGGAACTGAAGCCTGGGGCTACAAAAAGAGCAACAATTGCTCTTAACCTTTAAGCCAATGGTTTTCAACTTTCCTAATGCTACAACCCCTTAATAAAGTTCCTCATATTGTGGTGACCCCCAACCATAAAATTATTTTATTGCTACTTCATCTCTGTAAATGTGCTACTGTTATGAATTGCAATATAAATGTCTGCTATGCATAACATCTGATATGCAAACCCCCAAGGGGTCAATACCCACAGATTGAGAACCTCAGTTCTAAGCCAACTCTTCATCCTTTTTGTCTTATTTATTTTAAAACAGGTCCTCTCATTGAACCTGGGCATCATCAATTTGGCTAGATAGGCTGAACAGCAAGACCTCAGAATTCATCTGTCTTAGCATCCTGAATCATAAAGTTACCATGGCACTACATCTTGCTTTTATATGGGTGCTAGGATTCCAAACTCAGGTCTTCACACTTAAGCAGCAGGCACTTCACTGACTGAACCATTGCCCCAGCTCGACCAGATGAGTATTTTAAAGAGGTTTTCTTGAACCTTGAAGCAGTCATTTCTGTTTAGGCTTCACTGGCCAGACTAGGTCACAGGGGCATCCTCCTTCCATTCCAGAGTGCGTCCAAGAAAGCATCACTCTTTGACTTGTGTACAAAGAATTCTGATTAGAAAGATGGTTAAACACATGCTAATGGAGCCAGCTGTCTGTACCTGCCACCACGGACATGGACTTTCTACTGAGGGCTTGTCATGTGGAATTGCTTTCAACAAACAAAAAGTTCCAGTTTAAGAATGCAATGTTCCCGCTACTTATTTCCTCTTTTAAATGATAGATTTGGGCTGTCTTGTCTCTAAATAGCTACTTTTGTAGCTTGTGTTTTGAAAGCAGATCAAATGACAAAATGAAGGGAAACATCTTGTGACCTTTGGGGTTTTGGTCATTTGGGATGCATTTTTTGCCAAGACAGACAGTTGAGTATTTTGGAATATTCTGGTGTTTATTTATTCAAGACTAAGGCAGAACCATCATGAATAATGAGCACATCACAAAAAGAAGCAGAAAGTGAAATATACATTTCAGAAATTCATTTGAGCTTATTGAACAAGGGCAGTTTCAACTGAAGAACTTTCTTTCTTCAGAAGCAAGCATTTTATTGATTTATATGGACAGATTTTTCATGGGTAGTTCATAAAGACATCTGAACATTGTTGATCACAAAAATACCTAACTTGAGTAGTGTATCCTTCTTAAATTTAGCTACAGGGCAACTCCAGGCTTAAAACCATTTCTTTGCTACATATTTTTATTAATTCTTTGAGAATGTTATATATGTATTTGATGTATTTTTGATGACATATATTTATGCCCCATTCCTCCACTTAACTCTTTCCAGATCTACTCCCCTACTCCCTAACCCCCTCCCAACTTCACTTCTTTTTTTTTTTAAAGATTTACATATTTATGTATACAATGTACATAAGAGAGCACCAGATTTCATTATAGATGGTTGTGAGCCACCACGTGGTTGCTGGGAATTTAACTCAGGACCTTTGGAAGAGCAGCCAGCACTCTTAATCTCTGAGCCATCTCTTCAGCCCTCCTCTTTTCTTTCTTTCTTTCTTTTTTTTTATTTTTTATAACCCACTGAGTCCACTTTGTGCTGCACTCACGGGTATGGAGCCATCCATTGGAGTGTAGCGGAACATCAGAGACCACACCCTTAAACAAAGCTGACTCTCCATCTCAAAGAAGTTGTCAGCTATCCGTAGCTCTTTAGCTAGGTGGGCAGGCTCATGAGCCTCTTCTGACTCCATGCTGGATTGTTGACTGGCTTAATTTTGTGCAGATCTTGTGAAGTAACCAAGCTGCTGTGGCTCATGTTGTTCATGAGTGTAGTGATCTAGGCATATCCAGAATAGACTATTTCACTTTGATTTGCCCTCACCTCTGGCTCTTAGTATCTTTCTGTCTCTTCTTTTATGATGGTCCCTGAGGCATGGGCATGGCACAGATGTGCCATTTGTGGCAAAGCACGTCACATAGACTTATTCTCTGCACTTTGGCGAGTTGTGAGTTTCTTTGTGAACCACAGTCTATTGCACAGGAAAACTTCTCTGATGAAGTCTGAGAGCTGCACCAATCGATGAGCACAGAGATGAATTTAGAGGCAGTTTGACACTGTTCATTTAGCAAAATAATAGTTGTAGGCTCACCTATAGGACCTTTGAGCTCCCCCACTATGGGTTATTGCCCATATTTACTCTACCTGGCAGGTAATACCTTCTGTGGAGTGGGCTTAAATTGAAGCAAAAAGCAATTGGGAAACAATTGGTTGCCCCCATAACCCTTGTGCTACTTTTGTGCCCATGGCCATATTTTGCCATTCTGGTCATCAGTGTAGCTCATAGAGATCACAGTAGGTAAGACTGTTCGTGACTCTTTTCCCCCAGCAGCCTGCTGGCACTAATCTTTAGGTTTGTATTAACTTGGAGTTCCTGTAGAATCCAGGAAGCTAGAAAGAATCCACTGGTTGAGATTTGGAAGAAAAATCTTAAGGGAGGGATGATATGAAAGAAATAGGAGGACTAGTGGGGAAGGAGATTTAACTGGGGAAAGGGATGTGTCAATAGAGTGGTTGAAAGAATAAATAACACTAAGGGAGTTTGCAAAAGCTATATGGAAACCTATTATATAAGCTTCATACATATATGTATGTGTATATACATTTAAATTATATATTATATTCTAATTAAATTATTAATATTTAAATTATATATACATATATAATTATATATACACATAGGCATCGGCCTATACAGGAGATAAGGCTCTTCTCACAAACCATTGTTTGTCAGGTAAAAAGCCCAGTACCAAGTATGAGATACCTTCTCTTGAGTTATTGCTCAGGCATGTCCCAAAGACCCCCCCCCTCCCAAATAAGACAGGCTATTTACTACCTTTGTTCTTTGTCACCCACCAGAACATGAGGGTAAGACTCTATTGTTGGAGACACTATATGCTTTGGTCACAGGACATGGAGAAATCAAGTTAACACTGACTGAAATATTTCTCTTTACATTTAGGATAAAATGCTATCATTAAAGAAGCTTTGTTAATAGCAAGCACATTTCACATATGCATTAGTATTGAAATCTTCACATTTTGATCTATTTCTGTTTGTGAACAGAAAGTAATGATAGCCACTATTACTTAAGTCTGTAGTCTGTGGCAGTAGTCTTATGTGTAAAATATAGTTCTCTTGAATACAAAACAAACAAACAAAGCAAAAACTCTGGGATCTTTGTACAGTTGATATCTGTTATTATAGATGAGATCATAAGAAGCATAATTGGATATGAATTCAGCAAGTCTTCGAAACTTCCATCCTCATAGAAAACAGACCAAGCAGTGTTCTAGAATGACCCACTATCCTTTCTATATCATATAATGCAGTAAATTATTACAGCAACATTTTTCTGTAGCCAGCTAGCTCACCAATGAGCTATGACTTGTTATTAAGCTGTAAGCACTATGCTGGGCAGATTCTGAGATACTCTAACCATAGTGCTTTTAAAACCCACACAAAAGCCAATCACTTGCCAATCCAACGACTCCAGGGGTGGCTTCCGTTCCACCAGTCTGTCCTTACAGCCTTGTGTTCACCACCATGTTACCTTATGGAGACTCCTCTCTCTCCGACTTTCTATTCTCCTCCCACCTCTCAGCTCTCAAACTCAAGCCTGAGAACCTAAAACTCCGCCTACCTTTCTTATACCCCATCATAAGCTTCAGCATCTTTATTTAATCAATCAGGGATAATTAGGGAACATCTCTTATCACATGGTTATAGGAGATAGTTCAACATTCATAACAGTGTCCATAGCAAGGCAAGGCAGTAACCAGATCTGTGTAGCTGAACATAACCTTGAACTTCTAATCTTCCTGCCTCTACCTTCTGGGTGCTAGAATCATAGATATTTTGCCCCTCCCTGTTTTATGTAATGCTGGAGATTGGCCCCAGTGTTCTGTGCATAGGAAAGCACTCTTCCAACGGAGCCACACCCCTATCCTGTAGTAACGTCACTGATGGCTATGCATGATGAGGTTGGACTATCTACTTGTCTTGAGACAAAAGCAACTTAGAGGAGGAAGGGTTTATTTGAACTTACAGTTCTAGGGGGATGCATAACATTAGTGGGGAAGGAATTCCATTAGTGGAGCAGCTGGTCACGATGCGTCTGCAGTCAAGGAACAGGGAGTGATGAACAGGACAGGAAGTGGAGCTGCACTGAAAAACCTAAACTCACTTCCTCCAGCAAGACCCCATAAACAGCACCTTCCATAGAGCATATGAAGTACCATGAACTATCACCTACCAGCTATGCTTTCTTAACTGAAAGGGCCCTGGCATGGCCCTATAGAAGGTGTTGATTTAGCATAACTAAGCCTTGTACTTGATAGAAAAAAAAAAAAACACTGAAAAACATTCAACAGAAATTACTTTCTGGAGTGGGGGATGTCACTCAGTGGCAAAATATTTGCCTAGCATGCCTGAGGCTCTAGGGTTCGCTGTCTTTATACCACACACTTAAGAAATAAATAATACTCTCATGCATGGGGCAGCATACTACCAGGAATTTTCGAAACCTTCCTTATTTACTTTTTGCTGCTATGATGATGAACACTATTAAAAAAAGCAACTTGTAAAGGAAAGAGTTTATTTGGCTTAACTTTCCCAATCACAGTCAATCACTGAGGGGAGGCAAGGCAGAACTCAGGGCAGGAACTAAAGCAGAGACCATGGAGGGAAATGCTCCCCTTGCCTTGCTCAGCCTTTCTTATACAACCCAGGATTACCTGCGTAGAGGTGTCATTGCCCACAGTCGGGTGAACCCTCCCACAGCAATCATTGATCAAGAAAACACCCCCACAGACCTGCTCACAGGCCAGGCTGGTGGAGGCAATTCCTCACCCAAGGCTCCTGATCCCCAGGTGACTCTCATCTGTGTCAAGTTGACGAAAACTGAACAGCCCAGGGACCACTGCCATAATGCTCCCACGTCCAGACTCTTGAGTCTGACTGCACTGAAATCTAGCCTGTCTGCTTCATGTGACTGCTGTCCTCTGTACATTACCCTTCCAGACCTGTTTCTTACCTGCACAATGATGGCATTGATAAAGTCTCACCCATCGTCCCGTTTGTTGATCCTGATGTGCAGTCCTTGGCACCTGGCCCAGTGTGTGCCCAAGTGTGTGCTTTGGAAAATGTCAGCCATTTTAAAAGAAGGAAGCCACTGACATTTTCTGGGAGGATATTTCCTGATTTTTTTTTTCCCTCTCTACCCTCAAGTTTGAGGCACTTGATTTATATGGAGGCAGGAGCACAATTCAAGTATAAACAACTCTTTGGGTAGAGCTTAGTATTTGGTCCAGGTGGGCCAAGTTATCCAGGGCATATGCAGTCTGTGCAGGCTTGCTATACCTGTCATGGCAACTCCGCCCACAGCTCTTAGGAATGGGCAGCACTCCATGACAGCTCTGGCAAGCCTGTGCTGGGTGAATTTGGAGCCGGTCTGTAACACATTCAAAGATGTAATTTGGAACCTACAGCTCATGTAAACTAAACTACCATGCTATGGAGATGTTGAAACACATGGGGTAAAATTATAGCTTCTCAGGATTATGCTCCACATCTCTCTCTGGCTGCCTGATTGGTTCTCAGTATAATTGAGGTGTTGACTGTGGGACAGAAAAATCCAGGTGCTTTTGAGTCCCAAGCTGTCTCATGAATTACTTTTCTTTCTTTGAGGCTTCCTAGCCTCATTAGCCAAGTAGCCAAGATTAGCAAACATGACTAGGTTTAGAATTCCTGGATTCAAGCTACAGAGAAAGTGTTTTTTTTTTTTTTGAGGATTTATTATATATGATCTTATCTGACAAAGCTTTAGTTTCCATACCTAAACATTATACAGAACATGTAAGTTTTATAGCTTTAACACATTGGTTATTTTTTAGTGTACTTTGTTGTGAAAAGAAAGATACTGGGGTGTTATATATCAATTTACTAGAGGCAATTTTTTTGTTTATTTGCTTTTTGCGACAGCATTCTCTGTGTAGCCTTGGCTGTCCTGGACTCACTTTGTAGACCAGGCTGGCCTTGAACTCACAGCCGTCGCCTGCCTCTGCCTCCCAAGTGCTGGGATTAAAGGCCTGAGCCACCCAGCCTTGCTGTAAAAATGTTTTTAAAGGTTTTTTTTTTTAACATCTTAATTGTATTTTGAATTATTACTAGGTTTCTGTGGTCCATGAAGTAATAGGAATTAGAGGTATAAATTATTCACAAAATTAAAACCTTTATTAAAATTGCAGTTGAGCTTACTTGATATTAAAGTAGTTTATTCACATTATATTTCTGTATTTGATAAAAAAAAAAAAAAAACCTTCCACGAAAGACCCAAGTGGACACACTTTTCTTTTTTCAGTATTACACATCTAAAGCACAAAGCTGGGGCAACAGTGCATTCAATGAAGTGCTTGTGGCACAGGCATGAGTCAGGTCCCAAAGCCCATGGAAAATACCCCCGAGCCTTCCTAATGCTGCGACTCTTTGTATACGGTTCCTCATGACCGCTCCCTACTAAAAAGATACTTTCCTGCTACTTCATAACTATAATTTTGCCAGTGTTGTGGTTTGTAATGTAAATATCTGATATGCAACCCCTAGAGGGGGTCTCGACCCAAACCACTCCTCTGATCTCAGGGATGGAAAGATCCCTGGAACTTGCTGGCTAGTAAGTCTGGTTGAATTAAGGAGCTCCAAATTCAGTGGAAGGCCCTGTCTCAAAAAAAGTAAGGTGCACAATGTTGGAGATGGGTTTTTGCACCGTGTATTCAAACGCTGATTTCTCTACCCAGAGATCTTCTCACAGGCCAGGTGTGGGCATTGTCATTGTTACTGAAGCATCTCCTGGTTCATGTTGTGTAAAAAAAAAAAAAATGTTCCGCACCATCTCTGAACAGCCTATAGCTGGGCCAGAGAGTTGAGGTGGACTTGCAATCTCAGGAAGAGAAGGCCGCCAGGAGAGAAAAAGAGTCACCAGGCCATGAGAAGGTCACCATGAGGAAGTCTCCAAGAGGAGGTCACCTTGAGGACAAAGGTGGAACAGGAACAGCCAAGGTAAGACTAAACTGGCAGGTAACAGGGCACATGGCTGGAAAGTAGGCCAGATCAAAAGAGCTGGCTAGCCATTTCTCAGCTGAGAATCTGCCCAGCTATAGTACTTAAAGCTTATTAATAAATTTAATAGGTCTCCATATCATCATTGGGAGCCAGAGCAGGCATAGAAAAACAATACTATTATTTTTATTTTATTATTTTGTTTTTAGAGACAGGGTTTCTCTGGGTAGCCTTGACTGTCCTGGACTCTTGTAGACTGGGCTGGCCTCAAACTCACTCACAGAGATCCACATGCCTCTGCTTCCCGAGTGCTGGGATTAAAGGAATGCACCAGCACCACCACTGCCCAGCCAACAGTACTATTATTTTTACAGGACAATAACAGAGAAAGACACTTGATATTATTCTCTGGCTCTTCAGTTAGATGAGGCTCAGGTCCAGGTTTTTATGCAAACAGAAACCTAAACCACTTTGGAACACCTTCTGCAGAAAAAAAAAAAAAGAAACTCACAAAATTTATTCTTTAAAATTTTGCAAACAAACAAACAAACAAACAAAATGTGTGTGACCTTTTGAAAACATTAGTAAGGCTTCCTTGCTGGGCCTAAGAAAAAGCAAGGAAGGGGCCCCAAGACTTCACCTTTACTCACAGTAAATCCAGTCCCAACTAAGATGTATAATGTGGAGATCCCTGAGCATCCTTTAAACCCCACCCCCCAATTAATGAAAAAACTCCGGATCTGAACCTTGGGGATGGACAATATTGCAGATTATTAACTACTTGCATGAAATTGTGACTTATTCTTTTCCTGACGGTGTTCCCTTATCAGGTTTTATTTACTTGAATATGATAATTTAAAACATTAACGTTTTGCATTTTCCCAAAAGAAATAGCCAGAATTATAATTAGCTATTTTCATGAGATGTGAGCTATGGATAAAAATGATTATACGCTTCCCAAATTTTTTCTCCTGAAGACTTAATAAGTATGAAAATGATTCTCTCCTCATATTTACTTATGCTCTTGATGAATGTTATATGCAAATATTAGGTTTAACCGGAGGTGAATAAAAACAAGAAAGTGAGGATCCTAAATTGAAAATGAGTTCTCTATAACTAGGAAGGAACTTTTTTTTCTTTGTTTTCTTTGTTTTGTTTTTTAATGACATGCTTGCAGCTTTGTAACAAAAGGGAGTCAATGAAGTCAATATTGGAAGTAGAAAATACAAAAGAATCCCTACAGAAAATTCTAGAATGAACTTTTTTTCAGAGATTAATGGAAATCAGAAAAGAACTCCTTACATTTTCCATTTTGACTGCAGAGAATTGTAGTCTGGTTTTTGTTTGTTTGTTTGTTTGTTTTGTTTTGTTTTTTTCCTCCCTGTCAGGTACACAACTATTTGGCCATGTTTTCCCTGCTTTTTTTTCTGATGCCAAAATGTGAATGAAATAATTAAGTGGCTGGAAGAGGGAGACAAAAGAGGAGTAGAATGACGAATGAAAATATTATGATATGTATGGAACAATACATTTTGGGGCCTTATCTTTTTCCTCCTCCTTTTTCTAATGACTTATTAGCATGTGTTAGCAATAAAGGGTTTTGTTGTGACATCTTAATATATTTACATGATTATTTTGATATTAACCTAGTGTCCTCTTCCCCCTCCTTCTAATTGTTTTCTTCCTCCCACCTAGCCTCTAATTCTACTTTCCTGTGTTTTTTTCAGTATATATGTGACCTAGTAAGTTCCATTAGGGTTGCATTATGGACCCGGGGTGATTCAGTTCTCTTTTGATACAGAGTCTCACTATATAGTCAAGTTGGCATTGAACTTGCCTCTACCAACTGACTGTTTAGGTTAAAAATGTCCAGCCTCCTTCTCTTCCTTCACCCTCCACCCTTTTTGGACAAGGTTTCCCTAGATAGACAAAGTTGGCTTTGAACCCACATAAATCAGCCTTCCTCTGCCTCTGTCCCTTGGACTAAGTTTGTAGATCAGGCTGTCTTTGAACTCACAGCCATCTGCCTGCCTCTGTCTCCCTGAGTGCTGGGGTTAAAGGTGTGCACCACCACACCTGGCTCCAACTTAACATTTTTGTTTGTTTGTTTGTTTTTATTTTGTTTTTTTTTTAAATAGGGTTTCTCTGTGAGGCATTGGATGTCCTGGACTTCGTTGACCAGGCTGGTCTTGAACTCAGAGATCCACCTGTATTTGCCTCCCAGAGTGCTGAGAGTACAGGCATGTGCCACTGCACCAGGCTCCAACTTAACATCTTAATGAATGTCCATCGTCTGAAGCATGGATGGACACTGGAAATGGGAGCGGCCTCAGGCATATATTGGATGATTTGATATGCCCAGGCAGAGCTGCTGTGATTCAGGGACTTGCTTAGTCTGTTCAGTCTGCACTGTAGGGCAGTTACTGCATTTAACAGGCTGCTTATATGGACCGGTGTCTCCTCTTGATATAGCAATAAGAATGCATGCAACCTTAGAACAGTGAAAAGCAAAAAGAGGTAATAGGTATGGTGCTGTACACCTGTAACCTTAGCACCTGGGAGACCGAGGTAGAGGATCTTGAGTATGAGGCCAAATAGGGCAGGATAATGAAACCTGCCTTAAACACTAAAACACAGAAAAACAACAAGAGGGGCTAGTTGGTAATACTGTCATTTATATTAAGTAATTAGCTATTTATTACATTTTGTGTATTCCTTTTGTTTTCCACTAAGGGTTTGAAGCAGCTCACCTGATAATACATGTTAGAAAAAGAAGAGAAAGAAGAGGAAGAAGAAGAGGGGGAGGAGGAGGAGGAGGAAGAGGGGGAAATTTTGTGGTAATGGGGAAAAAGGGGCACAAATAGAACGCACAGCCCATCCTGATGCTGTTCTACAAGGAATTAGCTCAGAAACAAACTTTGTCTGTGCTTGGGATGTAAGTCATTTGGTAGCGCTCTTGTCTAGCCTGCACCAAGCCCTAGATTTGCCCTAGTTCTTTGCAAACTTCATGAATGATAGTTGGAGACCTGTAGGGAGCTTAGTTTCAATCACTGTGTTTGAGACTTTGCAATTTTCATTCATTTTACTTTTTAAGTCAGCATACAAAGGTTTAGATATTATTATCTTGGTTCTGTTGTAAAACAGGGTCTTGTTCATGCAGCCTACACTGACACCAAACTTACGCTCCTGCTTCCTGAGTCATATTCCCACTTTGATCCCAGATTTAGATGTGCTTAGGGGCATATGGGAGAAGTTTTCAAGTAGAAATATCTTTATCAATTGAATATATGGTATGAACTTAGAGAGGGGAAGGCAGAGTGAGAGTAACATTTTTGATGTGTGTCCCTTCTCTGATGTACGCTTATAGCTTCTAATTTCTCCAGTTAGGACAGCAGGACATGGTACAAGGGAGAGGAACATGACAGAACTCTTGGGACAAAATTTGGAGACCATGGGACTTGTCGGAATGTGTGATGCATCCATTCAGCCAAGGCTCACAGCCAGCGGCAGGTTCTGGAGCCACTAGCACAGTCATGTCAAAGGAATAGTGGATGAGAAACAAGATTGTGTATGGTTTCTAGACCCAGAGGCACAGTGCAGACCCTTCTAGAACAGTGGTTCTCAACTCATGGGTTGCAATCCCTTTGGGGGTTGAATGGCCCTAAAACCATTGGAAATATCAGATATTTACATTATGATTCATAACAGTAACAAAATTACAGTTATGGAGTAATAACAAAAATAATTTTATGGTTGGGAGTCACCACAACATGAGGAACTGTATTAAATATAGGGTTACAGCATTAAGAAGGTTGAGAACCACTGTTCTAGAAGCTTGAATGTAAACGAAAAGTGGAAAAATGATTATAACTAATTAATTAGGCAATCAAGGACAAATAAATGCTTTAATCTTCTAATGATCTAATGGGGAGACTTGGATGTAATACACACACACACACACACACACACACACGTCGGTGCCGCACCCATCCAGCGGGAAAGAGATACAGACAACCAGGATCCTTCTTCAAGCAGTTTACTCGGGAGGTTTCAGGAAGTGACTGCCCCCGCACCCCAGGATAGCAGTTATATAGCAAACAGCAAAACCAAACACAGTCTGCCACGTAGCCGTACTCTATTGGCGGACGCCAAGCAGGTCCAAATAAGGCAGTTGTTTACTACCAAGCTTTGCAGGAACAAGAACAGGAAGAGGCGCCATCTTCTAGGTGCGGCACTGCTCCGAACGGCTCCGGACACACACATACACACATTATTTAGCCCAGATTTTCCTTGCGTATAGAATTCTCTTTCCTTAGCCTCTCAGGGTCTGAGTCTACAAGTGTGAGCCATCACTCCCTACTTGGGTGTGTTACTATTTTTATGTTTATTTTTTATTACTATTTTTAAAAGATGGGTTTTCATGTGTTGAATTCTCTGTGACACTTTTTGTCCACCTGCCTGTACTTACCTAGTGAATTAGAGGTGTGTGCAACCATGTGCCATGTCTGATTTTCATACGTACTAGGTAGGCACTATATCAACTGTGCTACACCCCCCAGTACATGTTAAATGTTAAAACAGAGAAGCTTGGGCTGGAGAGATGGCTCGGCGGCTAAGCGTACTTACTGCTCTTTTCAGAGGACCCTGGTTCAGCTCTCAGCACTCACATGCTGGTTCACAACCATCTGTAACTCCAGGGGGATTTAATGCCCTCTTCTGACGTCTGTGTGCACCAAGCATGCATGTGGCACACAAACGCACATTCAGGCTAAGCAGTCATGGACATAAAAGAATAAACAACAACAACAACACAAAAATCTAAAAAATTAAAACAACAAAACAAAAGCCTCTCAAACAAAAAACCAGACATAGTACATGGTTGCACACACCTATAAACCTAGCACTTGGGAGGTAAATACAGGAAGATAAATTTAATGTCGTCCTTAGCTACATACCCAGTTTTACACTATCCTGGGCTACAAGAGACTCTGTCACAACAGCAGTAATTGGAGACAATTGAGAGTTACTATGAGGAAGTCTCCAGGTGTGTGGCTAATGGGTCTTTGTTGACTCTGAATCTCACCTGCTTCCTGATCTCCACTTTTCTGCCTGTCAGTCTCTTGCCCATGTGCATTCTCCATCTGTTCTTCGCTCCCACAAATCTGGTTCTTATTTCTATTGGCTGAGCAGGTAAGTATTGCCATCCTGGTGCGGGGGTGGGGGTGGGGGTGGGGAGCAAGGTGATTCCCCTTACACCTTTCACACCTGAGAGTTCTAATCCTTCCGGGATTGCTAGTCCCTGGGTACCTGACGCCTGTTTGTGAGTTCATTAAATTCTCATAATTGAATGAGGTAGTTTGTTTCCTTTCATAACTCAAATACAGGTATTAACTCCAAACATATCCATTTGCAAATTCAAACTCTGTTATGGTGGGAAGTTTAGTGTCCCACTGTATCAAGGCCAGCCTGGGAGGTGGAGGGCACGTTTTTTTTTTTTTTTGCCGAGGAAGTGCCATTTGAGCCCAGAGCCGAAGAACCAACTGAACAAAGAAGATAAAGAGAAGAAGAGATGGTCAGAGTGGAGAAAACAGGCTGCAAGGCTTGTGTTACTCAGTGGGGGAGGTGGAAGAGAAGAAGGAAGTGAAGCAGGAAGCAGGGCTCACAGAACAGCAGGGCGTCACACCCCTGGGCTCGTTGTGGTCCTCAGAGATAATCCTAAAGATAATTTTGAAAAGCCTTAGGGCTTTGAGCTAGGGAGGGATGCAATCAGATTTGCACCTTAAGAAGATCTCTGGCTTAATTGAAGGCCAGGCCTGCTTCCAATCTGCAGGAAAATGATGATGTGCCTGCTAGTGGCAGAAAACACTCAGGTCTGCTATTGTTTCCAGACGGACAAAGGTTACTGTCTCTTAGCTGATTCCATTCTTAGGCCACAGCACCTCAAGAACTGAATTCCAAAGGGCCTGTTGAAGCTTTCTTACATCAAGATAATTTGTTGTTTTTAACCTCAGTGGATAATATTAAAAACACACCAAGAGGCCGGGCACTGGTGGCACTCTTGGGAGGCAGAGGCAGCCCGATCTCTGTGAGTTCGAGGCCAGCCTGGACTATAAAGTTCCAGGAAAGCCAGAGCTGCTACACAGAGAAACCCTGTCTCGAAAAACCAAAACCAAACCAAACCATTTTTACAATATGTGTTACTCACAGGATCTCTCTCTCTCTCTCTCTCTCTCTCTCTCTCTCTCTCTCTCTCTCTCTCTCTCTCTCTCTCACACACACACACACACAGACACACACACACACACACACACACACACACACACACACACACACACACACACACACACACACACAGACACACACACACAGAGACACCTACCTGCAGCTTCAGTGTTGTAATCAGCATCATGCAATTTCCTTTTCCTTTTACCTTTTCTTCAGATGAGTGAGTGGGAAAGAAGGAAGAGTGTTAGTCAGCACCTTGCTGCTGAAGACCCCAGGGCTCTTCTCTTCTGATGACTGTGTAGTTGAGATCTACAGTGTTGTGGGGCAGAGTCCAACCACATAACCACTAGTAGCATTACATTATCCAAGAAATACACATTTGTAGAATAGTTTCCTTCCATTGTATTTACTACTTACTAAGTATTAAGTAGGGAGCTGTGGACTAATGCTCAAGAAGCATCAAATATAAAGTAAATGGTTGAAGGTTAGACACTAAAGTTAAAAAGAGTATGAAGAAGTCAAGAGACTGGAGGCCAAGAGATTTTGTGTATGTTTTCGTGTGTGTGTGTGTGTGTGTGTGTGTGTGTGTGTGTGTGT
>OU015750.1:93278079-93291582 GCA_907169655.1 Acomys percivali | reverse complement strand
ACACACACACACACACACACACACACACACACACACACACACACACAATCTGTTTAAAGTAAGCATAGTAGGTTTGCACATGTAATCCTGGCACTTAGGAAGCTGAGGCAGAAGGGTTGCTGTGAGTTCACGGTTGGCATGAAACCTGTCTCAAAAAAGCCCTAACCGAGTGCTGGAGAGACGATTCAGACAGTAAAACCTATTGCTGCTCAAGCCTGGCAACCTGAGTTCAAGTTCCGCACCCATGTAACAGACCAGATGTTAGCCGGGCGGTAGTGGCGCACACCTTTAATCCCAGCCCTCGGGAGGCAGAGGCAGGCGGATTGCTGTGAGTTCGAGGCCAGCCTGGTCTACAAAGCGAGTCCAGGACAGTCAAGGCTACACAGAGAAACCCTGTCTTGAAACAAACAAACAAACAAACAAACAGACCAGATGTGGCAGCACACATCTATGATCCTGTTACTCCTATGGAGAGATGAAGAGTACCTCCTATAGATGGAGAGAATGGCTCACAGGCCAACCAGTGTGGAGCAGGTAGTACAGCTCTAACAGGAGAGACCCTGCCTCAACAAAGTGGATGATGACAACTAATTCCTAACTCCTCTGACTTCCACACTCGCACAGGGGCATACCCATTCCTAAGTAGTTAGTCAATTAATGAAAACACTTAAAATATAAAAACAGGGGCTGTAGCCCAGTGGCATGTTTGAGACACTGAGTTTCAGGTCCCATCATTGATAAAAGATGCAGGGGTCGGGATTCTAGCTCAGTGATAGAAAATTTGCTTAGCTCCCCTTGATGGGGGGTTGGGGGAGGGACCTGGTGGCACTCAGAGGAAGGATAGCCAGCTACCAAGAAGAGACTTGATACCCTATGAGCATATATAGGTGGAGGAAGTTCCCCTCAGTCACAGTCATAGGGGAGGGGAGTAGGGGGAAAGCGGGAGGAATGGGAGGATACAAGGGATGGGCCAACAATTGAGATGTAATATGAATAAATTAATAAAATATTTTTAAAAAAGAAAATTTGCTTAGCATGCTGGAGGTCCTGGATTTGATACTCAGCACAGGGGAAAAAAATGTTGAGATTGCACCAGGATTACAAAAGATATTACAAAAACAAAACAAAACCCCCCCCCAAAAACCAAAAACTTTGCTCTCCTATTAATTTTTGTGTGAACACAGTTGTACCGTATTTTCAAATTAAGGGATAAGACAATATGCTTAATTAAACTAAATAACAATGGTTAATTTAGTGTCACTAGAACTTAGAAAGTAAATGTATATAAGGAATTTGAAAAAAAAAAAACCCATAAAGACCTGTTACATCATAATGATGGTAGTCATCCAATTAAGAAAGAGGTGGAGGCTAGAGATTTGGGTCATTGATAGAGCACTAAAAAGTCCTGGGTCCAGTCCCAAGTTCCACAGAAGCAAAACACAAAAACAAGAGCAAAAATCCAAACAGACTTTTCTCTAACACTGTATTTCCCCAGAGATAAACAAGTGACCAATAAGCACATAAGAAGATGTCTAGTATCACTAGACCACTCTCAGGGAAATGCAAATAAAGACACATCCAAGAGAACAGCTGTAGTAATAATGAGAGATAATAACAAGTGTTAGTGAAGAGGTGGAACTCTCAAGTCATTGCTGGTGGGAATGCAAAATGGTGCCACCGCCTGGGAACACAACCCATAATTTCTCATAACGCTAAACACAGAGTTCCTATATGACCCAGCAATTCTACTCCCAGGTATGGATACCTGAGAGAAAGGAAACACGTACGTCCACACCAAAGCCTGGATGTGAGTGTTTATAACGTGACTCAGAAGAGTCACTAAGTAGAAACTTAGATGCTCATTAACTGAGTGGAGCGACCATAACAATGGGATATTATTTAGCCATAAAAAGGAACCGAAGGACTATACCATGAATAAACTTTGAAAACAGTACACCATGAGAAAGAGGCCAGCTACAAAAGATTCCATTGGTTCTTTTGATGTGAAATATCTAGAATAGGCCACCGTGTAAAAGGCACAGGAATGATTGTTGCCTGTGCTAGTACGGGGATATAAAGAGAACTCTTTGTGAGTGACTAAATGTTTCAAATAGACTGTGGTGGTGTTTGTATGACCTTCAGTATATTAGAAAACATTAGAGAGTTCACCATAATCAGAGATTTCTTTTTTTTTTTCAAGACAGGGTTTTTCTGTGTAGCCTTGGCTGTCCTGGACTCCTTGTAGAACAGGCTGGCCTCGAACTCACAGCGATTTGCCTGCCTCTGCTTCGAGTGCTCGGATTAAAGGCTTGTGCCACCACGCCCGGCCATAATCAGGGATATTATGCTGCATAGATTTTTAGTATTGTTTGCGGGCAGTCTCTCTCTATAGCTCAGCTGCAGCTGGCTTCGAACTCCTGATGCTCTTGCCTGATTACAGGTGTATGCCACCAGTAAACTGGCTTACATGGGAATTTTAAGTGTCATTGGTCTCATGATGTCAGGGAGGAACCTGTAGGAATATCACCTTTTCCCTTCAGGACATTTCTTGAGAAAACTCAACACTTTTATACCGTTTATATAGTGCTTTATAAATGTCAAGGTTTAAGAAACAGATAACACCCTGCCCACACCTGCAGGTGGTCCTACTGGAAAACAACACCATTAACAAAAACAAGCTGATGTACAACTGGGAGAAATGGAGAAAGTTTGTCTACTGTTTTGTTTTGTTTCAAGACAAGGTTTCTCTGTGTAGCCCTCGCAGTTCTGTACTTGCTTTGTAGACCAGGCTGGCTCTGTCTCCTGAGTGCTGAGATGAAAGCCTTACTCCTCTGCTCCCACCTCTCCACCCCGTGTGAGGTTTTTTTCTTCTAGTTTTATCCAAAGATGCTTTCTTCGGCTTCATGCTGCCTGTTTGTTTTGCCTCTGTCCTGCACAGAGGCAGACCAGCACCACTTTGGAGACTGATACTAAGGTCAAAGGGCAGTGTTGCAATGTGGGTCAACCCGCCCCCCGCTATAGAAACCAAAGAAGATTCCTTTTCTGAGCAAACACATCGATGAAGCCAACAGGATTTTTAGCTTCGGGATATTGGACTCAGTCTCCTCAAATTCTTCTTAGCAGAAGGTTTGAGTTAGCTGGATGTCTCATGACTATGATCTCAAGGGCGTTTAGTTTAACCATCTTCTTCCATCTTCCAACCCCTGGATTCGGGGTTCTGGGTTCTAGTAACCTAATTCAAACGTTTGAGGGAATGTATGAAAACAGGCAACTATCTCTGAACTGTTGCCACCTGAAGGGCAGGAAGCCACTAAGGAAACACTACGGAAAAACTCTTGAGGCACTCTGAAGAGGTCTTTTGTTGTTGTTGTTGTTATTTTGTTTGGTCTCTCTGGACTCAGAAGACTGAGGCTTGTTTTCGAGGTCCACCGAAGCGTCCCAGAAGTCTTGGGGAGCCTTGCAGCGGAAAGACCAAGGGGGTACTCAGATAAACCATCTGGCGTTCCCCGGGAGGCAGGACAGAGACTCAGCCGACACTGCAGCAGCGCAGGTGAGCTGCGGGATTCCGAATGGCCTTGCTGTACCACACCTCCACCTCCGCAGCGCCCGCGACGCGCCCCATTCGGGCCTAGGGTGCGGACGAGGACTGAGCCCTAGCGCCCCGGGGCTCGGCTGGGGGCGCGGGCGGCGACCTGGAGCTCCGGGACTGCGCGGCCGCCCCAGCAGGGTGCGCTGGGGTGCCGAGTGGCCACCAGCCTGGGCGCGGGACGCGGGAGCCGCAGGTGGTTCCCGGCCGGCCTTTCTCCTCCCCCTTCCCTTTCTCCCGCCGCCCTCCCTCGCGCCCGTGTCGGCGGCACTTCCCCCGCTTCCTCCTCCCTCTCCAATCCGGAGGGAGGGAAGGAGCCGCGGCGTTTTCCTGCCTGCAAACTTCAGCGGGACCAGCCGCGGCCGCCGGGGAGCTACTCCGGGAACTTCTTCGGCCCCGTTTCCTGGGAGCCGGGGGTTAGGCAGGTTGCGGTGCGGCACCCGACTAGGGTCTCCGAACCGTCCCCGCGCCACCTCGCCGCCCCGCCTCTTCCCCGCGTCAGTTGCCCCGGGACTCTCCTTTGTGTTGGATGCGGACCCGCGCCCATCGCCCTCGGGGTCCGGCGTGAACGCCGTGATCGCCGGTCTGCCGGCACCCCGCGTGCCCAAGCCATGCCTTTCCACCAGCGGAGCGTGGAGCCCGCGCGGCTCCGCCGGCCGGAGGAGACAGCGGTGGCCCGGGCTGCCCGCGCGCCGCTCTTCCGCTCCCTGGAGCAGGTCAGCTCGCACACCCTGGTCTGCCTCCTCGCCCAGCTGGCCGACCTGTCGCGTTGCGCTGGGGACATTTTCGGGGAGCTCGAGGGCCAGGCGGCCGCCCTTGGTCACCGTACCGCCGAGCTCCACCGCCGCCTCGAAGCCCTGCACGCCGCCACCGCACGCCTGGACCACCGGAGAGTGAAAATCCGTGAGTGACTGGTGGCCCCGGGGAGGGCGCCGCGGCACGGAGGCGCTCGGCCAGCTGCTGCCTCCCGCCCCCTGGCGGCCCAGGCTTAGCTTTCCGGTCGCCTCGAGAGGCCACGAGTGTGGAGGGGCTCGGGTGGGAGGCAGTGCAGGTGTGCCGGTGTCAAGAACGTGTGGTGAGCCTGGATTCTGGCTTCCTAGAGGTTGCATTGGTGGTGTGAGCGCCGAGTGTGGCTTTTGGGATGGCTCGCTTCACTGCTCTGTTTGTGGGAATTGACAACAGCCACAGTGCTGGCAAGAAGTGATGGTGTCCTGTCGAAGTCTAGGGATATAGAATGGTTTTAGCGCTTCACAGATCCTTAGGGAGGATCTGTTTAAGGACAATGTCTGGGGACCGCAGTGAGGGTTGCGATGGGCTTGTCACAGCTGTCCACCGCATATTGTACCTGTGGCCTCACCTCCCAAAGAAAACACACTACCTTGAGTGATTTTCCTTTTGGCCTCTCCTAGACTGACCATTGGCTCTTTGTTATTCAAAGCACCTTGACCTTGAGCTGGGACTCGGTCTTTGTCTAGCTCTCTTCAGCCCCCCCCCACCCCCCTTCCCAATTTAAGCCTATGTCCTGACATAGTAATCTCCCAAGTACCCATTTCATTTCAGCAGCTTTAACTGGCTCTGATGAATGAAGCGACTGGAATTTCCTGCTGGCCCAAACTGAGAAACTTTCAGTGTGTGATATCTGGGTGGCTTCTCCCTTCGCAGTAGGTGAACTGGGTTGTACTAGTGCAAAGAGTAAATTGGGGATGGTTGATAGATTGCAGGGTAGGAGGGGAGATACTGGCGTAGCAACCCACGCCTAGGTTTCAGCAGCTCTTCATGAAAAATGGCCTCACTTAGAAATCACTTCATATGTAATCTGGAGTAGCTTGTTTTCCAGCTTGCTAGACAAACCGAGTCAGGTTTAACCATAGTGCAGTGTAGGAGCTCGACTTTTCACTAATTTAAGTCTGCTGGTTAAACATGCTGCTGTAGCGCGTCTTTCTGGGTTGTGCATTTATCATATGATGGCTTTTTTTTTTTTTTTTTTTTTTTTTTGGTCAACTTGATTCAGATTGTGCTAAAGACACATCCTTAATAAACTTTGGACAGCTTTTAACCCAGGAGAATGGGAGGGATCAAACGGGTGGGGATTTAAAAATGACCTAATAATTTGTTGGAGACATAGTCAGAATATATTTAGTCCATGCAAATGATGACCTCATGCATAGGCTATATTGTCTTAGGGGACCTTCACTGTCAGCCTGGTAATCCTGTCTGTTTGTGGCTGTGCCTTTTTTGTGTAGGGTGTGTATACCTGGGTGAATGAGAGTTTCACCCCTGACATGCAATGTGGTGAGGCATATCTAACTACTGGGTGAACAAATCTAAGGAAAGTAAACAAAACCCAACAACAACAACAAAACAAAGGGAACACATTCTAGTTTGTGAAACGGCGTTTTGCCCCGCTTTGTAATGTCAAAACAAGGCCAATTACAATTCGTTAAGCTAAAATGTAGAAAAATAAACAATATTCCCTGAAGTTAAAACTCTTTCTTTGCTTGCTGCAGAGATGGCTCAGAGGTTAAGAGTATTGGCTGCTCTCCAGAGGACCCTGGTTTGATTCCCAGTACCGCTCACACCTGCCTGTAAGCCCAGTTCCAGGGACCCAATACAGAAATATATGCAGGCAAAACACTAATGTTCATAAATTAAAAGTAAACTGAAGAAAAAGACCTTTTTTTTTTTTTTTTTTTCTGGCTAGTTTTGCATTTAAATATATTTCATCCTGGGCTGGAGAGATGGCTCAGAGGTTGAGAGCACTGGCTGCCCTCCCAAAGGTCCTGAGTTCAATTTCTAGTAGCCACATGGTGGCTCACAACCATCTATAATGTGATCTGATGCCCTCTTCTGACATGCAGGCAGCACACTGTACACATTATGTATATATATTTCATCCTCCACCTGCTTCTCTTCCTTCTTCCCCACCTCAGTCTTTCAGATAGAGATCCTGTAGTCCAGAGTGGTCTCAAACTTGCCGTATAGCTAAGATGGGCCTTGAACTCTAGAGCATCCTGCCTCCAATTTCCAAGGTCTCCTACATGTAAGTGATATCACCTCCTGCTCACTTTCCTTTCTTTGAATGTGCGTATTTCAGTAAGCTAAACCGCACAGCAGTCCCCTGAATTCTCTCTAAATTTGCTTCTGGAGTGACTGAAATAATTCCCTCCAAAGTTTTCATGAGCATGTTATTTTAAATGGCTTTAATTTTACACCAGTAATCCTGGTTAATCATTTTCATATAGTTATGAAAGAAGACTTTTTATGAAAAAAAAGATGAGTTATTGAAGACATTATTAGATATGGCCCCATTTTTGCACACAACTTTTTTTTTTAATGCCCATAAGCAATGAATCACATATGCATTCATCCTGCCTAGTATCTGCAGGATTCTTTTAAAACAGTGCCTTGTCGCACACAGTGGCTCATTCCTGCTGTTCCAGCACGTGGAGGGTGGCTAGCCTTGAAGTCACAGTGCTGGGAGAGAAGGTGTGCGCAACTTTGCCTGACATCTTGGTTCTTTTTAAGCAGGTCTCCCAAGCACATCCTTCGTTTGTGAACCTCTGTACTGAGAATTGACTGTAAATGCCTCTAATTTCATGAACGCATAACCAGAGAAGAAATCCAGACCAAAAGACTTGAAACAATTTGTCCTTGGTTGAAGGTTGGAGCCCAGCATTTGATTGGCTCGCCTGCTGTCCACTGCAAGTGTAGCTTCCCTTTCGGAGTGTTTGGAAATAGGGATCTAAGTGTAAACACATTCCATGAACTGACTTAGGACTCTCTATGACCTTAATTTCATCCCTCTGGTAAGACATACCTGTTAACGAGTCTCCCATAAAGCAAGCAACAGACTCCCATAGCACATATGCTAGAGGGCCAGGAGCCAGTCCCTTCATGGCTGCCAGTGTCTGCCTTCTTCTAAGATGCCAGTGCAACAATCTGAGAAACGTGGACAATGCTTGCAACCCTAGATCAGCACTTAAGTCCTATGGGCCAGTGCTGCTGGTTTCAAGGATCACAAGGAATATTTCTTCAGACTTGCCCTCTTTCAAATGTCATAGGTAGGAAGTTCTATAAAACTCTTCTTAAGTTAGGAAAAGCACATATTACTGTTCTTCTCATGTCCAGTGAAAACTCCTTGGATGTTATCTCTGATGATCTCATGTTGGGGAAAGTGGGCCAATATGGACCTTCTGATGGTTATTCTTAGTTATTAACTTGCTTGCATGCATGTATGTATGCATATATGCATATGTGTATTCCCTCTGTCAGTTCTCTACAGAACCCTGACTAATACAGACCGTAACACTGCATTTACAGTGACTGAAGCTGAGTCTTTTACACGTTCTTCCTTCAGCCAGACACCACACTCCTTGAGGTCAAGGAGAGCACATTTGTTTTTATAGAGCTTAGAACAGTGACTGAAATGTGTAACATGACCATAGTCTATTTAGCACCTTTCCATGGTCCCGAAAGAATTCCCACATCACTTGGAGTCATTCTGCCTTTCCTCTTGACCTTCCTACCTCCAGGCTACCATGAATATACTTTCTGCCTCTGTAGATTTAGCCATTCTGAACATTCCAGACAAGGGTACTCATTCTGTCTGTGGTCTTTGTCCAGCTTCCTTTACCAAGCAAAGAGTTTCCCAACTTCACCATTTGCTGCTTTGCATGACTAACAATCACACACTCCCGTAAAGCGTGACTTTGTATTAAAAACTTATCATCCAGATGTCTTTATAATTTATTTTTATTTTATGTTTACTCCTGTTTTGCCTGCATATATGTCTGTAAGAGGGTGTCAGAGCCCTTGGGACTGGAGTTACGGAGTTACATACAGTTTGAGCTGCCATGTGGGTGCTGGAAATTGAACTGGGGTCCTCTGGAAGAGTAGCCAGTGCTTTTTACCAACCCCCTCCCCAATCCCTGATTTATAATTTCATTCCAAAACCATGTGGAATAGAAAAGCTAGCCTGTATTTTTAAGCCCAATTTATAGATGAAGATATGAAAGTTGTATGGCTGCTAAAAGGTGTTAATAAATAGGATAGACTGAGTCCTGTGGTTTCTGCTCTAAACTCTTTTCAGTTTGGCTTAAAAGCACTTCTTGGGACAGAGGAATGTAGCTCAGTGTTGAATTGCTTGCCCAATGTGCATGAAGCACAGGGTTTGGTTCCTAGCACTGAATAAAACTGAATGTAGAGGCATATGCCTGAAATCTGGATTAAAAGTGAGTCTTCCCACTTCAAATGATTGAACCAACCCTTGAGAGAGGAACAAGACAAGGAAGGGAAGGTTTTTCTAGGCTACATAGCGAGTTTGAGGCCAGCCAGGGCTGCTTGAGACAAAGAACTTACTGGGTAAATATGAAATCCTGTTGTCAAAAGAGAATAGGGAAAGGCAATTTGCTAGCACATTTAAGTAATAGTTCTGGGAAGATAGAGTCCCCCATCTCTTTAGATTCCAGAAAGAGAGGGGTTTGCTGTGCTTCCTAACCATAGGAACACCCTGTATGCTCCCACACACAATGGACCTGGTATGCTCTGTGTAATTTTTAGAGTCGAGATGAAGGTGTTGAAGATGGGTGGCTAGGTGTGGGTAGCTCGGCGGTGGATCCTGCATTTAGCATGCACAAGGCTCTTTCTGTCTCCAGTGGCTGGCTTCCCTCTGAAGAGGGTAGCTTATTGGGAGAAAGATTGTATAGGCATTGTCTTTGTACAAAGAGGTCTTAAGATATTTGGTGGACAGTGTGGGCTCATCCTGGAGAGCAGTGTTCTAGGTGGTAGCTGCTTCCCCTCGTACTCTCCGCAGACCGTCGTCATCCTGTGACCTAACCAGGAGTTGGATGATGTCAGAATGAGTATCTTTGCTTCTTTTCTCAGAAGGAATCTCTCCAGTGTATATTTCAGAGTTCTAAAGACACAATGGAGATGGAGGTGCGTCTGCACTTCTAAGAACAAGTGCTGGCTCACATTTAAGTATGTATCTGGTAAAATTGGCAAGGATTTGCTTTTAATTGAAGTATACTACATACTAGAGAGGGGTTGGTGGGAGTATGGTCTCCACCCACCTTTATTCTCAGGAGGCTTCTTACATTTATTAACAGAGACTGACTGTAGCTGAGTGGGCAGATTGTACGTACCATTAGGTTAAGCAGCCTGTGTGAGATCAAAGACTTTTTTTTTTGAATGTCATAGACCTTAAGAATTGCCTGCCTATGCCTGGTATGGTGGTGCACACCTTTAACCCCAACATTTGGGAGGCAGAGTCTGGTGGATCTCTCTGAATTCAAGGCCAGCCTGGTCTATATAATGAGTTACAGGACAACCAGGACTACATAGAGAGACCTTGACTCAAAAATAAATAAAGGAACGAACAAACAAACAAACAAACCAACAAGAATTGGCTGGTTCAGGTGGGGTGGGGCAAGTAGAGGCTGGAGAATAAGGAGTTCAAGTCTGGCCGGAGTTACATAAGACCCTGTCTCAAAAAAAGAAGAAAAAGAAGAGAAGGAGGAAGAGGAAGTAGAAGAGAAAGAGGAGGAGGAAGAGGAAGTAGAAGAGAAAGAGGAAGTAGAAGACAGAATATCTTTTTAGATTCTTATGCTAAAGGATTAAGTATTCATGATCAAAAGGACTTTTCCCCCCATCAATATTTTATTCACTTGTTTTTATTTGCAGTTTGAGGGAGAAACCCAGGGCCTTCTGAATGACTTGCCTCATCTCAGAGTATATTTTACCCACTAGTCAGCATGTGGATGTGTGGATGTTCACATGCCGAGGAATTAGTCATTTTCCAAACGGATCAGGCAGCCGCTTGTTTCTGCCCACAATATACTCATGTTTAAAAAGTGCTAGCACCGTTATGGAAAGAGACCCATGTTTAAACGCCCTTGCCATATGCTCAGATCAGTAAGAAGGGAGTTAATTTTTGAATTAGGAGGACGCATCCTTTGATTTACAACTGCAGTCTATTCACTGATTCTTTCTAAAAATTTTAATTTTTATTATACAACAGAAATATAAACTCAAGACAAATGCTTTATTCTTGAATTCAGGCTATATACTGAAGTACAAGTTTTAAAAAAATTTATAAAAAGATTTAGTTGCAAACTGTCACGTACTAAATTTATAAAAAATGCAAAAAAGAGCAAATTAAATATTAGAAATGATAGGAGTCTTTCCCTCAAACTGAAGGAATCTTCTTTAATAGCCTTCAGTGTAGCTCACTGGGAATCATAAAAAAAAAATTCATGAAGCTCATTCATGTTGTATAAGCCCTAAAGGAAGAAGCTGAGGAAACTCTGATAATTTTCACAACTTCATTGTAGTTCAAGATCAAAGCGGTTACGATCTTCCTTAAACTGGACATAAAGCATACATATTATGGTTGCCCTGGTTTTGACTTTTCCAGCTACTTACACAATTTTAGAGATTTCTTCGGCAAGTGGCTCCATCAACTCAATGGTTCCAGTTTTTCCTTCTCCATCTGAATAAACATTTTCCCAGTGGGATCAATTTTTTCCCCTTTTCTTTTTCTTTTTTTCTTTCTTTCTTTCTTTCTTTTTTTTTTTTTTTTCCGAGACAGGGTTTCTCTGTATAGTGTAGCCTTGGCTGTCCTGGACTCTTTGTAGACCAGGCTGGCCTTGAACTCACAGCAATCTGCCTGCCTCTGCTTCCCGAGTGCTGGAATTAAAGGCGTGCACCACCACGCCTGGCTCAAGTGGGATCAATCTTTTCCAGCTTCCCCATGAAGCACACAGGTCAGTTGATAAACTGCGCTAGCATGCTGGTGTTGATGCATGCATGCTTTGGAGAGTTCCACCATGATCCCACCACCACGCCAGCTCCACTCACCAATTCTTGTGGCACAATGCCTGGGAAGGACATAAGGCCTTCTCCATTGAGGTGATGTGATAGTACAGAGGAAAACTCACATTGGTTAATTTCGTCCACCAGTCGCAGCGGCGCACACCTGTAAACCCAGGACTTGGGAGGCAGAGGCGGCGGATCTCTGTGAGTTCAAGGCCATCCTGGTCTACAAAGGGAGTCCAGGACAGCCAAGGCTACATAAAGAAACGCTGTCTCAACCCCCACCTCCCCAAACTTAATTTCATCTGTATATATTGTTTTAGGATGGAGAGTAGTAAACAAAGACATTTTAAACATTTATTTTTAATTTTTAAGTGTGTGTATTTGTGTGTGTAGATGCACATCGAGTACAGTAACCATGGAGACCAGAGGCATCAGATACTCAAGCTAAAGTTATGCACAGTTGTGAACCACCTGATGTGAAAACTAAGAACTGAGTCATCTCTCTAGCCTCTTGAGAAAAATTTTACTAAAATGTAAATATTTGAGTTCCCTAATATTTTGGAAGATAATTGTAAGGCAGAAAAACAAAGTGCTGTATTCCCTTTGCTTTACTTAAAAACCTTTAAAGAAAAAGGCTTACTTTAATTTTTCCTCATGTGTATTGTGTGTGTCTGTGTGAGTGTTTGCTACGTATATGTGGGCACCCACAGAGACCAGAATAGCCTTGGATGCCCTGGAACGGGAGTTAAATGTGGTTGTGAGCCACCTGACGTGAGTGGAACTTCAGTCCTTTGGAAGAACAGCCAATTCTCCAGACTTTAAAGACCTTATTCAAAACAAACCCAAATTTTGCTGGGTCTGGTGGTTCATACCTGCAATCCCAGCACTTCTGTGTCAGGGGATTGCTGCATAGTTAGCCTTGTTACATATGAGGCCCTGTTTCAAAAGAGGATTTAGTTTTGGGACAGTTTCACATATGGTAGGCTGGCCTCAAACACCATATCTCGCCGAAGATGACCTTGAAGTGATTTTTGCGCTTCCACCTCCCAAATGCTGGGATTGCAGACCTGTGTCTTCATGCATTGCTTTATTTGACATTGGGACTGAACCCAAGGCTGGGCATGCCAGGCTATACCAGCTCAGCTTCATTATCACGCTTGCCGGAAAAAAAAAAAAGGGTGTGTGTGTGTGTCATATTTTCAGTATAAAATCAGATAGCTTGCATCTAGCTTAGAGGCCTAGGAACTTTTAATTTTGTTTCTACCTAAGTTCGTTTTTATCCAGGCATGGATGAGTTCTGCAGAAATTGACATTCAAAATCAACAGATGTGTGCCGAGGCCCATGCCATTGCTATGTATCTCTGTCAGTGGTTTTCTTCCCTTCTCCCTGTTCTTCTCCTCACCCCCCACTTCCCCCTCCTCCTCGCCCTATTTCTTTCCTAGTAGGATCTCAAGCAGTTTAGGCTGGTCTACAGTTCTTGGTCCTCCTGTCTCCTCTTCCTGTCGGCTGGGATCTCAGGCATGTACCACCATGCCTGGCTTTTGGTGGTCCCCATTTCTCACAGTGTTCACATCAGCAGTGTTTTGGAAAAAATGTGGAGCTGGAGCTTGTCTTTCGCTGCACTCCAAGGAAAGGGCACGAAGGTCCCAGCCTTTATCCCCTCTCCATGTGGAATAGTGACATGTTCCCACAATAGGAGGAAGGACCAGGGAAAGGAGGAGGGCAGATGCATGAGGCCCCAAGAGAAGGGCTGGCAGCCTGTGCCCGGAGACTGAACCCATGTGAGACAGAGGAAATCCTGCAGGCAGGGCGCACCTCAGGTCAGCCTGCTCTGCCGTGTGTGCTACATTCTCAATACTACCTGCCTGAGCCAGCTGCACTTATGACACTCATCTCTTCAGGAGAGAGAGAGAGAGAGACAGACAGACAGACAGACAGACAGACACAGACAGAGATACACGCACACACACAGAGAGAGACAGAGACAGAGAGACAGAGACAGACACAGAGAGAGGGAGAGAGAGAGAGAGAGAGAGAGAGAGAGAGAGAGAGAGATGTGTTTAAACCTAGCATGCTGCAGGCCCTGGGTCCCATACCCCAT
>OU015750.1:93260274-93273079 GCA_907169655.1 Acomys percivali | reverse complement strand
CCCCTTCACCCCCCAGCTGACTTCAAATGTGCTATATAGCCCTGGTGACCTTGAGCTTCTGATCCCCCTAACTCTACCTCTGGGGTGCTGAATTACTGGTATATTCCACCATACCCAGGTTTTGAAGCTCCAGGGATCAAACCCAGGGCCCTGAATGCGAGGCAAGCACTCTTCCAATTGAGTGACATTCCTAGTTTTCTGTTTCTTTTACCGGTGAAACATGCCTTTAGCTGCGTGGTGCTTGGTGATGTGCTTGGTGATGTTACCAGTTAAGAGACTTGTGACCTATAACCATACCCTTGAACCAGGTGTTCCCAAGTGTCGCCCTGGAACCAGTGGGGTTGACATCTGCTGGTGGTCTAACTAGCCTCCACTCGCCCCATGCACTGACTCATAGTGTCTGGCCTGGACCCTGCAGGCATGGGTGATGTGAAAGTTCCCTGGTGTTTGAAAGCCACCGTGGATGTAGACTGTGGCTGGCCTAAGGTCAGAGGAGCGAATCAGCTTAGCATCCAGCGAGGCTGTGCTTGGGACAGGCTGGAGCTACCAATACTCAATTCCCAATGGCTTCTTAAAGGAGCCGCTCCCCTGTGAGCAGGATGGGCTTGAGAAGGAACAGCGGGGGTCTTGTTGGGCAGTAGGAGGTGCAGCTGGTGGGCCTGTCTATTTGGGCATTAGTAACCTGTCCTCTGGCTCGCCCTTTAGTCTGGTATCTAGGGCAATTTCTTTTATCCCAGGAACTTCAAACAGCATCTAAACAGTAGGGAGGTGATTCAGCAAAACCACAGGGCAGGGATGGACTTTTGGAACAAAATCCCAGGAGGGAGAGTTAACTATTTTTTTGAATATTGATTATCTAAAGATTTATTTTGAGACCTTAGGTAGAGATAGTACATTCTAATGTAACTATGAAAAGGTAAGAGCTAGGGGGGTTTACATATGCATGAGCTAGGTGTGAATAACATGAGATAGTTCTATAAGTGAATTAGTGTGGTGCTGTATTGCTTGTCATTTTACTTTACCCATTATAATTCAACTCTTCAATTTATTCTCGATTATATTATCTATCTATAAATTTTGTCTTAGTATGATGTAAGCCATTGCAATTTGGGGATTAGGGAGAAGTACGATAGTTTGGCAAAAGGTGGTGGAGAACAGTGCCTAAGAAGTGAGATTCATTAGCTGGTTATCCCCGGGACTGACTTCACCTCTGTGTGCTGAGTTTTCTCCTCCGTAAAACACTCATGTCACCAATACCGTAGACTACTATTTTGGGTAAAATTAGATACCTACAAGGTTACCTGGCCTAAACAGTATAAAAGTCAGTGAATAATAGTACAAACATATATGAATAAATGCAATACATTTTAAAATAAAAGTATTTTTTCCTAGGGTACTTTAAATGGATGAGGGACAACTGTTTCAATAGCTCATTTAAGCCAGTCAGTCATAGTGCGTGAACTATGATCAGAGCATATTGGAGCCTGAGGCAGGAGAATGTCAGTTTTGAGGTGAGTCTAGAATTAAGTGATGAGACTCCATCTCAAAATGGAAAAAAAGCCTTAGGTTTTGTTTTGTTATTGAAAACGATTTTTTTAAAATGTATGTATAGTTTATCCTTATCTTGAAGACTATACCTGATGACTTATAGTTTAATATCCATAAATTCTTTTATCTGCACATAAAATACAGGACAATCTTCATTTGTTTTATATGGGCATGCATTTACGTTGACTTTTTGTTCAGACAGTGTGGGGTGCACAGCACTGAAGAGCCCTTTGGCTCCCACTGTGTATTCTTTGTAAAAGGAACTGAACTGTTTATAGAATCCAAGGAGCTTTGGTAAAGTACATGTTTTAAAATCAGGTTGAGCTTGTTAAAAAGGATTCCTGTCAAGTCTCATGTAGCCGTACATGTCAAACATGACTTGGAAATGTTTCCCCCAGTGACTGTGTCTCAACAATTTATGTTCTTGAGGGGTTCAGTGGGAACGAATTAAATTCTGGGAGGTCACAGTTTACTTGGCTTTCCAAAATGAAAATGAACTTCTGGTTTTTAAGTTAGAGCTGGAAAAAAGTTTCAACGAGGAGTTTTCAAACTGTGCAGCGATTGTATTAAACGGAACTGGGCTTCCCAGCTCTTTGAACTGTGAGGCGATTGTATTAAATGGAACTGGGCTTCCCCAGCTCTACAGCCAGAAAGGGAAATGGGCACTAATTATAATTTTTGTCCTCCTTCTCCTCTTCCTCCCCCTCCTCCTCCTCCCCCTCCTCCTCCCCTTCCTCCTCCCCTTCCTCCTCCCCCTCCTCCTCCTCCTAGCTATAAAAATGAGAGAAAGGGAAAGAGAAGGTAAAACATGCTGAGTCTTGGAAACGGCTCTAGTCACGTAAATCTTAGCTACATAAATGTCTGTTTATGTTAACGAGAAGAACAAAATGAGAAGAGAAGGTTTTGTTTGTTCTGTTTTTTTGTTTTTGTTTTCGTTTTTGTAGTTAAATAGTTTTCTACTCAGGACATTACTTTGTAAATTCATCAGACTTTCTCATTGAAGACGAGTTGCTAAAAATTCATTTTTATGATAATTGGGGGTTATCACACAATTTTTGCAGTATCCTTTAGTCAGACAGTTGGATTTTAGCTGTGGAATGCTAACTGGTTATTCACATGTTCCTACTCTTTGAGCTGACAGAGGATAGAGATAGGAATAATCTAAAAGCATTTTTACTATAATGCCCTTCAGGAGGAATATAGGTCATGTTTTTTTGTTGTTGTTGTTGGTGGTGAGTTTTTTTTTTTTTTTGGTTTTTGTTTTTGTTTTTTTTTGAGACAGGGTTTCTCTGTGTAGCCTTGGCTGTCCTGGACTCACTTTGTAGACCAGGCTGGCCTTGAACTCACAGCGATCCACCTGCCTCTGCCTCCCGAGTGCTGAGATTAAAGGCGTGCGCCACCATATCTGGCCATAGGTCATGTTTTGAGAGTTACTATTTATTTACTTATTGAGATAGAGTCCCACTTTGTAGACCTACTGTGTAGCTCAGGCAGGCCTTGAACTTGCAGCAGTCCCTCTTGCCTTAGCCTCCTAAGGGCTGGGATTAGAGGTGTGAGCCAATATACTCGGTGGTATTTTGGTGGCCCTGGGATTGAGCCTGGAGCCTTGCACCTGTGAGGTAAGCACTCTAAGACTGAGCTATACCCCAGCTCTAAAGCACTTAAATTTGAGCCCTGGGATATCTAACTGTCTGTTTCAGAAAGACACTGACTGTTCTGAATTCCCTGACAAGTCCTTTTTGCTCAGATACTTCTATTGTACTTTAGCAAGGATTAGAAATTTGTCTTGCACTTTATTCCTATTTATTTATTTATTTATTTATTTATTTATTTATTTATTTATTTTTTGGTATTTCGAGACAAGATTTCTCTGTGTAGCCTTGGCTGTCCTGGACTCGCTTTGTAGACCAGGCTGGCGGCGAACTCACAGCGATCCATCTGCCTCTGCCTCCTGAGTGTTGGGATTAAAGGCCTGTGCCACCACTGCCTGGCCTTTTTTATTTTTTATTTTACTATGTTTTTGGAGGTTTCAGGCTATACTGTCTGGGTGCTTTGCTTTGGGCCTCAGGTAAAGCTGAAGGTTTTTGATAAGAAAGTTGTTCGTCCCCTGGAATCTGGTAAAGAGAAGGGAGGAGAGGAAGAAGAGGAGGAAACGGGAATGTGTAGGGGTTAGAGAGAGGGGCAGAGGGAAATGGGGTACAGTGAGGGAGAGGAGGAAGGGGGAGTGGGAGAGGGAGACTTCAGAGGCACTCCTCCCAAATCCCTCTTCCTCCAAGTCAGGTCCTCCTCTCACACTTCCACCACCTCTCAGTAGCCCATTCAAGTATGAATTCATCAACGGATTAATCCACTGATTGGGGGCCCAAAGCCCAACCTACATCATTGTTTTGGGGGCCAAGCTTTTGGGGGAATATATCATATCTAAACTACAGCAGTGGATCTCTGCCCTTGGAAGCTTCCTGGGAAAGGGTTAGCTGAAAGGTCTTGTCTCTTCGCTCCTTTAATTAGTGATTTTGGGTATGCTAACCCCCCACCCCCTTGCCCTTTATATTTTAGAGGTGCCCTTCTGCCAAACTCTTTAATCTTCTTATTCTCAGCGTTGCTGTTGAGAGGCGCAAACCTTGGTGTCTGATCCTTTGAGTAGCTCTCCTTTTCCCTCTAAAAGCTTTTGTGGTCAGCTCTGTGATCCTAGTGTTTTGAAAAATTTCACACTCTCATCCTTTGGAGTGTATATGTGTTTTAATTAATATTTGTTGGTTACTTGACGAGTCTATTTTTTTTTTTAATTCTGAAAAAAAACTAAATTAGTTTTTATATTCCCTTCATGTTTTCTATCTTCTTTTGTACCCTGATTTTGATCTTTGTATTTCACGTGAGATGGCTAGGATTCTTCACCGCCTGTCTGTCCCCTTGAGTGTGTTGTGTCTGTTTGTCTGATCCCTGTATTTTGGTGTGTCTCAGCTGTGTATCCTCACTTCAGAAAACCTGTTTTAACATCTCCAGAGGATCAACGCAGCTTCTGCCAGGATGGGGACATGGGGTTCAAGGAGCTTCAGCAACTTTGTTGTTGTTCTTTGAGATTGTTTCCCATAGTCTACGCTAGCTTCACACTTGCTATGTGCTGAGGCTGGCTTTGAACTCCTTGTCCTCTTGCGCAGACCTCCCAAGTGCTATGATGACAGCCATGTGCTACCATGCTAGTTGTAGCAGTGAATATTAACTGAATCTTATTCTGGCTCTTACTTCCCTCCCAGTCAGTTCACTTCTACTTCCAGAAGTTCTCACCAGCACCTACACCTAAGCTCTGTGAATGAGCAGTATAAATATATGGGTTCATAGTACCCCAGGCTGGCTTGGATTGGCCTTATCAAGGGACTGTTGAGTTGGTTACTGCTCAACCTTTGGATTTCAAGCTACAAAAAGTATTCTTTCCTTCTGTTCTCTCACTCTCCGTCCTCTGAAGACAGCGTCACTGTGGGGCGGGCTTTGAGGTTTCATATGCTGCTCAAGCTATGCCCAGTGTGGCCCACAGTCTCCTTCTACTGCCTTCAGATCAAAATGTAGAACTCTTAGTTCCCTCTCCATCACCATGCCTTTCTGCACTCTGCCATATTTCTCGCCATAGTGGACTAAACCTCCGACCTGTAAGCCAGCCCCAATTAAATGGTTTCTTTTTTCTTTTTTTCTTTTTTCTTTTTGGTTTTTTGAGACAGGGTTTCTCTGTGTAGCTTTGGCTGTCTAGACTCGCTTTGTAGACCAGGCTGGCCTCGAACGCACAACGATCCACCTGCCTCTCCCTCCCGAGTGCTGGGATTAAAGGCGTGCGCCACCACGGCTAAAATGGTTTCTTTTATAAGAGTTGCCATGATTATGCTTTCTCTTCACAGCAATAAAATCCAAACTATGACAAAAAATGTGTGTGTGTGTGTGTGTGTGTGTGTGTGTGTGTGTGTGTGTATTGATAGAATCTTGCTAAGTTCTCTAGGCCTGGAACTTGTGATCATCTGTTGAAGCCTTCTGTGTACTTGGGATATTATAGCTATGTGCCAGGATGCCTAGGTTTTTGTTTTTTTGCTTTTGTTTTTGTTTTTGTTTTGGTTTGGTTTTTTTTGAGTCAGGGTCTTCCTGTGTACCGCAGTTTAGCCTCAAGCTCAATAGATAGCCCAGGCTGTGCAAGCTGCCTAAGTGTTGGGATTATAACTGGGTTTAACAGTACTGTCCTAGGTCATTCTTAAATTAAGACATTGATTTGGTCCAGGAAGAGGGAAGGGAAGCTGGACTTCAGGTTCTCTAATTTATTCTCTCCAGATTATGGGATGTCTTTGGGCTGTAATGGCTACTATATCTAGGGTGATGGAGGGGAAAAAAAACACCTTGAAGGATCAGGGGCATTGGGCCATTGTGAAGTCACCACCACGACTGCATTTTACAGAGTCTTTTATTTGGCAGTCACAGTTGTGTGGGGGAATCTTTGAAGTCTTTCCTTCATCAGTCATTCCTCGATCGTCCAGTTATCTTGGACTTTGATTATACCCGAATGTTCCTGAACCTGTCTTCTTGTAAGACTTGCATAGTCGGAAACTCATTACCTCTGAGGTATGCAGATCCAATGTACATAGCAGTTTCCAGTCTGATACCGGACTAGGAGCAGTATAGGCATAGGAGTAGAGACGGACAGGAGCGTCATCTCTTCGGTTCCTTTTCTGACAGTCTCTGGCCCGTGCCCTTTGCCAGTGTTGTTTGCTTCTGCTACAGCTTTCAGGACTGATGGTCAAATGAAATGAAATAAGTGCTGTGGAAATTTTTCTGCGCTGAAAGGTTTTTTTAAAAATTTATTTTTATTTTTTTTTTAAGGCAGGTCTCATGTAGCCCAGGTTTGCCTCCACCTTTTATAGGCAATTAAAGAGTCTGGAATCTTTTCCTTCAGCAGTTCCCTATTTTGACTACTAGGAATTTGGTGAGTGAATGAAATTGAAGAAGAGAACTGAAAACACTGTGGTTGAACAAGAACTGACCTTTTATCCTGCCCCCCCCCTTCTTTGGAATAATATCTCAAGTGCATGAGTTTCCACTCAGTCCTTCCTAAGAGGAATTATGTTGTGTTGAGTGATGGTTATGCCAGACTTCTTAGGTTTTAAAGTTACAACTGAATTGAAATTCCACTTGTTTAGTAGCATCTTAGATTGATGATATAATTTGAAAACCCAGGGTTTTGGTGTAGACCAAAAAGCAATTCTTTGCAACAAAACTTTGTTATTTCATGCTTTAGACAGTGTCAAAGTTGCTCTGTTACAATCTTTTTTCTTGGGCTGAAGATGTAGTACATTTGGTAGGTCCTTGACTGGCATACACCCATCCTTCGATCAATCTCTAGCCCTGTATAAATCAGGCTTGGGGGCACATGCCTATAATTTCTGCATCGGGAGAGAAGGATAGGTAGACTCAGGAGGATCAGGAGTTCAATCAAGGTCATTCTTAACCGTGTAGGAAGTTTGAGGCTGGCCTTGACAACACGAGACCCTGCTAAAAATAAAAATTAATTTAACTCCCTTTTCTTTTGTACTGACCAATCATAGGAGGAAATAGTCTTTAATTACTAAGATATTATTATATGAAAATATGCCATTGAACTTTAAATGCTACATGGATAAGGCTTTTGAACATTCTACTTCAACTTTTGACCTTCTGCTTGTGTTTTTAGTTAAATTCTGCTTTTCCTCTTCTTTCACTGAGAGCTCCAACTGGCCGAGGCCCTTGCCTTTGCTGGGGAATTACTGTAGTAAAGGAATGTGGACAGGACCTTGTGGAGGACCAACGTGCCGAGGAACACAGCTTTTCAGTGCCATGGTTTCAGATGTAAAGAAGCTACAAGAATATTGATATGCACATCTCAATGAGGGCACTCTCTTTTTAACAGTTGCCCTGGGAGAGTGTGCCTTTAGTAAAATGCTGCTAACAACATGCCTAGTGTTAAAAAAAAAAACACAAACAAGAAATCTGGAATCTGTTAGTTTGTCTATAAACCGTATTTTTGGTTTGCACTTGTATTAGGTATGGTCAGGTTCCCGTTGAGAACGTTCTAGTGTTACGGTCTAGTCCTCTCTGCAGTGGGTCACTGTCAGCACTTTGGTATCCATCCTCTCCTTGTGTGAATGTTCCCCCTCCTGTGTAACAGCACACTCACACATGTCTCTCTTTACAAACATGATGGGATCATATAGCAAATGAAGTGCAGTATTTTCCCCTTCGTAACAATATGTTTTTCAATTTCCATGTCCATATTCGTTTACCACATTTTCTTTCACGATTACTGGTTTCTCATTGCATGAGTCTTACAGTCTGTTTGGTTATCCTCCAGCTGGTAGACATGTGGCTTGCTTTGCCGTTCTGATTATTTCCAGTCATGCTGCAGGGAGCATCTTTGCATGTACACTTGTGATACCCACTACCTATAATTGTTGTCAAGCTGTCCTTTGAAGAGGTGGGGCTAATCAGGGAGGACAGAAGGTTACAAGACAGAAAATATGGTGGTCTACAAAATTACTGTAAAGACATTGAGTGTCTTTTTACTTTATTTTATTTTATTTTATTCTGTGTGTATGAATATTTTGCCTGCATGTATGTTTGTGCACCATGTATATGCCCAGTACTCATAGAGGCCAGAAGAGGGTATTAGATCCCTTGGTATTGGTTGTGAGCCACTGTGTGTGCTGGGAATCAAACCCCGGCCCTTTGGAAGAGCAGCAAGTGATCTTAACTACTGAGGTATATCACTCCAGCCATATTTCCTAAATGAAAAATTTACTTATTTTCATCTTAGTTTTTATTAGTATATTTAAGTATACATAATGGCTTTATGATATTTTCATACACATATATAAAACAGTTTGATTATATTTACCCCCATTATTCTCTTTGTCTCCTAGTTCCCAGTGATCCCTTTTCCTTCCTCTGTTCAACTAACTCCCTTTCTACTTTTATGCCCTGCTTTACCCCCTGGTGATCCAATGAGTTTCATTAAGGTTGCGTACAGGAACTTGGGTGAAGGATTGTTCACAGACTATGAGCATCTTACTGGTGGCTACACCACTGAAGAAAATGTTTCTTCTTACCCAGAAGAGCGTGTTTGACTTGTCTTTTTTTTGATTCTACATTTATGTACTTTAGACTAGCTTCAAACTCTTGATGTACCTGAGCTTTGCTTTGAATTCCTGATCCTCCTCCTCCCATCTTCCAAGTGCTGGGCTACAGGTGTGTCCCACTCTAACCACTGGTAATTTGAAAGGTATTTATCTCAATGTATCTGACCCTAGTGTGTGTATGACTAGTTTTTCTATATTTTATAATTAGAAATACATAAACACATATATTTTCTGTATATATATTATAATTAGAAATAAATACATATATAAGAAATACACATTGGGAATGGAACATAAGACCTTATGCATACTTAGTACATTCTCTACTCTGAGCTACATTCTGAACCCTTAGATGGGCTTTTGGATCAGGGTTAATTATAGACGATTATTTCTGAACCTATAGTTAGATTACCATATTTTGATTCTTGTTTAATTATCCTTTCCAATTCTGATTTCTGGGTTTCAATGTGGTGACTGCTACTCCCTCTTTCAAAAGAGTAGCATTTGAGCCAAGTCATGAACTATTGTCTGATTCCATATAGTCTTCTTTTTGCCTTCTCATGGTACCACATATGTGCTGCTCTTCAAATATCTGCAGGTTTTGCTCCGGTTTTTCCTTTGTAGGTATCTTAAGGACCATTTCATTCCCAGTCAGACACTGTTGTCTACTAAATACATTGTCAACTACAGTAGTAGGGAGAGCTGCAGGGAAGTCTGGAGTTTCCCCTGGGCGGAAACTTGATCACTGGGGAGAAATGTCTAGGCTAAAGTCTATAGACTAGGGCTTGAGGGTGTAACACAGCAGTAGAACTCTTGGCAAGAGATAAAGTTTTCTGTTAAAGGGAGATATTAGTTTTGTGTCACAGTCACAAAATACCTGAGAAAGGGCTGAAGATACAGTTTAGTGGTAAAGGAACCGCACAAATGTGAGAACCAGAGTTAGGATGCTCAGAATCTATGTAAATACCAGATAGGTCTGTAATCCTTGTGCTTTGAGGGGAGACAAAGGATCCTTGGAGGAAGCTGGCTAGTCAGAATAGCTATGTTGGCAAGCTCTGAGTCCAACTGAGATATGTTGCCTCAAATAATAACATGAAGAGTATGTGAGTAAGATTCCACATGTCAGCCTTGGGCCTCTATGCACATGGTAACATGTATGCACACATATGCATGCATACCATACCCTTATAGGTACAAGATTAAAAGAAACAGAGAAAATAAGTTGAAGAAAAAAAATATTTATTTTGGCTCATGGTTTCAGAGGTTTTGTGATACACAGCATCATGGTGGGAGATACTTTTCAGAACAGAGAGGCTCACTTCAGGGTGTCTGGAAAGGAGCAAGTGAATGGTGAGGGGGAAGGAAAAGGAGGGAGGGAAGGGAGAAGGAGAGGGATAGAGATAGGAAGAGGTACAGAGAGATGGTGGATAGATTGATGATGGATGAGAGACATAGAGACAGACTGATTGTGGGGGCTGAACCCATGGCTTTGTGCATAGTACCAAAGAAAGACCACAATTGAAAATAACTGAGTGCAGCATTAATGCATTAATTAATTAATTATGTAGCTTTGCTGAACCAAGTGCTGTGTGGTATACATCTGTATAGGGTGCAAAGATTGCATTAGCCATAGACTCTGAACACATGTGAAGACTTGTTAGGCTAGGGATGCTCTCTGTAGAAGCTGTGCAGTCTGGAAGGAGGACCTGGCATTGTTGGACATCTCTGTTGGCTTTTAGACTCATTGATGGGTTGCGAAAGTATACTCTTGTCAGATGCTGGTATCTAAGCTTCTTTCAGTTTCAAAACTAAGGCATAGTTGAAGCCACAGAAGTAGAAAATTACAAATAATTAGATTCTGAGTTATTGGAAACTCAAGATGACATCTGTTATGGTGTGTCCTAGAAGGCAAGAATTCCTGGAAGCCTTGTTCTTACAGAAAGGTCTGGTGATATGAGGGCATTGAATATTTTGTTAAAGAAAGGAAAGGTGGAAAACAGACAAAACAGTGAAGAAGAAAACACAGTAACTCCTAATTTTATTACATTTGCTTCTTTTTTGGTGCTGGGTTGAAGTCAGGGTCTTGCCTATGCTAAGCTGGTACTCTTATTATTGTTTGGTCAAGCAACAGTTTAGATGTTTCTGTATACCTCTTCCCACCATGATTGACATGTAAATCAGGCATTCTCAGAAAAGTTGAATGGGCTTCATCCAATTCATTAAAGATCTTATTATAAAGACTGGAATCTCCCAAAAGAGAGAAAATTCTGCCTACACATTGGCTTTAGACTTGAGGGGCAATATCAGATCTTGCTTCTGGGGCCTCTCAGCCTGCTGGTCTGCTGCGCAGATACATTGGACTTTGAAGTCCCACCAATGGAAGAGACAGTTTCTTTAAATAAATGTCATCTATCTGTCTGTCTGTCTATCATCTGCTTATCTACTGTGTGGTAGTTTGAATAAGAATGGCCTCTAGAAGCTTCTATGGTTGAATGCATGGTTCCTAGTTAGTGCAACTGTTTGGGAAGGATTATTAGGTGTGGCCTTAGAGGAAGCGTGGCCATATGGGGGTGTGTCACTGGGGATGGTTTTGAGTTTTCAAAAGCCCACACTAGGTTCCCAGTTTTGCTCACTTTCTGTCTGCAACTTGTAGATCAGATGTGAGATCTCAGCTACCATTCCAGCACCATGCCTGCCTACTCGCCACCATGTTCCTCTTCACCATGATGACCACAGGATAACTTTTTAAAACTGTAAGCAAGCTCCCAATTGAATGCATCCTTTTATAAGTTGTCTTGGTCATGGTATTTCATCACAGCAATAGAACAGTAACTAAGACACATTATCGTCTGTCTGTCTGTCTATCTATCTATCTATCTATCTATCTATCTATCTATCACCATCATCATCTATCTCTCATCTATTAGCTCTGTTTATCCATTGTCTGTCTATCATCATATATATGTCTATCATCTACCTAACCTACCAATCATCTGTCTATCTGTCCCTTTCTATCATCTACATGATTCCAGATATATGATGATATATACACAGCTTATTGTTTCTGTTTCTCCGAAGGACCTTAACATAAGCATTGCATTTTTTGTTTGCTGAACTTGTTCATTCAGTTCCATCCTGATTCTCTGAGTTGACAGACTATATTCCCTGTCCAGGAAGTCGCTGATTCTGTTGTTGCTCAGCAAGGCGCTGGGTATTCCTGTAATTGTCACCTCGTGTACTCTTTTCCTCAAATCAAGAAACACTTGTACCTACTTTCTTGTATAACCAAGTTTCCAGCCTACTTGGTGTGGGCAGATTTGTCCATGAGTTTGTATTGAGTGAAAGACTTTAGCTCTGGCCTGCCTGTTAAGTATGATCTGAGGAGGGAAGGCCAACGGGGAAGCACTAGAAGAGGTGCACTAGAGAGCATGTGCAACCTAAATGCCAGGGAGGAGAAGAGGGTGGGGTCAGTGTCTTCTGGATTAAACCTTGCACTGGACGGCAGGTATGCAGTGTCTTAGCATTCTGAATGCTCCCAGGAGCCTCAGTTTAAGCCACTATGAATTTCATTTTTTTCTTTTTTAAACCTTTCAAATATTTATGATTTAATTTCACCCATACAAAGCCAAACTGGAAAATAATTCATAGAGACATTTAAAACAAAACAAAAGGAAATGCTTGTGAGCTCATCACCTACAGTTGACTGTGGATGTTATTTGTTTGGATGTGTAGCTTTATCATGGCATCATTTCTGTGGTTAGCTGGGTATTAAATTGTAAAACAGATCGACTTATTGTTATTTTAGGTATGTGTTTTTTTTCTGAATTAATATATGCATAGCACGTGCATACCCAGTACCTCTTGGAGTCCAGAAGAAGGTTTTGGATCCCGTGGAACTGAAGTTACTGAAGCTTCTGAGCCACTATGTGGGTTTGGGGACTTGAACCCAAGTCCTCTGCAGGTTCTTAACTGCTAAGCCATTTCTCTAGCTCTATGTGTGTTCTTTTTAATAGCCGTGTAGGATTCTACTAGAGAGAAATGACTGACTGTTGCCCCCTCCCCTTTTCTCCTTCCTTCCTTCCTTCCTTCCTTCCTTCCTTCCTTCCTTCCTTCCT
>OU015750.1:93248432-93260264 GCA_907169655.1 Acomys percivali | reverse complement strand
CCTTCCTTCCTTCCTTCCTTCCTTCCTTCCTTCCTTCCTTCCTTCCTCCTTCCTTTCTCTCCTTGATAATTCCTGCCCGTGCATCAGTCCATGTCTTCATAGGACCTTAAACATGCTGGGCAAACACTCCGCCACTGAGCAACACCCCTAGCCCAGTTTGCTTTTTCTCAGCTCTTGACTATTCTGCATAAAATCTCGTTCAACCTGTTCAGCTATTAGTGATTCTACCGGGATAAGCTGATAGTCATTATAGAACCATGCTTGTTTGAACAAAAAGCATCTAACATCTGAGTAGCCAGTTTTTCAGCATTCACAAGTGACTCACTTATTTGCTTGAAATGAGAAAATATGGGAGGAGGCAAGTCAATCAACTGAATTTTCTTAAAGGAGCCATACTACAGCACGTAGAAGTAAGACTGTCCCCAAGTCCCACCTGTTGGTGGATATGGACAGGACAGTGCAACTCACGTCCCATTGATTGTTCTAAGATTCTGAACAAATGATAGGATTGCCTACTCAAACAGTAGTTTCCCAAGGGCCAGGGTCACAGCCTTTCCTTTTGTATTTTAGTGTGTCTTCAAGAAGAAATTATTAAAGCTGGGCATGGTGGTGCACACCTTTAATCCCAGCACTTAGGGAAGTAGAGGCAGGTGGATCTCTTTGAGTTTGAGGCCAACCTTGTGTCTATGCGTATGTGCCATAGTTCACAGAGAGGGCGTCTTAAAGGAGTTGGTTCTCTCCTTCTACGCTGTGGGTCCTAGGGACTAAGCTCAGTTCATCAGGCTCTACCAACCGAGCCACCTAGTCAACCCAGGAAGGCTTTTGTTGCTTATGAAGGTGAATTTACTTAACTAAAGAATTAGCATTTATTTCAAGGATTTTTCTTTTTCTTTTTCTTTCTTTCTTTTCTTTTTCTTTCTTTCTTTTTTTCTTTTTTTGAAAACTAGGCTTATTCTAGGAACAAATTATTCAAGGTACTTTTTTTTTTTTTTTTTTTTTTGCCTCTAATTTTCTCCATTTTCCACGTAGCTCAAGGGATATTAGTGAAATGTAAGATCCTGTATGACACAATTAGTTTTAGTGTTTCTCATGTCTGTTTCCTGCCACATATAAATGGAATGAAAGCAGACCCATGAGAAAGAAATGAAACTCAAGTGTTCTCATGCTCAACATTTTTAAATTAAATATTATTATACAGGTTTTGGAATTTTGAAGTTATGCGGGTGATTTGAAGTACCCAATGAACCAATGGGTCTTGGGGAACATGTGTATTTTGTTTCCTGTGTTGCTATTGAACTCCTGTAATTTTTCCCTCCAAGACTCCGGAGGAGGACTACTGTTATTGTAGACCTGCTCCCCATGTAGTGAAGTGAACATTCAAAAGTGGGAAGAAATGCTAACCTGGAATTTTCTATTACTCTGACTACAGCGATAGCTCTTTGAAACATCAGCCATCACAGCCTGGCTTACCTAAGTGGCAGAGGAAATAGAAACGAATCACAGAGGAGACACATAGGTACTGCAGGAAAACTACCATGTAGGTGTCTCTTCTGTTGCTTATCGGAGGAAGAGCACAGGCTGTGAGGCTTCAGTTGTGTAAACCTTTTGTAGAGAGGCAGCGTTTCGAATTCAAAGTAAGAGAGTGTGAGGTGTTACGTGAGGAGAAGACAGCATAGGGCTGTGTGTTCTAGAAAAGGGTGTGGTGGAGAAAACTCTCCCTCTCTTAATTGCTTGACTTAATATTATGTTTAATTAATGTAATAGGTGAAATGCCATAATGTATCTGTTTAAGTTCCTGAATCTTCAGTCCTTAGGATCCAGTTGTTAACTTGTACACTTATCATTAACTTTGGCTTTCCTTTGGTCCTAGGGAAATATTAATTCTTATTTACAGCCACCATTCCAAAATATCTTAATCTATTTATCTTTTCCCTAGTAGCTAAATGTCTTAGTTACTTTCTTATTACTGTGATAACCTACTTTGGCAAGCAGCTAAAGGGAGAAAGGATTTATTTTTGACTGTAGTTCCAGAGCGATGTCATGGCAGAGGAGTCATGGTGGCATGTAGGGAGGGCATGGTGGCAGGATCAGGTGACTGGCTGGTCACATCGCATCCACACTCAGGAAGCAGGCAAGTGTGGCTGAACTACAAAGCCTCAAGGCCTAGGCCCCAGTAACTCACTCTTACCTTCCTGCTAGCCTCTACAACCTTAACGTTCCACAGCCTTTCCGAACAGTATCTTAAGATGTGGACCAAGTATTCAAACATTCAAGTCTCTGGGGCCAGGGGACTTCTTACATTTAAACCACAATGCCCAGAGAAGGAGAGGGTGATTTTTCATAAACTAGGCACAACCGTCATCATCTCAGCATATTGTGCGTTTGCTGGTCCTTTCATCCATGGCCAGCCTGTGTCAATCTCGGGCAGATGTTCTTCTCTTTTGGAGTGCAGGTCAGCTCAGCGGGCTGTAGATACTATAGGCATGGGAAGATACTGGAAGCTTAAGAGAAACTAAGTCTTCACCTCACACCTGAGAAGGGCCAGGAAATTTCTTTTATTGTGGATTTTGTCAAACAATTTAAAATTTGAAGTGCTTAGCAGTCTTATGTATGGGCCCAGATAGTGAGGTGGGTATCTATCTGAAGGAAATGAAGCCGCTATAGATTCTGCATGTCTGTGTTCGTTGCAGTGTTTACTTACAGTAGCCAGAACAAGTATCGGGGAGAAATGGATAAAGAACATGTGGTTATGTGTACACACATACACACACATGAATGAACTTGAAAGACATACTAAGTGGAGTCAGCTACTATGCTTAAGTGAAAGAAAGCTGTTGTATAGTGTGTGTGTGTGTGTGTGTGTGTGTGTATCATATACTTACATGATATGTGAAATTTTAAAAGGTCAACTCTATTAAAACAGAATAGAGTGGTGGTTACTGGGAACTGGAGGGTATCAAAGGCACAGAGTTTCACTTATGGAAAGTAAGTCAGGTCAAGCTAGTGTTTATGGTGACTGCGTGCAATAGTGTGTGAATTTTGCTAAGAGAGAAGGCCCTAAGTTCACATCACACAGTGCCCTCTGAAAGAATGAAGTGGTAGATATGTTAATTAGATTGACTGTAGTAATTATTTTACGCCGTATACCTGTAGTCTCTCATTCTTTTACATACCTGCTGTGGTTTAGATCTAGAATATGTCATAAAGGCTTGGCCACAGTTGTCACGCCTGAAAGGCAGAGCCTATTCCCAGGAGAGGCCTCATGACAGGACTTCAGTTCTTTGGAGGTTTACCTTTGAAGGGTGAAGTGGGGTCCTAGCTGCTTCTTCCTTTCTTTTTATTTTGTGTGCATGTGCTTGCGCACATGGGTGCGTGCAGGGGTGCCCACTCATAGGCAGACATGCGAAGGCCAGAGGTCAACATCAGGCATTCTACCTTACTTTTTGAGGCTGGTGTTTCACTGAATCTGGAGCTCACTGACTGAGCTAGCCCGGCTGGTGATGTATTCTGGCAACAGGCACACATTACCATCTTTGGCTCTCCCTCCACTCACCCCCTGTGTGGGAAATTGGTTCTTTAAAAAAAATTATTATAAATAATATATTCACATTACATCCTGGTTGTTATCCCCTCACCTAAATCCGTTAGAAGAAAAAGTGGGAAAGAGCCTTGAACTCATTGGCACAGGAGACAACTTACGGAACCAGAATAGCTCAGGCTCTAAGGTCAACAATTAAGAAATGGGACCTTATGAAACAGAAAAGCTTCTGTAAGGCAAAGGACACTGTCAACAGAACAAAATGACAGTCTACAGACTGGGAAAGGTTCCTCACCAAACCTGCATCCGACAAAGGGCTATTATCCAAAAAATATAAAGAACTTAAGAAATTAAACACCACCAAACTGAATAACCCAATTAAAAAATTAGGTATAGTGGTACCTCAGGACCCAGCTATACTACTCCTGGGCATATACCTGAAAGATGCTCCAGCATACAACAAGGTCATATGCTCAGCTGTGTTCATAGCAGCCTTATTCTTACTCATAATAACCAGCATCCTTGGTTTTTACATGGATACTTGCACAGCAAACTCTTTTACTAACTGAGCTATCTCCTTAGCTCCCTCCTTTATTTTGGTTTCCTGGTCATGAGATGTGTGGCTTAGCTCCAGACAATCCTGACTTTCTAAAGGACTCAGACTGACAGGACCAGCCCATCCTGCACTGAAACTGCTAAGATGCTGAGATAAAATAAAACCCTTTTCTCTTTATATATTGACTTGTCTTAGTTTTGTTGTTGTTGTTGTAGAACTACTAATGGAAAGCTGAAATATGACTTTGTGTGTGTGTGTGTGTGTGTGTGTGTGTGTGTGTGTGTGTGAATCATACCTCAGTAAAGGCAAAGGTGGGGCGGGGAGCTAGAGGCTTCAGACCATCTCATTCATGGACTATAATAAAACTCAGTGATAAGTAGAGGGTTCACTTTTAAATAACTATAGATACTGTATTTTTCTATGTAGTTGCATGATTGTCTGATCGGATCCTTTCTTAAATCAGGAACATATGTTCAGGAATTTAAAAAAAAAATGTTTTCAGATATTGTACCATACAGTTTTTTTCCCACAATTGTTTCCTCATTTTTAGGTCTCTCTTCCTTTTGTTTAGTTTATTTCTCAGGTAATTTAGGAATATTCTAGTAGCATCTCACATCATAGAAATTGAAGGTATGCTTTTCACAGAGGCAGGTCTCTCAGGTCTAGTGTTTGTTTCATTAACATTTAGATTTTCATGTTCTATCATTTGGTATTCAAAAAGGATTAACGTCGGCTTCAGGGCTGAGAGGCAGCTAGGAGCTGTGCATCCTACACAGCCTACAATGGCTGCTCATCATCCCCTGTGAGGTGTGATAACACTCTCTCCCATCCTCTCCCTTTCTTTCCCCTGTTTTCTTTTTATTTATTGATTTATTTTTGGGATGGGACTCAAACTCATGATCTTCCTGCTGCAGCCTCCTGAGTGCTGGGATTCCAGGCCTGAAGCCCTATGCATGGCTGCAAATGGGTCCTTTGGGCATCTTCACAAAACACAGTCTTTGGTGCTGAGTTTGGAATGTCACCCAGGACCGCTGGGAGCTTGCATATAAAAACCTTTCAGAACACATTTGAGTTTTCCTAAACAGCTCTAGAAAATTATAAACATAAATTACAACTAATTAAAATGCAAATAATAAAATCCTCATTAACCCGAGTTGCAAGAAAGCTCTGCTATCCGACTGAACAGACATTGTGCCAATTTCTCATGTTCCTTTGAGCAGCAGCCTTCCTGTCAAGGATCCTGCTTTGGCTATAAATCCTGCAGCCTTCTCAGAGGGCCACATCTGTGTGTGATTGTCTTGTTATGCCCTGTGTGTGTGCTTCCTATGTGGGAGGACTGCTAGGACACATTACAGCAGGACTGTCAGTTTTTAATCGTCTATAAATGACTGCCGATTATTACAACCGATAAAGGAAAGGGCATTTCAAACACGCATGTAAAGAAGCTTGTCTTCCTCATGGTTGTTATCTTAGGAAACTTTTCCCCCCAGTGGCAAAGGAGTTGTTTCCCCTGCTTTCTTTCTTTCTTTCTTTCTTTCTTTCTTTCTTTCTTTCTTTCTTTCTTTCTTTCTTTCTTTATTATTTATTACACATATAGTGTTCTGCCTGCACACTGGAAGAGCACACCAGATCTCATTACAGATGGTTGTGAGCCGTCATGTGGTTGCCGGGAATTGAACTCAGGACCTCTGGAAGAGCAAGACAGTGCTCTTAACCTCTGAGCCATCTCTCCAGCTCCCCATCTTAGGAAACTGTTGGTGGCATTGGGAACCTACCTGTCTGAGGTTTCTTCATGTTTCCTTAGCTGGCAAATGAGGATGTACTACTGTGATGATCATCTCCATGAGAATTGCCTAAGGCAAGGAATCCAAAGTATATACAAGCTGGGAGCAGGAACACTGTTTTTCTTCAGGGGTGAACGCAGAGCGGTGTGTTTTGGATACGGGTGCCTTGTATATTAGCGGCTTGTGTCTCTTCTCGTTCCTAGTGGTTTTATCTCCTGCTCTTCTCTTTTCCTGCATTGTTCCAGATCCTCTTAGCCACAAGATCAGTATAGATGACATTCCTTCTCCTCCTAACATAGAAGATCTAGTGGTGGTTATCTGTGGTCACTAAGTTAGTCACTGTCATTAGCCTTCAGACTCCTCTTGTGTTTATGTGTGGGGTGAGGGTGGGGACTAGGGTGGAGGCGGGGTCAGGGTCAGGGGGAGACCTTTTGTCACAAGTGTCCTCAAAGTTACAACTTGACCGCTGCATTTGTAGGGTGAGTGTGTGTGTGTGTGTGTGTGTGTGTGTGTGTGTGTGTGTGTGTGTGTTTTGAACTGTTAGGCACACTTGTGTAGTCTGCCACACCCAGGCATCACTCACTCCTCAGGAGCCACTGTCCTTTTATATTTTGGAAATAGGGCCTCTACTTTCTGGAACTCACTCAGTAGGCTAGACTGGCTGGTAGGGATCCACAGCTACTTTCCTGTCTCTGCCTTCTGTGCATTGGGATTACAAGTGGGTACACGTGGGTTTTGAGAATTGAAATCAAGGATCTCATGTTTGCAGGACCAGGGCTTTACCACTGAACACTCTCCCCAGATCCACGTGTCCAAGATTTACCCAAGCTGACTAGAGCAAGGAAGGGAAGGCTTTCTTCCGCCAACCTCGTCTTTCAGGTGAATGAGCTCTTTCTGATGACTTCATCATAAGATGGCTACACAGCTGCTCACATCCCATTGGCTAGAACTACGTTTGCCCTTGTCCTTCAAACTGAGCACATGCTGGCTATGGGAAACAGTTGGGCATTCTGTTAGGGAGCGAGCAAGTGGAGTGATCCTGGGCTGAAACTGTGGAGTACCCTGCAGAATGCTGTTCTTGTTCTGGTTTTATTTGGTTACAATCCTCTGAAATAATTGGTCACATCAAACTGTAGTACCTCATCTGGCTTTACTTAATTCTTTTCAGTTTCAGTTATTAGAGTGATAAAGAACAGTATTTATTGAATTAGAAAGGAGAGACTGGTTGTAATTTTGTTTACAGTGATGGCTGTTGAATATGTTCCATTATCTTCTGACTCATGTCAGTGTTGTAAGTAGGTAAAAGCCATGCTAAGTTGCTTTCACACATGCTTAAAAAAAAAAAATTTAAAAACTGAAAACTAAAACATGGCCCTACTGTTCCACAGATTCTTTTTTAGTCAGTGGACCGTGGTCAGGGACTGAGCTTGCAGGCTGTTGGGCCAGCCGTGAAAGGGGGACACATGAAATTAGGGGTGGCACCCAGGGCTTTTTACTAGAGGATGGCAGTAGAGAGGGAAGGAGGGAGGTAACAGTGGAGAAATACTCGCATATATATATATATATATATATATATTTTTTTTTTTTTTTTGTTTAATTTCCATGTTTCTAGTTGTGTGTAGGTTTTTTGTTGTTGTTGTTCTTTTCAAGAATTATTCATTTGTTTTAAATTTTTGGTTTTTGGAGACAAGGTTTCTCTGCGTAAAAGCTCTGGCTGTCCTGGAACTCGCTCTGCAGACAAGGCTGGCCTCAATCTCACAGGGATCTGCCTGCCTCCGCCTCCCAAGTGCCAGACAAGATTTAATTGTATTTATGTGCCTGTGTGGGTGTGGCTGGGTGCCTGCAGGCAGTGCATCGGGTTCCCCTGGAATTGTAGTTAACAGGCTGCTGTGAGCTTCCTGAAGTGGGTGCAGGGAACCAGTGGACGCTTTGAACCTCAGAGTAATCTCTCACCCCTTGTTTTTTGCTTCTTTAAGACATGGTCTCCTGAACTCCGACTGTGTGTGAACTCACCGTGTGGCTGGGAATGGCCTGGAGCTCTTGGTCTTCCTGCCTCTACCTCCCAAAAGCTGGAGTTGGAGGTACGTGCTGCCACATCCAGTTCTGAACAACAGTTTGCGATGTTTAATTAGTATATTCAGGAAAGATCCAGTCACTTTAATGAGGAAGGAAAAATACTTTATTACCCAAGTCACTTAGAGACGTGTCAATTCCTGCATTTCTTCCCCTCTGGTTTTATTTTATTTGTTTTAGCACCAAGAGTCATATACTTTAACACTGAGCTGTACCTCCAGACTGTTCCTTCTTTAAAAAAAAACAAAAAACAAAACCAAAAACCTGTGTCATAGGTGCCCCCAAATCCCAGTTCTCAAAATAGCCACTTAGGCTTGGTGACTATATCATAGGCTTTAGTTTCCCTAACATAAAATACCCATAATTTAATAAAATTAAATCACCAATATAGGAAGAAATTCTTTTAAGAAATACATCAATAGGCTGGAAGTGGAGCTCAGTGGTAGAGGAAGGCATGTGTGCAGCCCGGGCTCAGTGCCTACCACCACTGAACACAACACCCAGGCACTGGATCACATCAGAGTGACTGATGAGCTCTTTTCTCATGTCCCCCGGCACACATGGCCAGACTGTGGTCTCTTTCTTCTCACATAATTAGAATCATATCATCTGTATTGTCTTGCAGCTGGGATGCCTCCCCCCAACATAGTTTTGTGATTTTTCTTCTCCTCATCATGTAGGAATTGTGTTTTGTTTTAAATCTCAGATGGTACCATCCTCCTCTAAGGACTTTAATTTTATTTTTATATTTGTTTACTTATTTTGTGTGTCTGTGTGCCAGTGTGTCACAGTACGCATATGGAGGTCAGAGGACAACTTGTGAGAGTTTCTCTTTTTCTTCCACCACATGGGTCTCAGAGATTGGCCTTGGATCACCAGGCTTAGAGGCACCCTGCTGTCTTCCCTCCAGGTTAAATATATATGTAGGTATGTATATATGGGGACATATGAATACATAGCTTTTAAAGTGTATTTTCACAACAGTGGATGTACCAGGTCTTTTAAAAGATTCTTCTTAGAGCTGTGAAATGTGATTGGACCAACCACAGCTGATTCCTCGCCTCTGATCACTTTGTTTAGTTTTGAGCTTGTTGTAGAGCAGAACATACATAAATCAGTGGCAGATTGCTGATGATGTGTGCGTGTGTATGTGTGTGTCTTGTTTTGAATCTATGTAGCTTATAGATTTGCATGTACCTATCGCATTGTGATGTCCCAAGTGCTTCTGGACTTGCGGGGTGGGTGCTCTCACAGAGAAGATTAACAGCTCCTTTACAGTACAGGTTATCTCTGCCCTAACAGAAGCAGCAGTCAGTAATTGATAATAGCATTTAAAAGTCAAATTGACAGTAGTGTCAATTGTTTGCAAATGATTAAGGACTAATGGCCTTTTAAGAAATTACATTTAACTTTTTTTTTTTTTTTTCTGAGGCAGGGTTTCTCTGCCTTGGCTGTCCTGGACTCACTTTGTAGACCAGGCTGGCCTCGAACTCACAGAGATCCGCCTGCCTCTTTCTCCCAGTACTTACTTATTACTTGTGTGTGGATGTGGATGCATGTATGTGCTTGAGCCGTGGCATGTGTGTGGAAGTCAGTGGACAACTTACAAGAAAGAGTCATTTCTTCCCTTCTTCACACAGGTCCCTTTGATTAATCTCAGCTCTTCAGGCTTGGTGTCAAGTCCCTTTAACCCCTGAGGTGTCTCACTAGACCAGTGATCTCTAAGAGCCACTTAAATGCTTACTGTTAGATGCCACCTCATTGGACTCAGGGCTATAACAGGTCAGGAAAGCCCAGCTGTTGTGGGCTTAGATTGGAAGGCGGAGATGTTCCACCCTCCAGGACAAGATTGCACTGAGCAATTTGATGGTTCTGTATGGATACTTGGGGAAGTGAATGTGCTGGAAACCCTTGAGTCTCAGATGCTCCTCCGCAGGGCCAGGTACTGATCATCTGGCAGTAGATGCTGGGAATTCTTAGCTCACCATCATTGTAATGCTGCTCTCCCATTGCTTGGAAATTACCTGTTGGCGATTATTATAAATGATGGTAATTAAACATTTCAGAAAGTGGAACATTCAGTATGTGGGTGTGTAATGATCTGGCGGGTGTTCATGTTTCTAGAGTGTGGAGCCTATGTATGGATAAACAATGGCCTTTCTGTTAGAAATCCTGCCCTCACCTCTGTCTGTTCCTTTGGCGGTGGGTGTTCCAGCCTTACAGAGTAAGAATGATGGGATGAATAATATATGCTGTCCTGTGTGTTTCCCAATCCTTTACAAAATTATGTAACTTACTATTATTATTACTGTGTGTACAGGCACACAAGTACCATGGCAGGCATGTGGACCTCAGAGGCATGCTTTGGGGAGTTGGTTGTTTCCTTCCATGATATGATCTGTCTGCCACATAAAGGGCTGTTCCCAGCGTAACAAGGCGCAGGCCTATGCTTTGAGAAGTTCTAACAGTTACATAAGAAGTACAGTAACTGAGACAGAGAGGTCGCATGTATGTAGGGAGTCTTTAGTCCTACATAGTATGAGGGAAGCCTGTCAGTCCAGGTCTCCTGGCTGATTCTAGTCAGGTGAAGGCAACCTCAACATGATGACTGTGGAGCTGGGCAGAAGGGAGCTACCAAATTGAGCCTAGCCTAGATTGCAGAATTGTATATAAACTTTAAAAAAAAAAAAAATCTTAATTGTAGGATGGCCTCCCATTGCAGCAACAGATAAATGAAGATACTCCTGTATCAGTGTTCATTGAAATAGCTACTTGGCAACAGGTTGTATTAGTATGCCAGGAAGGTGAGGTATAAACTGTTGCTAATCAGAGATTAAAATAGACTTGTCAATATATTATATGCTGTTGACTAATGTAGTTACATGATGAGGCAAAGAGAAATGCCATAATCATCAGACTTGAGTGTCATTGGATGTTATAATGAAACATGAGGCTTTTCACTGTAACTCTAATGATGTCTTAGGAAGAACTCTTGGTGTTTCAACACAATCAAAGCTGAATGATAAACACTTGCAAAAAATATATTGCTTTTGAAACTGGTTGAATGTTTATTCCTTCTTCTTTAAGTCTTTTCCATTGGATGTTTCAAGCAGAATGCCTTGGGAAGTCTACTGGTCCAAATGTTTTCCTTCAAGCACACCGTTTCCCCAAATCTGCCTGTAAGCTGCTTTTTTTAAAAAGTGAATAAGCTTAGGAAATAATTATTCCTCAAAGTACACAAAACTCCTCAGCAAGCCTTTGTTCTGCAAACAGATCTGATTCATTCAGAGGCATCAAGATAATTGTCACGATTTAAAACTTTAAAAGAGACCCTGGAGCCTTTGGCTCAAGTGTGAAACTTTCTGTTGCTTTCCTGGCGTAATGCCTCTGGTTGAATATTTTGTGCTGTACATTGCTCCATTTTTGGGTTTTGTTTTGTATTTTTGTCCCCAGGACAGGAAACTGCAAAACAAAATATATTCACTTTGGTAACCAATGCTGTCCCTGCGGTGACCCACTCTTTTAAAGTGATTATTAATGAAAGAACCTTACACTTGGAGATGGTACTCTGATGTGTGCCAGTGACCAGCCAGGGTTTCATTCTTCCGTCACAAAGACATTGTAAAACTAGAAACCACTGTTTTGACACAGGGAGAGCAACATTCACATTAACAGTTGCATAATTTATTTCTTTCAAGAAATACTATGCTCGGTTTTAATTAAAATTCTTGAAGAGTACAGTATTCATTGGAACGTACCTCCCTTTGCTCCCTCTTGGGATTAATTCATGAGTGTGTAAAAGTAATTTTTATAGAGAAGTGTTTTCTTACTAGAATGGAAGGCAGGCTTCTGCCTCAGATTGCTGGATTAAAGGTGGGGGG
>OU015750.1:93216952-93248422 GCA_907169655.1 Acomys percivali | reverse complement strand
AGATTGCTGGATTAAAGGTGGGGGGCACCAGTGGTCTCATTCTTATCACTACTTCTTTACCCCACAGTCCCAGATCCTTTATATAAAAACTAAGTTTGAGATAATATATATTTTTAAAATATTGTTTTGTGCCCTTCCTTCCTTCCTTCCTTCCTTCCTTCCTTCCTTCCTTCCTTCCCTCCTTCCTTCCCTCCCCCCCTCCCTCCTCCCTCCCCCCCTCCCCCTCCCTCTCTCCTTCCCTCCCTCCCCCTCCCTCCCTCCCTCCCTCCCTTCCTTCCTCATGCTAGGCTCTTTCTATTGCTCTACTACTACATCCCTCTACCAGGTACAGGTGTGTTGTGTGTGTGTGTGTGTGTGTGTGTGTGGTTGAGCGCGCGCGCGTGTGCGTAGGTCAGAAGACATTAGGTGTCATCTTCAGGAATACCATCCGTCTCCTTTGAGACAAAGTCTCTCATTGGCCTGGAGCTCACTGCTTAGGCTGCCTGGCTGGTCAGTAAGCTCCTGGGACCCTCTTGTCCTCACTTCTCCAGTGTTGGGATTATAGTGCACATCACCATGTTGGCTTTTCACCTGGATTCTGAGCATCAAATTCAGGTCCTCAGTGCTTTTGTGAGACACACAGTTTATAAAACTGAGCGGTCTGCCCTGTCCCCAAGGAAGTTTTTTTGTTTTTGTTTTTGTTTTTTTTTAATTTTTAGATTTATTTATTTATTATGTGTGCAGTGCTCTGCCTGCATTAGGCCTGCAGGCCAGAAGAGGGTACCAGCTCTCATTATAGATGGCTGTGAGTCAACATGGGGTTGCTGGGAATTGAACTCAGAACCTCTGGAAGAGCAGACAGTGCCCTTAACCACTGAGCCATCTTTCCAGCCCCCCTAAGAAGTTTTAAACTAACTGCTTGATATGTCACAAGAAGTTGCTCATTGAATATTATAACTGGAAATAAAAGTTTTTGAAGCTGTTTTCTGCAGTTTTCTTGCTCTATGATTTTTATTTTAAATTAACTAATATAAATTTGAGAAATAAGTTTTATTTGTAGTAAAAAGCTAAACTCTTAAATAGATGAAATACCTCTTAGAACTCAAGGCCCCCTCTGTTTCCCATCTCTTGAACCCTGAGGAACTGGCTAGTGTTGGCCAAGTTCAGTGGCAGAAATGAGGATATATTGCCCAGTGGCTGGTTTGCCATATTTTAAGCCATCTCTTTAAGGAGGTTTTTTTGATGCTCATCATCTTCTTTGAGATAGGCTGAGTGTTGCCAGGAGTTAACCTGTCTTGTCAAAGAATCTTTAAAATAATAAAAACATCTTTAAATGCCATATTCTGTAGGTCTCTGAGGCTTTTGAAGACCTTCTCTAACTATGTTACCTTATATATCTATAGAATCATATCTATCTGTTACACCTAGGGTGTGTATTCTTGTATAAAAATAGATTAGTAATGACATGATCAACTTAACAATTAGCTCATATTACTTAAATTATCCCAAACACCCTACGATAGCATTTTGAAGGTATTGGAAGTAAACCTTGTATTATAATTGAGTTGTATGGGTACAATACCTTGTATTAGAGTAGAAATATATGTATATATAATGTGTGTGAAGAATAATTTTAAAGTTTAATTCTATACCAATATCAAAATTAAACTTATTTTGCATCAATATATGAAATTCTATACCAATGAAATAAAAATAACCTTATTTGTGAGTAACAATTAAGGCCTTAAGTTGAGGAGTAGATTCAATAATCTACTTTTTGTTGTATCATCACTATATATTTCTATATCCACCCCCCTTCTTTTTTTTCAACCCTTGTCTTCATACCTACAGGGGAAAAAGAAGATAAAGGAAAAAAGAGACACCCCTGAGTTCAACCTCATTTTCCATTCAAATAAGACCAATAATAACTTATAACCAATTTCATTTCCCAATGAAAATAAGCTTCTGTAGCCCGAGAGCAAATAAAAACCTACCCAATCCCCCATTAGGGAAAATGGGGCACCATTCTCTTAAGGTTTCTTCAGGCTGATTTGGGGCAAATAATGCCCAAATAAAAGTAGGGGAAATGGTTAAACAAGCCAGGAATAGCATTTGCAGTCCCGTTTCTAAATGTTGGGAAATTCCAGGCTTAATAGGAGTCCTGTGTAGGACGATCTGAAATGCTGGACCCATTGGGATCGGAAGCTTTCTTTGAAGCTGTCCTGTTCTGATGAGGTACAGCAACTGAAGCTCTTGGTGCTGGAACATGAAGGATGCGGGATGTCATTGTCCTGCATACTGAGAGGAATGAATCCTGTCAGGTCTGATCCATTGTCAGTGTCTTGTTCTTTCGTTCTGAAAACATATAATGTCTCACAAGCGTTTTGCAGTCGTAAAATTATAAATGTATGAGGTGTATGGGATGCACGGAACAATTAAGGCTGGTTCTCTGCTCTTTGTATGAGCAGAAGAAAGACATCTGCAAATCTTCATTCATACGAAGAATGACATCTAATAATAAGTCACAGGGATTCTGTGACCAACAAGAAGCATTGTCTATGCATAGACACTCATGTCTCAGCCAATCTCAGAGCTATTCCCACGAACTGGGATTAGTAATATAAGCTACCTGCTTGTTCTGCAGTTTGAATTCTTTGCATCCTAATTGTAGTCCCCTCCCTCATCACTTCCCGACGCCACCCTCCCTTCCTCATCTCCTCTCCCTCCCTCCCCTAATCCTCCAAAGAGAGCCCTCGTCTCTTAACATCTGACCTCAGTCTATCAAGTTGCATCTGTACTACCTGTGCCCTGTTTCTCTGTGACCTGGTAAGGCCACCCTGCCAGGGGGGAAGTGATTAACATTGGGAGGCCAGAGTCCCTGTCAGAAGTAGTCCCTACTCTTCATATTGTGGGACCCACAAGGAGACAGTGCTGCCTATCTACTACATCTGAGCAGAGAGTCTAGGTACACATCATACATAGACCTTGGTTGACACATCAGTCTCTGTGTTGTAATGTGCTTATCCTGAATTATGTGCCTAATATCCACTTATGAGTAAGTATATACCATGCATGTCTTTCTGGGTCTGGGTTACCTCACTCAGGATGATTGTCTCTAGTTCCATCCATTTGCCTGCAAATTTCAAGATTTCCTTGTTTTTGATAGCTGAATAGTATTCCATTGTTTCTTTATCCATTCTTTGGTTGAGGGACATCTAGGTTGTTTCCAGATTCTGGCTATTACGAACAAGGCTGCTATGAACATAGTTGAGCAAATGTCCTTGTTGTATGGTGGAGTATCTTAGGTATATGCCCAGGAGTGTATGGAGTGTATGGCTGGGTCTTGAGGTAGAATTATTCCCAATTTCCTGAGATAGTGCGAGATTGATTTCCAAAGTGGTTGTACAAGTTTACACTCCCACTAGCAATGGAGGAATGTTCCCCTTTCTCTTTGTCCTAGCCAGCATGTGCTATCACTTGAATTTTTGATCTTAGCCATTTGAATAGATGTAAAATGGAATCTCAGAGTAATTTTGATTTACATTTCCCTAATGACTATGGATATTGAGCATTTCTTTAAGTATTTCTCAGACATTTGTTATTCCTCTATTGAGAATTCTCTCTTTAGCTTTGTACCCCATTTTAAAAATCGGAATATTTGGGTTGGTAGTATTTAATTTCTTGAGTTCTTTATATATTTTGGATACTAGCCCTTTGTTGGATATAGGGTCAGTGGAAATCTTTTCCCAGTCTGTAGGCTGTTCTTTTTATTCTGTTGACTGTTTCCCAGGACAGGTATTTTACAAAATTAACATTAATTAACTCGTGCTGTAGCACAGTGGTACAGCATCTTTCATGTGTATGAGGCATGCAGTCCAATTTCTAGAATAAAAAAAAAAACCCTCAAAGCCCTCGCTTTATATTAATTATAAAACATGGTATCTTAACATTTTCCTACATACATTCATAGATATATTCGAGAACATGAATTGCTACTGGCTCTGATTGTGGATGTTGATGGAGAACAAGGAGATGTTTCTTAAATGTTTTGTATGTGCTTTTGAATCCTCTCACACAAAACTGAAAAGGAGAGAGAATGATATGAAAGGAAGAGAGGGAGGGAGGAATGGATAGAGGAATGAAGGAAGGGAAGGAGACAGAGGGAGTGGGACAGAGGAGAAGGAAAAATGAGAACAGGCTGATACAAATTCTCCAGCTACCTGCACTGTGACTTCCTCTGTATGTTTGTTTTTCGAGACAGGGTTTCTCTGTGCAGCCTTGGCTGTCCTGGTCTTGCTCTTTCGACCAGGCTGGCCTCAAACTTACAGAGATCTGCCTGCCTCAGCCTCCCAAGTGCTGGGATTAAAGGCCTGCCTTACCAGCCCCCTGCTTGTCCCTTTCTCTTAAAGGGCCAGGATGTAACTGAGCTGGTAGAGTGCTTGCCAGCCACATAGAGAGTCTGAGGTAAATCTGGGTGACATGGAACTCTGATTAAAAAAATATATATATATATAAATATATATATTTAAAGATCTTGTCTGGGCAGCCGCCAGGGCCAAGAAATAGAATCGGCCTAGATGGAAGATTGTGTTACAACTCAGCTGAGGTGGTCTCTTTACACTTGGTTTATAGCCATCACGGGTTGATGATCATTCAGCATTTTACAGGTTGCCTTGCTTGCTTTTGTGTTCAGTTTATAAAAAGCCATTTTACTAAAGTTTAACTTATAGCAAATAAAACGTTGTGCAGATCTTACTGTGCAAATTATTTAGTCTTTAGAATTAGGTATTGTCTCTCTTCCTCCCCCCCACTCCCCACCCCCAAGATCTAAGGACTGAACCCAGGGCCTTGTGCTTTCTTGGCATCCACCACTGGGCTAAATCCTTAACCCCAGAAATACGGATTTTCAAAGAACAAATTGTGTGCTCTGCTGAGTAGCAAAACCTTGTGGCACCTCCTTCCTATCTATGTGTATCTATGCTGTGTGCTACCCTCCCCGCCGTCACATATCCACGTGCATCATTGGATTGCCTGCTACGGCCTCACAGTTCTTACGTTCAGGTCACTCCTATGTAGGAGCATAACCGTCTGCTGTATTGCTTGGGATTCCCTGAAGTCCATTACCTGGCTTTCCATGTAAGTCTGGTCCCCACTTTATATCATCACAAGAATAAGAGTGAGGACAGTGCGGAGTTGTCTTTAAAGCGGGGTGCAGTGCTGTACACCTGTAGTGCAGTCACTTGGGAGCTTGAATGATGAAGGAACAGCATTTGGGCCCAGGGGTTTAGGGCCAGGCTGAGCCACAGTGAGAATCCATCTTGTTAAAAAATATGTTTTTGAGGGGCTGGAGAGATGGCTCAGCCAGCGGTTAAGAGCACTTGTTGCTCTTTCAGGGGGACCCAGGTTCAATTCCCAGCACCCACAGGGGCAAATGCAACTTCAGTGTTAGGGGGCTTCTGACGTCCTGAGGACTTCTGAGGGCAGTGTGTGCACACGGTACACAGCATACTTAAACATAAAATTAAAAATGCAAAAATATAAGAAAGTACTTCCGCTCTATATAGAGAGGATGCATTCACATACTTTATATTGGAGTGTATTGTTATAATTGTTAGATGTTGCTGTACTAGTATATAAGTCACACTTGATCACAGGCTGTGTGTATATGGGGAGATACGGTATATGTAGGATTTGGTGCCTACTGTGGTTTCAGGCATCCACTGAGGCTACTGGAATTCACCCGTTATGTTCCCCCTTCTTCTTTGCTTTGCTCTCACTACTCCTTCCCCTCTGCATTCTGCCTCTGTCATCTTCTCACAACCTACCTGCCTCTGTCTCTCTAATAGCTATTATTACAGGTGAGTGCCACCACATGGGCAGAAGCCGACAGTTTGCATGAGCTTAGATAATCTAGTACTGTGTCAGCTGGTGCACACCGATGGGTCACTACTGAAGATGCCTTAGGTCTTATCAACCAGTAATGGGTTGATTGATGCTTTCCACATGATGGAGATGTTGACAGTTGTTGAAAGGATTAAGAAGCACTGAGTCATTATGGAAGAAGTTGGCTGCCCTAGCTTAGCTAAAGACAAGCATGCGACTTTCTTCCACGTACCAGCTCTGCCACTTTGTAAAGCCAGAGTGACCTTATTTCATGTCTGCCATGGAGGGCGCAGCAGGAGGTGAACAGGTTGTGTGGGACAGAGAAAACTAGTAGGTGATATGTTATGGACAGCAGGAGCTGGGGCCATGCGGAATGGGAAAATGGTCGTAAAAATGTGTGGTGCTGCACGAGTTGGGATGGTAACGCAGAGAGCTCAAGGATGGGGCTGTTGGCAGTTCTCCCTGGGACTGCAGTCTGAGAACTGCTGTGAGGCTGACTGGTGAGAAATCAGGAAAGGCTGATGCCACGCTACCAGGTATTCATGATGAGACACAACATTTCAGACCAAAGGGGAAAAAAAACTGAGTTGTTTAATAAAAAAGCTTGTATATAAAGTTGTTTATAAGGAGGTAAATCACTCTGTTCTCACAGTTACCTGCACCTATGTTTTAATTTCCTAAAGAGTAAAGTTGTTATATTGGAGATTTATTTTGTGGTAAGAGCATTCCCTGCTCTGACAGATTTTAGATAATGCATTTTATCATTCAGAGAGTTCCTAAGGTATTCATAATTGCTCCCAGGTGGAGAAAGGTAATCGGGCAGTTTCCAGATGGCCATTAAAAAAAATAATAAATACAGAGATTTCTTCAGGTTTTTTGACCGCCCACCCTGCATTTTGCTGCATCTACAGGCAGATCAGCCATCCCGAAGTGAGTGTGAATGTGCTTTAGCCGGATTTAACTTTCTGAAAACAGATGGCACAAAAGAAGAAGGGAAGTCTCTTGCCATCCCCTCAGGCAGAGCTCAAGCGTGTTTGTCCTCATGCAGAGGCAGTTTGTCTCTGTTTTGGCCTGACTTCTGGGAGCCCAGAACTCTCAAAAAGATGTTTTCTTGAAAATACTGAGCTCTTTTCTTGTTTGTCCTTGTATTCTTGGCTGAGTTTCTTATATTCTGGCTGCTCTGACTCATTAAAATTCATCTGGATCCACAGCAGCTGAGAAGGCAGCAAAGGGTGGAAGTTGGTGCAATGGAAGGTCTGCCCAGGCTTCTGAGAAAAGATGCCAGTCTCCCAAGGAACAGTTGAACCCAGCTCACTTGGTCCAGTCAGTTGGCTGCTTTAAGCTCTCAGCTGATTTAAGTAGGTTTCCCGGTCTCACTCTCTTTTTTTTTGTTTGTTTTAAATGTAGATTGGGTTGGACCTTAACTTTTTTGCCTCCTTGACAGTCCACATGCTTTTTTCTCATTGAAAAGAAAATGGTTGATCAAGTTCAGCATTGCATTTTTTTTTTTAAAGCTCAAGCGTGCTTACACAGTTGGACAAATATTAAACTCTTTTTTAAGAATTGCTGTCAGCAATGTGGCCGAAGTGAAATTGATTATAAAAATGGAAATGGTTACAACCTCAAATGAGTTGTTTCCCTCTAGCGTATTGGAAACACGCACATTGAGACACTCATCCAAGGATATAATTATTTCTTTGAAAGATGGCTTTGAAAAGAGTAATCAGCATATGCAGTTTATAAGCTTTGCAGTTTAGAATCTTTTAAGAGAAACTTGTTTATTTTGGGAGGAAGAAATTGTGTTCCGCTAAAGAAAATTGGAAAAATATGTAATTGAAGAGTGTGTTTGTTTTTTCCTGTTGTACTATGTTGTAAAGCCTAGTTTCACACAAATCATCTTCTTATTGTCTGTTTGCCTGACTGAAGGCTTCTTAGATTGCTAAAAGGAAATCTTAATATCACAGTGGTTTTTGTAACAATTGCTACCACAAGTAAATACATATAAATGGTTCTATCAGGGGGCTGGAGAGATGGCTCAGCGACCACAGTACTTTCTGTGCATGCATGAGGACTTGAGTTTGAATTCTCAGCACTCACAGAAAAGACAGTGTTTGGGAGACAGAGACAGGCAGACCCAGGGGATGACTAGCCATCCAGTCTAGGTGAAATGAACTCTGAGTTCAGTGAGAGACTCTGTCTTAACCAAATGAACAACAACAAACCAAGCAAATAGAGAAGAGATTGCAGAGACATCTCACTGTCAACTTTTAGCCTTCACACACACCTTCACAGCAGGCAACATAGACATACAACACACACACATACACGCGCACACACACACACACACACACACGCACACACACACACCCCACTCTGGAAATTGCTTCTTTTTAAGCAACGTTGGGAAACAACAAATGATTTTAGTATTCTATAAAACATATCTTTCTCTAAAGTATATCTGATGTTTTAAAGTTGATTATTAACAGCGAAAATCAATTTTTCCAAATGTTCTTTGGTTATATAAGCAATATCAATGAATGTTGAAAATTTGGAAGATTATAGTTCCTTAGCACACAGAACTGGACCAGCAGTCTCAACGGATACGGAACAGTATTTTTAAAAACTTAAGACTTAGTTAAAACCTTTCCTTCACATAGAAGTGTCAAGTGTGCCCAGTGATAAACAAAACAAAACAAAACAAAACAAAACAAAACAAAACACAAAAAGCCAAAAAACCTTGCCTACATAGTCAGCAGATCTACCAGTATCAAATATGACAAAATCACTGAGCTCCTTTTATGCTTCTGCCCTGAGAGGGAAGGGATTCTTGCATTGACATTCTACCTAAAGGAGTCTGGTTCCAAGAGCTAACTCTAGTCTAGAATAAATTTAAGCAGGCCCATTAGGCAGGCTTACAGGTGCTTCTTTCCCAGATCAGCATGCATTAATTTGTGGACTACTAAGTCAAATGAGATAATTTGGACACTTCAGTGCCAGGGATCATGTGAGCAGTCAAAACCCGAGAAGATAATCCACAGCCTGTTCTCCGTTTCAGCAAAGGGTTGTGGTGGCCACTGGCTACTGTGCAGGCATGGAATTGTGGGCTGTGGCTGGAGGAAGGAGGGGACAGGGCCTCAGCTGTCCTGTTCCCTGAGGAACCACAGTCATTCTGCAGACACCACCGAGCCAAACCAAATTCATGGTGCTAGTCTATTCTCGGAGAATTGGAGGGAAAGAAGAGAAACAAATGTGACTTTGAGGGAGTTCTTTTTCTAGAAAGAACGCGGAGTGGTTACAAGATGAAAGGCCCAAGTAAGTTCTAGACCAGGAGTGTGAAAAGCCCTAACCACAAGAATACTTCCCAGATATACCCAGGACACACTAACAGTTTTCTCCTCTGGTGGTTGACTCCATGTTTATCTGACAGAATGCCAGGAAAGTCTGAAATCAAAGCAAAAGAGATGGTTACAGCTAATGTCACAAGTTCGGCTCTGATTGAGAATCCTCCCAGGGACCTGCCACTGTTTTTGTAGGCAGTACCTCTGCTGCAGTGCAGGGCGTCAGAAATGACATTCATCATGTCATTTCCTTTCATAGGAGAGAGATGCTAGACAGGGTTCTGATTGTATTGAGTCCAGGTGAGAGAAATGAGAAGAGGAGGCCATTTCCGAGCAGGGCAGAGGCATAATGAGCTCTTAGCATGGGGTCCTATCATGTGTTAACTGCCCACTGAGGAAAAAGGGGAGACCCATTGTTCCTCCGGGGCATGATGGGATTTTCCTTTGAACCTGTTTTATTCAGTTTGTCTCCCTAACCCCTCAGTGCATATACACACCACTCTCAATTCATTGGCACCAGGAAGAGATCCCTGACCTAATTGATCTTCCAGTTTCTGTGATCTGGGGTCATCTTAGACTTGAGCTCTTACGTTGTTCCTTCTGCTTCCCGATGATGCTGTAAATATATGCATTAGTCGCTTAACAATCAGGGACGGCTTGGGATGCAACTAAGTAGTAGAAGTATGTGAAAGGCCCTGGATTCAGTTCCTAACACAGCAAAAATGAATGGATGTGTATGAATGAAAGATTGAACAACAAACACAAGCCAGGCAGAACGAAGCGCTTTGCGAAGAACAAATCACCTAGTAGCCATGCTGCAAAGAAGGCCCCGACACCTTGGTGTCCTCCGTCTTCTTCAGACACCGACTTTCCTGTTGCCTCTGGTCATGGCTAAGTATCTTGCCCTATCCCCCTGCCCTCCACTACACCAGTTTAGACAGTCATTTCTTAGGCTAAGTGACTGTCGGGGCCTTTGAACTGACCTCTTGCCTTCATTCTCATCTCTTCGCTCCTTAGCTCCACCTACCTAATGGAGTGTCTGGGTGAAAGTCTAAGGTAGCTTCTCATGGCTGACTTTGCTCTAAGCAGCTCCTTGAAGCCCCCTGCTGTTGCAGACCCAAACACTATACAACAGGCCTTTTCTATTTCCCGCCTGCTTTGTTCCTTTTCATCTCATCCTGTAGACTTCACCTCAGGACTACCTACTCCTCTCTTGAGTCTTGTGCTCCATAGTTGTGGCAGCACCCAAAAGGAATGCCCACGTTGTGGCTTTGTGAGTCCTTAGGGGACACACACACCATCTTTGTTATTAACCTCTGGTATCCCGAAGTCATGTGCTTGATTATACTGCAAAGTAGTAAACATCATTATTCAACTCCGGGTTCTCACACTGACTGCAAGTTTGCTTTGCTTTCTTGGAATTATTAAGGCACTTACCGCTTACCATTGGTGCATTCCAGCTCCCCTTTGTTTTGATTTATTTGCGAATAAAGTACACACTCACGAATCCACCCCCCTCCCCCAGGAAGACAAGCAATAGGTCACTGTTGTCTTTACCTTTGTCTTCAGTCCTCCTGTCCATTGTTGCCTATATTTTCTCATTATTCTCTGAGGAGCCATGTGTGAGGCTTGGCAATGAGTGAACTCATTCTTTATGAATCCACTCCATCCTCTTACAGCCCCGTAAAGTAAGAAATGCAGTAAAATTCTACTTTTTTCTCTGTGATAGCTAATTGCTACTATTGTCTTAGGAACATTGATTCAGGGCATCATGACTTCGCTTTTCTTCCTTTTCTTTCTCCCTTTTCCGCTTTCCATTTTCCTTTCCCTTTTAGTGAATGACTCTATGTGCGTGTGTGTGGCGTGCCTATATGTGTGTGTGTACGCGTAGGTATGAGGACATGTGTATGCCACAGTCTCCATGTAGAGGTAGGTCATAGGGCAACTTGTAGGAGTTGGCTCTCCTTTATATTCATGAGGCTCCTGGGGTCAAACTCAATTCATCAAGTTTGGCAGCAAGCCATCTTGCTAGGCCAGTAACGATTTCATTTGGGGAGAGCATGGACCTTGATTATAGACATTACTAACTTACAGCTTTCGTTGTGACCTCCTATGTTGTCTTGTTCATCTGATCTGTTTCATATCATTTAGGTCATGAGTTACTTTTCTTCTGTCTTCAATAAAACTACAGTTTGCCTCATTATTGGATTTGCTTTCAGGCTCTTTTATCCCTTATGTAAGGCGAAAAAGAATTCTTTTGCTTGCATCATATGTTATCTTGTTTTATTTTTTGACACATACTACATGGTACATACTACAATCTTTTTTTTTTGTTTGTTTGTTTTTTGTTTTTTGTTTTTTGTTTTTTTTTCGAGACAGGGTCTCTGTCTGTGTAGTCTTGGCTGTCCTGGACTCGCTTTGTAGACCAGGCTGGCCTCGAACTCACAGCGATCCGCCTGCCTCTGCCTCCCAAATGCTGGGAATTAAAGGCATGCGCCACCATGCTCGGTTCATACTACAGTCTTGATCACAATCCTCAATCAACCCCACCTCCCCTCTCACCAGCATAGATGGCAGATGGGCTTACAAAGCTGAGGAGCTTGGCAGTTGAAGATGGTGGCTTTTTTCCCCAGCTTTTGACTATGTCAGAAGGCTGTTGGAGAAGCTTTTTCCAAATCTGCGTGTTGGAGCAGCACTCTTGCCCTAATGAGTCAAAATGTCTGTCCCGAGCCTGGTTCTGAGTGTGTCACTCTTAAGCAAATCTCCTTAGGTGGCTGATGTACAGTGAGAGGGAACTGACCCATCAGCTGTTCTTCCTATAATATACACATGTCCGCAGAGGATTTCGCTGAAGCAGAAGGCCTCTTGTTTTCATCAGTACATAATTGTTAGTGGTATATAAAGTCTACATCAGTATAGCCCTAAGCAGTGGATTTACTTGTGGGGTTTCTTCCTTCCCTCTCTGTTCCCTTCACCTGTTTCTCCTAACCTTCTCTCTCACTTCTTGAGCTGGGTTCTCCCTGTGTAGTCCAAGCTGGCTTCAGACATGCTATACTCCTGCCTCTGTCTCCCAGGTACTGGGATTCATAGACATTCAATACTGTAGCTGAGTCTCTTTGTTCTTTTTTTTTTTTTTTTTTAAACAAGCAGTGTTTAATTATGTTGTCTAGACTGACCCTGGACTCCAGCCATCCATCTGCCTCAGCTCTCCTAGTAGCTAGAGCAACAGTTTTATATCAGCAGTCATGGCAATACACTCTTTTTCTGGTGTTTCTTTGTCCATAGTTTTAGTCAGAGCCCTCCAGTGGGTTGAAGGCTTCAGGAGAAATTAGTGATTGGACTCAGAACTTGAGTATCAGTGGCAGCAACAGATGTGAGAGTGCCACTGTCATTGCCTTGTGGTTCCTTATGTCCCCCTGGGCACACAGGTCAGTTGCTGAGAGCTGATAGAGGGTACACCCCTTTCTTCCGATGTCACTATTCTAGACCAAAGGAAGCAGGTCCCTACAAGTTATGCCAAGTTTCTGCCAAGTTCAGCGATGTCAGCCTTAGCCCCTAATTTTAAATCTTATTTCGGTGTGGTTGTTTCCCTCGGTCTGTTTGCTCCACAAACATGCTTTCCCTCCCCTCGCCTGTTGTCAACTCAGGACTTGTGTTCTAGAAAACAGTGTTTATTCTGTGAAGAAATATGGACGGAGAGCATAGTAATAGGTTGAGAAGCCAAGGAGAAGTGTGCTTGCTGCCTTTGAATGGCAATGGTGGCGTGTGTGTGTGTGTGTGTGTGTGTGTGTGTGTGTGTGTGTCTTTTTCAATGAGTGTGGGAGGGACAGTGGGCTTCAGCAGGCAGTGGCAGAATGCAGCTTGCCTAGTGCTCTGTGAGATTCTCCTGCAGCAAACAAAAGCACCAGAGTGGCTTCACGTCCTAGTTTTCCCTAGATTCATCCTTTTTCTGTCTGATTCACCAGTATTCCCCAGAACACGTAAGCCTTGTTCACCTCTCTGTGGCCCCGGGCACCCTTCCTAGCTTCCAGGTTTTCCCCTCTGCCCCCAGGTACTGTAGTACTTAGCTTGCCCCACCTACTTTTCTATTCAATTATGATTTGCATGTTGCTTTACTTGTTGGAAAGGCCAGTTGTCTCCCTAAACTGAGGCCACACACTGGGCAACCGTGCTTTTCTTCCCTTCCTGGTCCCAGGAGGGCTGAACTGGTGCCTATGGTCTTGCTGTGGCTGCATCAATCCCTCCCGGAAGGAGCTCTGCTTTTCACCAGTACCTGGCCTCACAGCTGGCTGACAGATTAACCTCTGCCCCTCAACTGACTCACAGCTCTCAGAACAGAGACCCGTGGGTTGTCCCTTTGACCTGCTTCTACCAGACCAGGCTGTTTTCCTAGACTTTTCTCATAGTCATGGTGGGAGGAGGTGTTGCAGAATTGCTGTCAGGCATTCCAGAGATCTAGTGAGACCTGTTTGGGGCCTCTGCCCTCCTCTGGTTCTGGTGTTGTCTGTAGACCTCATAGGCTGGTTTATCCAGACTGGCAGGACTGCCTTGCACTGCTGAATGCTTACCTGAATACTTGGGAAGGGAAGATGAGCTAAACAAACCTTTCTCCTTACCCTCTCCTTCACCCTGATACTCTCTCATTAGCTTATACTATGCTTGCTATCAATCTCTTAGCAGAATGGATATTCTTGAACTCACTCTTTTGCACTGATTTCTCAGTGCTCAAGAAATTCATGTTAAGATGGGCATGATAATTGCGTAACTGTAATCCCAGCAGAGGCTGGAGGACCGCTGTTAGTTTGAGGCCAGCCTAGTCTTCAAAGCAACTCCAGGACAGCCAAGGCTACACACAGAAACCCTGTCTCAAAGAAATCCATGGTGTAAAAGCTGGGGCTACAGCTCAGTTAGTAGAATGCTGCTTGCCTAGCATGTACGGAATTTGATACTCACAGACACACAAACATTTTAAACATGTTAAGAGGACCTCGAACCATTCCTCCCCTGTCTCCGCCTTGCCCCCATTTCATTTTGGTCTGAAGGATTTGGGCTGTCAAGCTCCCTTGGCTATAAAGTGTAACCCTCCATCACAGGTCTGGCCAAGCCCAGGGCCTTGAGTGTCCCTTGTGATATAGGCAGGGACCTGGAGGAGGGTTGGGCTGTCACTTTTCTCACAGAGCTAGATGTCAACCTCAGTGACAGTCTAGGGTATGGTATTTTAATTTACCATGCCTCACTTTCTTCAGTGGGCAGGAGCTACATAATGGGTAGTTAAGAATTCAGAGGAAGAAGCGTTCCCAAGAACAAGGCTTGCCAATAAGCACTTGTTTCATTTAGTGACTACCCAGCTACAAGCAACACATACATCCCAAACACCTCCGATTCCCATCTTTTTTTAGGTTTCACGCAGCCATCACTAGATTCTAGTATTTTCATTGCTATCAGTAGTGCATCCCTGCCACTCACAACTACAAGAGGCCTCTTAACCTTCAGCAACATGCCTGGGTTCTAGGCAGGAAGAAGAAAGTCAGAAAGATGTGTAAGAATCACCTTCTGTCCATTGCCACTGATGACTTGTTGGCCAAACTGTGTCTGTCACGTGGCCTTATCTACAAGGGGTGGGGATGGGGGTGGGACAGGGGGTGGGGGAGTGGAGAAAGGGAATGAAGCTTCTAGAGTGGGTGTGGGTGTATTATTCCCTCCAACACCAAGGAGGGTTAGGAAAGGAAGGAGTCCCACACTGCTCTGTATTGTAACGGTTTTGTTGACTTTGAGTGTAGCTGTTTGGGATCGTAATTAGCATTCACTAGAATGGGAAGCCCTGCTGGGAACTCATTCCTAGAAGGAAGCCACAGTTTGCTTTCCTGGGCCATCCTTGAATAGACCTTCTGTTCAACCATTCTCTGTCTTCTGCCTGCTTGGTTTTTATCCTCTCTGCCCCTGCAGAGGTGGTTAGAAGAGCACCTGGGGCACTGGCAGTTAGGGTCCTATCAACCTTAAAGATCAGATGCAGGATGGCCAGTCATTTGTGCTGGGAAGTGGGAAGACAGAACATGGGTTTCTGGGGAAATCTGTAGCGTTTCCAGGCCTCCCTTTGCTGTCTTCCTTCCTCCTCTTAAAGACATTCTCGGGCCTACATGCCTCCGCAGCTTTTCTGGCATTCCTCTCCCATTCTGAGTTAATGAGATAGAAGGAGGCCCCTTGCCTGGATTTGTCTGCAGGGAAAACTTGCTCATCATCCCAGACATTTCCCATCAGGGGTGGCCGTGGCAGGAGTGACTTTATAGTAGTCAATGGTTCTGACTGTGGGGAAGGCCAGGAGGCCGGATGACATCATCTAAAACTCCACCTCAAGCAGAAACAATGAGAACTTTCTCAGGATGGGAACAGGCACTTGAGAGATAGGCTGGGCCTTGCTGTAGGCTGTACACCAGCAGATGCTAGTGTTTTGGCCTGTGTAGAGTTCAACAGGAAGTGTCACCTCCACTTGCTGATAGATAGCAGGGTCCTAACTTTCTATGCTCAGGAGGCTCTATTTAAAGGTGGGGGGTGGGTAGTATAGTGATGTTTCCAGAATCACTGTGAATCCATTTTCTGATTGCCATCACGTGTCAGTATTGAATGAAAATGCAGGTGTAGCCTAGGCTAGTTCTCTGTGAGAGTGTGAGTGCCTTTTGGCTTGGTTAATACTAAAAGTGGTATCTCTGAGTCCTTTTTAAAAGTAGGAACCCCTTTTCAACTGAGTGGCTTCTAAAAGCAGCAAATTAACAAGGAAGATTTATTTGAAATAATTTGTATTTAGCTCTGTTTAAACACCACAAACCAGCTCGTTTATATGTAGATCTTTATTTTTGAGACAGGGTGTCACAGGGCAGCTCTTAAACTCATAATTACCTTGCTTCACCTTCCTAATTGCTGGGATTACAGGCATGTCCCACCTTGTCTGGCTGGCCCTGTGTAATGTATTTTTGAAGTTCACAAATAAAAGGTATATGCTACTGTGTGAGGTTAGTTAAAAGGAACAATTATTGGAAGGTAAATGTGATCCGGCTATTTGTATTTACCCATGGAAATTATCCTTGTAACAGTATGATGCTGTGTGTTAAATAACTTTCTGCTTTTACTAGAACAATGTATCTTGAAGACCATTGTATAAATATATCTATACTTACTTAAAAACATTTTCTTTGTTGTTGAAATTAAAATATTATACCATTCTCTCTTCTCTTTCTTCCATCTTAACAATTTTCATATATCGCACATCTTGTTCTCTCTCTTGGTCATGGCCTTTATTTCTTTAATTCTCATGTATGCATTTATACTTATCCTTTAGTTATTGCATAGTATCCTATATAGTTTGTTGCCATTACTATTGTTCTGTATGTAATTTGCATATAATTTCATGGTCTTCTGAAAACCATCACTTTTTGTCCGTGCCTAAAATATCTTCTCGTGTCTGTCAGAGTTCATGTAGAAGGCTGTGGCCTTGAAGGAAATATTGTCACATGAATGTCTTCACCATGTTCCATGGTTCATCTCTGCTAGAAAGGAGGAACGGCCTACATTCATCTGTATTTTGTTTAGTTTTTAAGCTTGCTTTTTATTACATTTATGTATTGTATGTGGCCGTGTGTATGCAATGGCCTATGTGTTGAGGTCAGAGGACAGCTTGTGGAGGTGGCTTTCTCCTTCTACCATGTGATTCTGAGGATCAGACTCATCTCAAAGTTGGTGGCAAGCACATTTAACGGCTACACCATCTTGCTGGCCCTGTATTATATTTTTATATAAGTTCTGGTTTCATTCATTCATTTTTTTTCTTTCGGTTTTCCAAGACAGGGTCTCTCTGTGTAGCCTTGGCTGTCCTTGCCTTATTTTGTAGACCAGACTGGCCTCGAACTCACAGAGATCCACCTGCCTCTGCCTCCCAAGTGCTGGGATTAAAGGCGTGAGCCACCATGTCCAGCTCTCATTCGTTCATTCATTCTTCTTATTTTTATATAAATTGTTGAATTTGGACTACAGTGGCATTTGAAGAAAGATTCTACTTGGGATTTGGCACAGGCACCCTTTTCCAAGTAGTAACTGCTGTTTGTTGTGCATAGAAGCAGATTAGAAATATTCAAATGGGATGTTAATCAAAGTATAAATGAGTGGTCCAGTATACCGAATGCCTATTTCAGAGGGAAGGCCAACCTTTTGAGTTCATTTTATTGAGGCATACATGAAAATTTCTACTTTGTAACAATGTAAGTCTGTTGATACACATGGAATTGGAAAATTAGCTTTTTTTTTTTAGGCTACAATTTTCTACATCTGTGTATTAACCGTTTTTGTGTTTAGGTTTTTGGTGCTAAGATTGAAAGTCTTCAGACTGTTTTGTTGTTGAAAACTGGCTTCTTTTATCTCTGAAATTGCTTGGTAGGAAAAACATGTCATTCAAAGCAGTTTTCACGACTTTCTGATGGACAGACATGTTAGCGCCTTTCAAACAATCTAAAGCCCCATTTAAGAAGCTTTCTTTTCTCCTGCGCTAAAATATGTGCTTACACAAAGCAGTTTCTCAGTCTGGAGTTCCTTTGTTGGGATTCAGTGTTGCAGAACCACCATGTGCCCTGCTGGGCGGTCATGCTGGGTCCTACAGCCAGCCAATGAAGGAGACTTTGTGGGGTTGAAGATCAACCTCTCAATGCCTTAGGAAAGCAGGGGCCCTTCTTTGGGGTTTTTGGGAATGCCACCATCTCTCTCAGGAAGACCTCCAGGGAGGCAGTACCTCCTAGGTCTAGAGGAAGCTTCCTATGCCCACTTGCCAGATATTGTTGGCATCTGCATTGTGTGATGTTAGGGCTGGTTTCATAGGATTATGAAAGGCATTGCAAAGTTTCCATGTGGCATTCTAAATACGTTCCCCTTGAGTTGCTGTCCTGAAACAGCTCAGCCTTTAACTCTAAAGCTGAAAGGGGTGGAGGGACACCAGCCAGAACCTCCACCAGTGGACCTGATGATGGTCCAGTACTGTTGCTGCTGCAGGTGTTGCCCTCTGCTTCCTCTAGCTTTTGTTCTAACGTTTGTTCTTGCTTGTATTTCATGCCAGTTGACTTGTTCTTCTTGAGTTCCCCAAGCTTTGATGCACTGTAGGAGAAAAAGAAAATTCAGAGCACCAGCATCTTAACCCCGGTAGCTGCCATCTCACTTTCCACTCTGCTGTAAAGGAGCTTGCCCAGTATTAAGGTCCAGTTTGCAAACACAGAAGTTGTGTTGCCATAAGATTTGTCTGTACTCTTTTGTTTATGGGCCAGGGAAGTGGCTTGCCATCAGACTTGTTTCAGTGTTGACCTGTATAAATAATTCTGATTTCTTTCCTTTCTTATATCAGGTGCTGGTATATTTAGAAATAATCTTCAGAGTGCTGGAGCGAGCCAGACACTTGTAAGAGAGAAACTCAGGCTGACTCACGTTTGTTTACTATATTAGGCTGTGACTTGTACTCAACGACTGACTGACTGACTGACTGAATGAATGAATGAATATATTACATGAGTACTATGAGTGTCAGGCGTGGTGTTAGCTTCTGGAGATACAAAGTGTAATGAGATGTGAGAGAGAAAGAAGAGGGAACTCTTCAGTAGCACACTGTTTAAAGACACATGCGTAGTAATGGAAAGCTTGGGGCAGTTGCTTCTGGAAAAGATCCTCTCTTAGTTCGTGAAAGGAGTTGGGTGCCTAAGACAAATACAGGTAGGGCAGGCTTCTGCCAGTCACAACAGTCATAGGTGCAGTAAATGGCATGGTGTGAGCTGGGGGATACAGACACTGGGGACACTGAGCTAAGTGGTTGGTGTTCAAGGATCTATGAAGTGACTCTCCTTATCGTGGAGGGTCTTGTGGAACGTATGTGAGACATGGTCCTATCCTATAGGACTGATGGAAAATGGCATGTTCAGTGTGTTGATTTAGTTAATAGATCTGTAGACTTGCCAGATGATTAGCCATTAAAAAAAATCACCACAGATGTGGTAGGATTTCTTATCCCTTTTGTTTGTTTTTGCAATTTTACAATGATGGCTGATAAAAATAATTAATAGTTGCCTGTAGCAGATGGACATCAGGAAGCGGTACTAGTTCTCTGTCTGTGGGGGTGAAACATACCAATGGTCAAGAGGTATTTGGCCACAAACTGGCAGTGATACCCTATTACTGAAGACAACACCTACATACCTCATTGAACATGGAGAAATTGAGCTGGTGCCTACCTAGAGCCTTCACCCCTACTGAATAGTGTTCATGGTACTGGCAAGCACTTTGCATGCTAACAAAGAAGAAAAGTAAACACCAGCCTAGCTACAAAACCTTCAGTCTACAAGAGTGACCTGCTTACAAGATATATGCTGGTGCCATAGTAGCACAAAACTGGTGGGAGTGATCAACTAATATTTGATTTGAAATAAGATCTACTCCATGAGATAAAACCCATACCTAGTGCTGCTTGGGTGGCCAAGAACTTGAGACTAGATAGGGCCAGGGACGTAGGAGAAACCCAAATATTAAAGGAATGTGGCAACATTAATAACCTTTAACAACATTCTACAATACATGTAGATCTATGCCTTGCTCAGCCATCTTCCGAGAAGCTTCCTCCTGCAGCAGATGGGAACAAATACAGAGACCTATGGCCAGAAAACGTGCATGGAGTGGCAAATCTTGGAACACTCAGCTTTAAAACGGTGTCTCCATCACATCCCTTCCCTCGGGACTCAGGGAACTCTGTGCAAAAGGGAGCAGAAAGAACATGAGGCCAGAGGGGATGAACGACACCAAAGAGTCAAGGAGATCTGGGCACCACAGGGCTGGCACATATATGAACTAACAGAGACTGTGGCAGCATGAATAGGGCCTTGAATTAGTCAGGGTTCTCTAGAGCTACAGAATTTATGGAATGAATATGTTTGTCTGTCTTGTCTGTCTTTCTTTCTTTCTTTCGTCTCTCTCTCTCTCTCTCTCTCTCTCTCTCTCTCTCTCTCTCTCTTTTGTCTTTCTTTATATAACGGGATATTATTATATGATTTACAGGCAGTCAACTAAGCCAACAATGGCTAGCTGTGAATGGAAAGTATCAAGTCATTGTGCAGTTCCACAAGTGTGGGTTTCTCAGCTGGTCTTCTGTATACGCTGGAATCCTGAAGAATTAGGCTTCCATGCCAGTGAAGGAACGGATGTGCTAGCAAGGGGAGGGTAAGCAGGCAAACAGCAAAACCTTCCTTCTCCCGTGTCCTTACCTAGGCTTCCAGCAGAAGGTGTGGCCAAGATTAAAGGTGTGTCTTCCTGCCACAGGACCTGGATTAAAGGGGGTATCTTCCTACCTCAAGATCCAGATCAAAAGCCTGCGCCTTTCCCACCTCAAAGGTCTAGACTAGAAGTGGACTCACTCACTTCAGACCAAGCAGAGTCTCTCTCACAGGTGTGCCCTCTATGTCGGAGTTCATTCCAAGTATAGTCGAGTTGACAGCCAAGAATCGCCATCACAGGCCTGCGTGGATCTGCAGCAGGCGGGGTCCTGGAGCTGGATGGAGAAGGGTATAGCACAGAAGCTATACCCAATTGACAGCCACTTGCAAATGAAAATAAACAAAATAACAATAAAAAAAAAGAAGTGTGTTGGTGCTGGGGATAGTACTCAGTGGTAGAATGCTTTCCTAGTATGGGCAAGGTTCTGGTTCAGTCCCATACTGAAACAAAAAGGTAAGAGGAAAGGTGCAAGGGCATTCTAGTATGTCATTGGCACAAGTAGCACATGTACTTCCATTTGTAGGTGCTTTTTCTCTGGGCAGCTGGCACAGTACTGGGCTGTGTGAACATAGTAATGACTTGGTTATGTGAAATTCTTTGCTGTTTTATGAAGCCCTTGCATCTGTGTTCTGTATTTTGAGCTCACAGAAACCCTACTTTTGGAAAGAACCACAGGTAACTCTCCAAAGATTTCACAGTGGAAATTGAGAGACTCAAGGTGGGAGGTTAAACAGTATACAATTAGGACATGAAAGCTATGACCTAACCCCCAAGTTTGTGAGCCCAGAATTCTTGAACCTTCTGTCTTCCCGTATGTTTGCCCTGATTGATTGGCAGCACAAGGGGCCTGGCATTCTCCTCCCAGAGGAACTTACCTTAGAGGTAAGTCATAATTATCCAAACAAAAAGTAAAAGGAAGTAATCAGAAAGTCAGGGCCGAGGAGTTGGCTCTGTAGGTAAAAGTGCGCGGCACAAGCATGACAGCCAGAGTTTAGTCCCTGGAACCCGTGTAAAAAGCAAGATGCAATAGTGTACATCTGTCATGTCAGAGCTTCTCTCATGAGATGGGAGATGGAGTCATGAGAATTGCCTGTGAGCCAAGCAGCCTGTAGTACACGTCATAGCTAAAAAAAAAAAAAAAAAAAAAAAAAATATATATATATATATATATATATATAAGACAGATTGCCTCAAATCAAGGTAGACAGAACCAACGCCTGAAGAATGCTGGCAAAGCCAGGCGTGGTGGCGCACGCCTTTAATCCCAGCACTGGGGAGGCAAGAAGCAGGCGGATGGCTATGAGTTTGAGGCTGACCTGGTCTACAAAGCAAGTCCAGAACAGCCAGCTACACAGAGAAACCCTGTCTCGAAAAACAAAACAAAACAAAACAAAACAAAAAAAACAAAAAACAAAAAAAGAATACTGGCAATAAACAAAGCAAACAAACTTTGGAAAAAGAGCATCTCTTGAATTGATGTTAAAATCAGGGATTGGCATTTGTATGTGTGTTTGCATGTTCACATATCTGTGTGTGTGTGTGTGTGTGTGTGTGTGTGTGTGTGTGCATATGGATGCTCAACATTGATGTCCTGTATCTTGCTAGATTGATGTCCGCTTTATGTATTGAAGAAGGGTCTCGTGCTGACCGGAAGTTCATTAATTCAGTTAATCCAGCTGACCAACTTAACCTGGGGCTCCCCTGTCCCTGCCTGCAGAGAAGCAAGCCTTCGAGTGGGTGCTTGTGACCTGAGCTCTTGTTCTCATGTGTGTAGTATTATCTGCTGAGCTCCCTCCCTAGTTTTGAACACATTTCTATTGCTCTTTTCATTCTGGTAGACCAACCTTCCTAACACTAGTCTGTTTTTCAGAGGCTGTGTAGAACATGGTAAATGCCTTCAATGATTGTGTAAAATTAAAAAAAAAAAAAAGTAAAAGTAGGTAAAATAAAGGTTAAGAAGAACCCCAGTACTTGGTAGGTGTAGGCAGGATGATCAAGAGTTCAAGGTCATCCTTAACTACACAGTGAGTCTGAGGACCATATGAGATCAGCCTCAAACAACAACAACAACAACAACAACAACAACAACAAGATCCTGGCCTTGGAAAAGATGATTAGTAAGGTAAGAGTGCTTGTTTTGAAAGTACGTGGGCGTGAGCTCAATCCCCAGTGCCCATGTAAAAGCTGGGCACGGCTGGAAGTGCCTGTAAAGCAATGTTGGAGCGCAGACAGAGAGATCAGTAAGTCTTGAGAGCTGGCTTATCAACTGGTCTAGCTGAAACAATGGACTTCTGTTTCAGTAAGAGACTCTACCCCCAAAAGAGGATGAAGGGGCTGGAGAGATGGTGCAGTGGTTAAAAGCACTTTCCGCAGAAGACTTCCTGCTGTTGTGGAAGGCGTGCGTTCAGTTTCTCGAACCTGCATGGTGACTCACAACTGCCTTTAACTCCAACTCCAGGGCATCTGATGCCCCCTTCCAGCCTCCACAGGCCCCTGTATGCATGTGGTGGATGTACACTCATGCAAACTCTGCCTCACCCCCGATAATAAATAGCTTAAAAAGTAAGGTGAGACATACTCTTTAGGCCTCCACACGTGTGTGTACACGGGAGTGTGCACACATGTGAATCCACCACACACTGTAAAAATGTTTCTCTGGACATGTAAGAATCCTTTGCGTTTCTGTGGAAACTAAAACAATAAATTCACCACCCTTGCTTACTTCAGTGAAATAGCCATACATCTAATAGAACGTGTATTGGATCTGTGTGCCTAATATTAGCAAATGCAGCTGGAGGAAACGGAAGATCTAAACGTGGAGAGTTGTACCACGTTCACCAGCTGGAAGGCTCACAGACTGACCTGTAAGTGCGCCGTTACTTCTACCCACATCTCAGCATTGCTTTTGGGAATAAATTATTCAAAGATGAAGAATGGACTTTTCAATAGTGATGTTCATATGATTAGGCCTATCTGTAGCCAGAAAGTGGAATTACCACCGAGCCTCGTTCCCTATACAAAAATTAACTGAAAAATGACTACAGACGTGATGTAAACCAGGAGTGAATCTAGGCAAAGATTTTTAGAATGTTATAGAATTGATGTGAGAATGCAATCTAGTTGCAAAGCAGGTAAAAGACACGCAAAGCTGTTTAGCTGGGGAGGATATGCTGGTGAGGCACGTGAGGATAGTGTTTTATTTTGCCCTTGAAGTCATGAGAATGGAAGTTAACAATGGGCTGCTGCATCTCACGGATGCTATGCTCCTCAATGCTGCCTGTGAGTGGTGTGAGAGGCCAGGCCACCCCTACTTTTTGGTATGACATTATGGAAAATAGCTCAGCATTTTTACTTAAAGTTGACAATGGACTTGTGTGATTTAGAAGTTGTGTTCTCTCTGTGTCTCTCTGTCTCTGTCCCTCTGTAGCTGAGAGGAAAACGTGTATATGACATTCATAGCAGCGTTATGTGTAATGTCTCCTAATCGCCAGACTCTGGAAAGCACCCAAATGTCCTTCTGTGTTTGAACAAATTATGGCTCATTCACATCCAGAATAATTAATACTCACTAATAATAAAAAGGTACAAACTGTGGTGTTTATAAAACACCTTGAAAGAACCCTAAGGAAAGAATGCTAGATGAAAGGAAAAGCCAGTCTCCAAAGAAAGTATTCGTTACAATTCCATTTGTATGACATTTATAGAATAATGTAATTACAGGGGTAGAGGTGGCGAAGTAGGCATGGGCTCTAAAGGCAGAATAACATAAGGGAGTCTTGGTGTAAGATTGTGTTGATTTTGGTGGTGGTTCCGAGTGGTGGGATGAAATGACACACAGACACGTACATTTATGTGTCATTGGTAAACTAAATAAAAAGTATGAATTGCACCATTGCCAATTGGCTGGTTTTGCTTTATACTCTGCTTAAGTTGTGATCTTCAGGAGAGGCGAGATAAAACATGCATGGGGTTTCCTGTTTATTTCTTTTAAGTCAATGATTTCTTTAAAAAATATATAATTAATATATATATATATATATATATATAAAGTATCTTTCATTCTCCTGGCTCAATTGTTGTCTGAGAGGCTTACTACCTCCTTCTGGTGGCCTAGATCTAATCCTGGAAGCTTCTAGGCTTCGTACAATCTAACTTAGGCCTAGAATGTTTTGAGCCTCTGAAACTTACTGCTTAATAAGCTCACCTTTACTTGTTCATTCTGAGCTCTGGGCTGGCTGGTTCAACTCAGCTGTTCTGGCTCAAACTCTTCTCCCAGCTGATTTATTTAATCTGGCTTCTCTCTTGGTCAGAATTGCTCTGCCTGGCCTCAAACTAACTCAGCCATCTGCCCCAATCGTCTGGCTTCTTCTCATTTTCTGAGTTCTTTCTCTGCAACCCTCTTCTCTATTACTGTCCTGGTAAAACTGCTTCTCTCTTGTAAAACTGCCTCTTAAGTAGCTTCCCTTTCCTCTCTCTTCTTACGAGAGTTGGCCGTAACCTATTCGTTAAATCTTCTCTGATTCGTCACCTTTTCAGCCACTCAGTTAACTATATACCACTTTTAAACATGGGTGTTTCCTTCTACAAACTAACTTTACCTTCGTTTGGGATTAAAGGCATGTACCACCACACCTGGATCTAAGCTTTTCTTTACCTGATACTTGCTGTATACCAGGCTGGTCTTGAACTCAGATCTGTTTGCCTGTCTCCTGGATTAAAGGTGTGTTTGGATTCCATCTGTATCATACAGAATTAAAAGATCTTTGGATGTGATCTCTTGCTAGCTGGATCACACAGATCTAGAATGTCTTTGGATGTGATCTCTTTGCAGGACAGCCATGTTCTGAATTAACATTCCTCTACAATACATCATTATTTATTTGTGTGTGTGTGGGGGGGTTGGGGCACGGAGGGAGAGAGCACACTTGAGCACGTACCTCAGGTATGGAGGTCGGAGGACAGTTTTCAGGAATTGTTTCTCTTCTTCCACTGTAGATTCTGGCTGAACTCAGGTCAGGCTTTCAGGGCAAATTTCTTTACCACTTGAGCCAACTTGCTGGTCATTATCAATGATATTAAAGCAACAAGTTAGAAAAAAAAAAAACCCAAACTTGATATGTCTTCATTATATTTTTAAAATTCTTAATCCTTAGGTACCATATGTCGATATATGCAGAGTGTATTTCTGTATTCTTCCTTAATCCTCATTTCTGGTTTTGTCCTTAAAAGCTAATGAGCCCCTGAGCTTCTGAGATACTGCCCAATTTAAGAAGAAAGTGCCTGTCCTTGACTTTAATCGTTATCTCTGACTTGCCGAGGGGTGATTTTATGCAAGCAGTGTTCTCTCCCAAGCTCCCGCCTGCCTGACAGGAGCAGTAGAGCAACAGCAGTCCAATCTCCTCTTGATGCTGAAGCACAACAGAAGGTTAAAGGGCTTCCAGTGGACCAGCAAGAATGTTTTCCATATCCTGAGTGATCTAGGCAGTTTAGCTTAGGATTTGGTACATAAAACCAGAGAACATAGCTGAACAGATTCTTAAAATAACAACGGATGTGGTTGCTGTGTAGAGCAAGCTCCTTAAAAGTCCGGGGAGGACTGCAGTGCAAAGGTGCCCAGCAGGGATGCGGTGTGAGAGGCCCACAATTCCATCTGCAGCTCCTGGAAGCCCAGCAATCCCAGTGAGCATTCCCTTAGGAAGACGTGTGGGTTAATGTGATTCAAAGCGGCTAATTCTGTATTTGCTCCTTACATTTAATTTGGATTCTATTGCGTATAGTTTTCCTTAAAAAAGTAATAAAGGGCATAGAACCAAAGTCAATCAAACAAACACACCAACAACAGCAACCAAACCAAACTGGATGAAAACAAATGAACCAAACAACAACAAAACCCTTTGTCTTCTTCTGTGTCATGTGACTGTAGAAGATGGGGACGGCTGAGAGGTGCAGGCAGCGTTTCCAAGGAGATTTGTACCCTGAGGCTCAGTGATGCCCCAAGACATCTTATCGGACGATGTGTCCATTTTTGAGTGACAAATTTTCAGAATATTTTGAATTACTGTGGACAGGGCTCTTTTAAAACACGATTTTCTCTTTCATAGATTAAAGCTTTTGATCCTTATAATTACCAGACATTAAGTTTTAATGAGGATATTAGGAGCTAAGTGTTTACATCCTGTTTACTAACATCAAGGTCAGAAAATTTTTAAGTAAAATTTTATTTTAAAGAGTGCCAAATGATTTTTTTCCCTCACTTAATTTACAGTTATATGTTGTTGCACAAATGGTTTAAGCTCAGTAAAGTAATATTGCAGTGGGGTTGCCTTTTCAATATTTATTTATACATTTGCTGTATCTATTTATATATCTGCTTACCAAGAGAGTCTGGTCTATAAACTTGGGGTTTCTTCTGTTTCAGACTGCTTGCTGAATGCTGGGATTACAGGCTCAGAGCTGGTGTTCTCCTTCCCTTCCTCCCTCCCCCTCCTTCCTCCCCTCCCAATGTAAATGTGGGCCTGGAGATAGATAGATAGATAGATAGAGAGAGAGAGAGAGAGAGAGAGAGAGAGAGAGAGAGAGAGAGAGAAGGAGACAGTGTTAGTTCAATGGCTAATAACCCTGTCTATTTATTCTTAGAGAGGACCTGGGTTCAATTCCCAGCGCCCACATAGTCTTATACAAATGTCCCTAACTTCAGTTCTAGGTGATCCAGGGCCTACCCTCTTTTGGCTTCTGAGGGCAATGCATGCACATGGTACATAGATGTACATGGCAGCAAAACACTCACACACATAAAATAAAAACAGGGGCAGGTGAGATGGATAAGTGGGTAAAAGCATTTGCTTCCAGGTTTGGTGACTTGAGTTCAATCCCCTGAGATCGTCCTTCATAGTTGAAGAAGAGAATTAATGCTATTAAATTGTCCTCTGACCTTTACATATGCACCTTAGCGCATGTGCATACGCATAATAAATAAGTGTAACTTAAATTAAACAGATAAAAAGCAATTTGAACGCGTTTGTTACTCTGAAACCAAGTGCCTGGTGAGTCTGTGTAGTGCGGATAGGTAGTACCATCCCTTACTGTAGGCACTGCTTGCTTGAACGGAAAGAAAGCGGGCTCAACCCCAGCTGCTTTGTGCTCTGTTGCTTCATTTTACTTTGCTCTTCTGAGGATCCAAATTCTCTTGGCACCTACTTATGGGAAAGACATTGCAGGAGGCGCTGGAAATTTACTTTCTGGTCCCTTCTACAGATACTAACCTGATCCAACCAGCGGCCTTCCCTTGAGATCAGATTGGACCCAGCTGAACGTTTGTCATTTGATAATCTCAAGGCATTCAGTGAGAAACTAGAGGTTTCTCAAGTATCTAGGTTACACAGTTGGGTAGATAAGCCAATTCTAATTTTCCTATCGCCATGATTCCTGAATGTTAGAGAAGAAAATATAGGCTCCAGGTGTAGATTAACATAAAATACTCTATTGTTTAGAATTTGCCTCAAAAAACATAAAATTCATACAGTTCCAAATCTCAGTGTTTTCTGAGGCCATACTCCATGCTGGTATGGAATTGTGGCAGACATGTCTGGCCTTTCTAGCTGAAGTTGGTCACAGACTCCAGGTGACTTACTAATGTTCCAAGAGGGATCCTGAGGTAGAGGCAGACCCTGAGCTCAGGCCTTAGATTCCGCCTTTACAATGGAATGGTTGAGCACACAGGTGTGACCTGAATCTAAAAGAAATGTGTATCCAGTCATTGACTGTAATTTCAACTTCGCTGTGTTGGAGTGTAGGTTCGATTCAGTCACTACAAAGAGGGAAGAGAAAACAGGCATCATTTTTATCTGGTTGGCAGATCCTTCCGATGAGCCTGGTGGAGAGAGGGCCCATGTCCCTTCTCCTTCCCCACCCCCGACCCCCCACCCCGTGCCCCTGAGCACTTAAGAGAAGTTTTAGGAACAGAGAAAATAATTTCACACACATCAGCCATTGGGAATCTACAGCAAGATTTGGAGTAAAGAGGGCAGGCGGACTACTGAAGTATGAGTAATTCTCAGTGTCTTATCCACGGTAAATATGTCTTTTCTATGGGACTTTGATAATTGGTTAAGAAGAGAAATGCAGATGTTTCTGTGTTGGGGATCAAACCCAGGGCCACATGCTTGCTACGCAAGTGCTCTACCTACCTGTGAGCCACACAACAGCCTCCTGAAATAGGAATTTCCTGTGTAATGTAACACATCTGTACCTACAATTTAGAACCCTTAATCTCAGTGCCCTAAGTCTAATGTAAGGCAAGGGTAAAGGAAAGTTCTTTCTAACTTTCATATTCATCGTTCAGACAAAACCACTCTAATTAAAGAGAGCAATCAATCCTTTAGGGACTCACATGGATGTGTAATTAACACAATGAGAACACTGTATAAGTCATGCCACAGTCAGTGATGCACTTTTCCGAAAGTAATAAAGGGGCCTGATAAAATTCTAAACTTGCCACCAAAATTATTTTCATAGTCAGTGTACTTCAGGAAATTTTGATGTTCACTAAGGCGGACTTAAATGCTATGTGTTTTTTTTGAAATAAAAATGTAGTAATATGAAAACCTTTGAAACTTTTTGTGTATGTACATGTATTCATGTGTGTTTATTTGCATGCACATGTGTGTTCATATTTGCCTGCATACATGCATGTGTCATGTTTGTGCAAGCGTGTTTGTGTGTATGTGTGTGTGTGTGTGTGTTTGGGGAAGCAGAGGGCAACCTTGGGTGTTGTTCCTCAGGTGCCATCCACTTTGGATTTTGTGACAGTCTCCCACTGGCCTGGAGCTTGCCACATAGGCTGTTTTGTATGTTTCTGCTCCTTCAATGCTGGGATTACAAGGTCGCAACACAATACCTAATTTTTTATGTAGTTCTGTGAATCGAATTCATGTCCTCAGTCACATTGCTGAGTTGTCACCCAGCCCCTAATTTTACAAAAGCAGCAGCAACAGTAGTCTGCATTTCAAGATGTCAAGTATCCTTGCTGCCTGGCTACCAATTGTCACCTGGTCATTAGCACAACCCCAGATGGCCCACACTTCTATAGGATGCCCACCAGGGAGCGACATCACACCTGAGAACTTCTGTTTATACCTTACTACATTGTGGAGACTTGGGGAGCTTTGTCTCACCTTCCAGTTTCTCATGAGCTCATGGGATGGAGTATGTGAGGAGTAGAATGGGGACGGGGAAAGATTGCACTCTGGGAATTTGGGCAAAGGCTCTAGAGAGTGTTTTGAAGATGATTTTTGCATTAATTCATAAACACAAAGACACTCTGATGCGAGTTAAGAACTTGCTTGTCCCTTTTCAGATTGTTTGTATGACCCTTGTTTTTTCTATAGTCTGAAGATCATGGTATATGTTTTTGTGAAAGGATCCTTATTGGGATTTCTCTTAGGAACCCCTAATTGTTCAGTATTATTGCCTGTGAAGCATGGCAACCACCAAGTTTTGGGCACCACAGAGGGATCAGTCCCTGAGAACTGGGTGACTCAGTGAGTTATCTGCATGTTAATGAGTAAAGTGACCAGCAGCCAAGGCGGGACAGAAATGGCCTTTGCCTAATGGGATAACTGATTTGTTTTAATATTATCCCAAAGAATATTACTTGTGTTACATTTCAAAGAATGTAACTCTGGATACACTCCTGAGGATGTAATTCTCTGCATGGCCTGTCCCTAACCTGACAGCAAAACCTTGTTTGCTCAGGTAGCCTGCCTCTTGGCTTTGTTTGTTTGTTTGTTTGTTTTTCCTGGACTACGTTAAACACCAATCCTCAGTGTTAGAGTGCTCTTAGGAATGTGGTGTTGAGGGGCAAAGGGAAGGGGAGAGGGAGAGGGCGAAAAAGAATGACAGGTCCTTCCCTGGTGAGTAGCAGACTTGAGTGCTGGGATCACAAGTGTGTCAGGACACCTGTCTTTTCTACATTGCTTCTGGGGATTGAACTCAGATCCTTATGCTTGCAAGGCAAGCACTTTACCCACTGAGCTATCTCCAAACTTGATTACCTCTGTAAAGATTCTATCTCTATATAGTCTGCAGAATTCCACTCTGCTCTCTTTCTCTTTGGTTGGGGAATATAGTTGAATTCATAAGACTTCTAGAACCAACCCCCGACCACCAGTTGTTTGGACTGTGGGTCACATAGAATTTTCTGCAGAGAGAGAAATGCACACAGTTGATAGAGACATTCTTGAATTGTCACTCCCAGTATTTCCAGTATTTCCTGGAGGTCAGTTGAAGTCAGTTGTGTGTCTTGAAGTCTAGGAGCTACTGTGTGGCCTTCAAATATGTTTCCTTTGTCTAAACTTGTTGAAGCTGATGGTGTTATTTTGAACCAAGGAATGCTGAAGGAGAATTGGATTGGGACAGATAATGTGTCTGCTGCGGTCATCCTTGGTTAGATGGCCTGGAGGAGAGAGAGAAGCCCACTGTAATAGCATCACAAGGAGATTCAGGGCTAGATGGGATGGAGCCCATGGAGTTTTGGTCCCTCTCACAATACATGTTACTACTGAAATGCCTTCCTTTTGTCATGGATGACGTAGATTAAGCAGATTCAAAGAAAATGTGAGAATGAGGCACCCGTGTTGACTCTCTGCTGATGAAAACCTAAGAAATGGCATTAGGTTTGTTTATTCATGAGGATCTGTCTGAGATGCAGAGTGCTTGCCTAACATAGGTAAAGCCCTGGGTTCGATTCCCAGTACCACGTAAGCTGGGTGTGATGGCATAGCACTCTGGAGGTAGAAGGAGGAGGAACAAGGTAGAGTTGATGAGATTGTTGGGATAAAGGCACTTACTGCCAAGCATGATGGAGGTGGATCCCGGGGACCTACATGCTGGATGAGAGATCTGACTCCTTCATGTTGTCAACTTCTATGTGTGGGAGAACACACACACACACACACACACACACACACACACACACACACACACA
>OU015750.1:93175264-93216942 GCA_907169655.1 Acomys percivali | reverse complement strand
CACACACACACACACACACACACACACACACACACACACACACACACGCGCATGCATGCACGCACATATACAGAGAGAATAAATAAATGATAAAAGACTTTCTGGAAAAAAAAGCAAAACCAAAAATATTAAAAATTAAATCTTTGACTACATAACAAGTTCCAGACCAGTTGAAAATGTGTGAGCCCCGGTCTCCAAACAATGACCAAGTTTTACTTTATGATCACAAGGGGTGAACCCTAAGGACTTCAAACTGGCCCTAAGAGAGGTTTTCTGTGGGGCTCAGGCAAGGCAGGATAAATTTACTGCTGCTGCTACAGCTTCCAGTGACTGTCCTAAAGAATTGTGTCATTTGAAGCTTTGAGAGGGAGTCCCTGCTCCCAAGCTGCAGTTGAATGTGGGTGAGAAATGGATGTGAATTTAAAACTTAACACAGCTTTGCTAACTTCCCAGGACCAGCTCTGCTGTTAATTGTGGCCAACAGCCTGGGATGTCTTTGTGGGACTTTCAAGGTCTTTGGTGATCTTGCCAAGCAGGATCACCCTTTTATAATTTTAAGCATCTTACTAAATGAAACACTTATTTCCTTTAAATAGTTTTGACTATGTCACGACAGCCTGGCACCTCATCTCGTCCATCAAAATCATATTTTGATTTGTTCACATAATTCTTTTAGCCTATTTTTAGATTTTAAAAGGTCTTTTTATGTACTGGATGCAAAAGCCTTAATTAAAAAAAAATTATTTCCACATGACCCTGGGTCCTCCCATTGTCCTTTAACAATAATGGAGAGGCTGCATTGTTTATTCTGTCTGTCTAGAGCTGATGGTCAGGGACCTTTAGATGCACAGCTGGGACAGCCTTAAGGGTGGCAATTTAAGCCCTTCATTATTACAGTTGGTGGCGCAAAGACCTTCAGGCTCATCCCACTGGCCAGTCAGGCAGAAGCCAGACTCCCAGACTTCTCCCTTAGGCCTCCAAGTACTGTCCGTCTCTTCAGTACCAGACTGAAGATCAGCACTGAAGGGAATGCCTTTCCGGCTGAGTTGTGTGAGACCTGCACAGAAAAAAGATGCTCATTTAGATGCTTTTTATTTATAGTTTCTGAAGATAAGTTTATATCCTCTCTCCTTTCTCTCTACTCCTACCTTACACGAGAGGGGAAAGAATAGTGTCCAAAGGGGAGGAATCCATGCTAACAATAAAGAGTAAATTAGCTTATGTTGGAGCTCCCTCTGCCTGTCCATCATAGTTCCCTCCGTCCTTTATCCAGAGGAATTCATTTCCACAATTGCAGTTATATGACTGTAGCATAGAAATACTAATGGAAAGTGAGTGTGGCATAATGTCATGCTGCTTCACTGCATTCCGGCTACAGCGCAGCGATCTGTTTGTCCAGTATATCTACCCCTTATATACTACCTATCTGCCAACCACTTAGGAGCCACTTTGGTTATTAATTTGATTGTTGTATATTGTTTGTATTTAAGGCACTTTTATTTTAATTAAGAAGGGCTCAAAGTGCAAGAATATTGATTCTGATATATAATGATGACACTATAAATTTATTCTCTTAAATGAGGTGATAAAACACAATATTTTTAGAGCGAGGAGGAGGAGAAAAAACAGAGAGATCATTTCATATATAACCTTCATTGCAGTATATTGCCTTTCTCCCCATCCCCCACTCCCCCAGACTGGATTTCTCTGTGTAGCTTTGGCTTTCCTGGACTTGCTTTGTAGACCACGCTGGCCTCGAACTCATATCAACCCACCTGCCTCTGCCCCCATGAGTCCCGCGTTTACAGGTGTACATTATGGTGACCGGCTAGCTTTATTTATTTATTTATTTATTTATTTATTTACTTTTACTGTACATGTTATAGTGTCTTCTTTATCCCTTTTGATCTTTTACTAGACATCATTTATAAGTTAAGCTTTGCCATAGGTATGGGGTAGTACGTGGGTTCGGTACTGTCTGTTGTTTCAGACAGCCACTAACCATCTACGAGGCTATCTGCTGAGGTCAAGGGTGACTGCAGTATACAGATGCTGTAACACACACTTGCAGAGATGGAGCCAGGAGCAGCCGAGAGCTTTACCAGACTCTCGGTCCCTCATTTTCTACTTTCTAGTAAGGACACTTTTCCCCTAACAGTCTCTCAGCTCTGCTCTGTCTTTGTGCTGGACCATTTTCACTCTTTATGTACGCATAGCCATGTCCTGTGAAGATTCAGACACCCACACAGGAGACATTTCTTTTATATCTAGCCCAGCGCTTCCTGTTATTCGAAGCTGATTCTTAAAACTTTTAGTATTTTTTTAAAAATTTTAACTATTCTCCCCTTTTTGTGCCAATCCAGTTTTTCTGACGAACGCTATGCCAAAAGTGCACATAAAATGGCATAAGCAAGTGTTTAACAAGCAGCCAGTTTCCAACCACAGATAAACTGACTTAAAAGACCCGCAGCAGCCTCTACCCTGTGTTGCACATTGCATAATAGCGTTGGCGTTGGCACAGTGGGCAACCTTTCACTTTGTGACGTTTTAGCTTTCTAAGTTGACCTCCCAAGGCCCTTAAGAAGTGTCGAATTGCTGGGTGGGGTTTGGGTAGGGGCCACGGGGATTAGTTAGCTCAGGTGCAAACAGCAGCCTCCTAGTGGCAGTTGTTTGTACCAGACCAAGGTAGTGTGTATTGAGTAAGGGCCTCTGATTTCCGTTTCTCTGAGAAAGGCCACCTGTGACTGACAGGGTTTGTCTGGCAGCTTGGGGACTCATCAAAACCCTTTCTTTGTTAATGTCAGTGGGCACAGTTGCTGTGCATGCCCTATCAATTCTGTGTCTATTTTTCTGATCTTCCGGGAAGAAGTGGTTCCAGGTCTGGCTGCTGTTGCTTAGGATTCTGAGCACTTGGCATTGGGCCCACACATCTGTAGAGTTAAAAGCTTCGAGGTAACTCCTATCCACACACAGCTGTGCTTTCAAAATACCAACACAGACTGGTGCCCTTGGATCAAAGCATTCAGGGAAAAGGCTCCACAGCCCCACCTTGCTCCTCAGAGCAGGTAAGTAGGGATGTTTTTGCTCAGAGCCAGGGAGCTTAAGGAGTCCAGGGAAGCTGGCATCCATGTTGGCAGTAGGAAGTAAAGCTGTCAAAGATTTGGCTCTATGCAGCTTCATTCTCCCAAATGCTTTCCTAGACTCACAGCTAGCCCTGAAATAGCTGTGCATGGCAATTTGATTGTTCTGTGCCATGAAAGACCAAACAAACTGGTAATTTAGAGAAGACTTTTTTTTTTCACTCCCTGGCTTGCAGCACCCACCTCCACACCCCCACCCCAATAATTAATGTGATCAAGCGGTCTCCCTCATCTTTAAAAATTCATAGCATGCTCAGCATATCAAAGGATGGGAAGGTCCTATGCTTCCAGGAGACCAGCGATCCTTACAAAACTGTGGCGAGGCAAACAGAACTTATTTGCATAGGAAGAGACTTTTCTACTTTGCTTACAGCTGAACAGTTTGCCCAGTTTTGGGAGTGAATTGGCCGGTTCCCCTTTTGGGTCAGTCATTTTCTGAAGGTTAATTCCTAAGAGCTGAAGCTCTGCTCAGAATCCCCTTTGAAGCAGGACTGAATTAACAAATGGAAGTCTTGGCAGTTTATTGCTTCATAACCGTGTCTCCCTCCTTTCTCTGTGTTGCTAAATACTATAATCTTTGACCTGAAAGGAAGAACACCACCAACAAGTAAATATTTAAAACACCCCATGAAGTGTAAGGTGTGTGAGTTGTGCCTGGGGAGCCTGTCTGCGGGATGAAAAGGAGTGACTCACTTCTCTTCTGCTAATGAAAGTGAGGTGGTTGTTTTACTGTAGGTTGAAAGGAAATACTTTTAACGTGCTAAGGGTTGGAGTCCTCTTTATTTTTAGCTTTAGTTGGCCGCTGATTCGAGTGTTACGTGGGAAGGCCATAATTCCTGAGTGTGTAAGTATTCAGAATGACCGAGTTTGCACTACTGTGAATGAATGAACTCTGTGCCACCAAGGACTCCTTGGAACCCTAAGAAGAAGTGGAAGCATGACTCACGGATGTACTTGAACTGTGTATCAAGGGTGTGTGTGTGTATGTGTGTGTGTGTGTGTGTGTGTGTGTGTGTGTGTGTGTGTGTTACTAACTTCAGAGCTAGACCTGAAGGCTGCGTGGAGGAAAGAGAGGAGTAAGGAGAGGGCTTCGAGGCTTACAGCGCTACTACCAGTTCTGGGGGCAATGGCCTAGTCCCTTCCGTGCATCGTATCAGGTGTACATCACCTGTCAGGAGGATTTACATCATCTCTAGGACTCAGCCAGTCTGAATGACCCTCACCGTTTGCTTGTGTGGTAGTGTACAGTATGTTCTAAAGGCCTTCAGGTGAGCCATCCGCTACATGAAACTTCAGTCGTAAGACTTAAACTGAGCTGCATTAAGTAGAGGGGTTTGTTTAGGGAAGCCCATAAGAGAAGAGAAGAAGCAGTGCGTGCCCATTGAGAAGAAAGGTCTGGGCAACTGGTGACCTGCGGCTACGGGGCTTGGTGAGTAGCCTGCTGCTGGGTGTTGGTGCTTTTGGAGAAAGGTTCATTATTGTCCACAAGCAAAAGCTTCTCTCTAACTTAGATAGAGGAAACAGCTCTTTGCCACCTTACTTAATACACTCTAATGTATTTGCAAAATGTTCAGATCAGCCTATTGCAGTATATCCATGTTTGCCTTAACAGCAGTGATTGGCCCACTTGCCACCTTCCAATGTTTAGCTCTGCCTACATAGTTTTTTTTCTTTCTTTTTTTTTTTTTTTTTAAAACAGTGTTTCTATTAAAGGGACTCTCAAGTCCTGCAATTTTCTTTCAGTTATTTTCTTTCTCTCAGGATAGATTGACAGGTACTTTAAAACATCAGCATTAGGCCGATTTTTTTAAATTTTCCTATGCAATTTTTAAAAAGGTGGTAATCTAGTTTAGTTTTGAGAAAGAGTATCATGCATCCTGGGCTGTATCGAGCTTGTTATGTAGCCAGTGGTGGCCTTTGATCTGTGTCTGCCTCCAAAAGTGTTGGGATTACAGGCACACACCACCATGTTCAGTTAAGAGGTGCTGGGGACTGAACCCAGAACCTTGTGCACGCTGCACAAAAATGCTACCAACCATGCCATTTCCCCAGCTTACTTTGTTTTATGTTTTGAACAGAGGGTTATGCTGTTTTCTTAAAGGTTATGTACAACTTTGCTTTAATTTCTTATGAGAACAGTTATGCCAAAAATGCTATTCGGATGTAAGACTAAATAATTAAATACTGCTTCTTGGCCATATAGCTAAGATCAAGTTCAGGTAAACCGTATTTGAAAGTCTGCGTACTTTTATGTCTTTATCTATTCGCCTTAAGCCTACAATGTGGTAATAACTACCAGTGCTTTCACTCCTTGGAGATCTGGTTCCTTACCTATTCCTTTGGTTGATTATGGTCCGCGAATTGTCAAAAAGATGCATCTGAAAATGTCAGTGATTCCTCTGTGTAGGGACTGGCTCTTAGACTTTTGCATGGCTGCCTGTCCCACAAGGTGGCGCTATTGCTGTGTGTCATAGAAGCCGCTGTGAACTCGAGGTCCAGCTCAGCCTGAGTTAAATATTTGTGATGTTCCAGCATGTTTCTAAATGGGGAGAGGAAAATACTAAAACCTTTCTTTTCACATTATCCTATGAATTTTTATTGTGGAAACTACCCCCCCCCCACTCGAAAGTTAAAATTTGCTCATCATTGGAGTCAGAAAAAGAGCTGATGCAAGAGGCTGGAATCTAAGAAACCAGGCAAACCCAGGAGCTTCTCTGTGATTGACTTCTGAGAATGGAGGCCACTTGGTAAGATCAGAAATTATACTTTCAGGAGACGATAGGAGAGACTAGCCTGTGTCTGGAGTTGAAGTATGGGTGTGCGCTATAGGCAAGGTGTTGTGTGGACTGAGGGCTGGATTTCGGTTCCTGAGTGCCAGCCGATGGAGGGGTGGAGAGTGGGCTCGGCACTTCCCTTAGGGAGAGAAGGGAGAACAAAGCGAAGACTCTCACCTCTGTTAAAGAGAGAGCTGGCTGTCTTCTAGGAGCCAGCAGAGCTAAGGTAACTGGAGGCTGGAGAAACAGTGAGCACCTGCTGCAGGGATAGGGAAGTGGAGGCAGAGACTGCGCGGATTACAGGAAGATGCACACTGATGGCTGATGAGCAGGAGAGCTGAGGGTGTAGACACTGAACAGGAGGGACCAGAGTAAAATGAGCATGGAAGTGGTGAGTGAATACCTTCATGCTTTGAATGGGAGATGGGACTGAAGGAGAGGGAAGTGGGGTAAGTGAGGTTTTGTATAGGAGAGTAGCGGTGGAGAAATTGCCTCAGGTCATTTGGCTAAACTGAGGCTTTATACTTGTGACTAGCAGGGAGGGGTTGGTTAGTCTCTGCTTAGCTAAATACTTGTTCCTAACCAGGAACCTGTCCTGAAAGAGGCACCTCCTTATCTGTGGGTAAGTTTTTGAGTGTCCATCTTCTGACCACACATAGGTTGCTATGTGCTCTACAGGCAGTACACAAGTCAACTGTCTCCATATGTGTCTGATGTGAACCCTGGGAGGCTCTCGGGTCTGTCTGCAGAGGTTCTGAGCACATGGAGTGGAGCCAGGATTCTGTATTTAAGCATTTGCAGAGGTCACTTGGGACCAGGCTCAATTGAGAAGCACTGATTTAAACTCTTTAAATGAAGCAATGTCTGGATTGCTGCTTTTGTTCTTCCCTCGTGTGTGTGTGTGTGTGTGTGTGTGTGTGTGTGTGTGTGTGTGTGTGTGTGTGTGTGTGTCTTCCTCCATCCTTCTGGAGCCGTTCACCTTATTTTGGTTTTTGAGTTTCGAGACAGAGTTTCTCTGTGTAGCCTTGGCTGTCCTGGACTCGCTGTAGACCAGGCTGGTCTTGAACTCAGAGATCTGCCCGGGTGTGAGTACTGGGTGTACACCACTGGGCCTGGCACAATTTACCTTGTGATTTTATTTTATTTATTTTATTTTATTTTTATTTCCCCCCTGAGGCAGGGTCTTCTACTGGCCTATAGCTCACCAGTAGCCTAAGCTAAGCTAGCAGGCGAATGAACTTTGGGGATCCTCTTCTCTCAGGCACATGCTACCACACACTCTCTCTTTTGTCCTGTCCTTTTTTGTTTTTAATTTCACGTTGCTTTGCTGTTAATTTGATGTGTATGGATGTTTTTGCCTGTTTCTGTGTCTGTGCAGCATGATGCATGCCTGATTTCTGCAGAGGCCAGAAGAGGCCATCAGGTCCCCCTGGAACTGGAGTTGCTTGCTGCTGTGAGCCACCCTGTGGGTGTGGGGAATCAAACCTGGGTCCTTTGAAGGAACAATCTTTACTCTTGACCACTGAGCTATCTCTCTAGGTTCTGTTCTGTCCTTTATCCTTTATGCAAAGTGCAATAGAATGCTGCTGAAGTGCATGGGTACTCGGCTTCCTATATTGGGAAGCACACACAGGTTTGAAGTCGAAGCCAGTTTTGTTTTTCTTTTTTGGAGACAGGGTTTCTCTGTGTAATAGCCCTGGCTGTTGTGGAACACGTAGCCACAGCTGGCTCACAGAGATTCACCTGCCTCTGCCTCCTGAGTGCTGGGAGTAAAGGCCAGCAAATCCAACACTTGGCTTTTCTTTTTCTTTTCTTTTTTTTCCCCACCAGTTTTTAACTCAGCCCTGGGCGAGGTTTGAATTACTTAGAATACTCCTTCCCTGTGATTCCACCCACCCCCTTCCAAGGGTGGTGGTTTTATTGCAGGTGGGTGGTTGTTCTGCCACCTGCTGGTCACCTACAGCAAGACAAGTCATGTTTTGTGGGGTGCTGCACATCTAAGACAGGATTTCAAACTCGGTTTTCAATAGGCTGTAGATGAGGTGAAACTACTTTCCTGATAGAGCTGACTGCTCTGGGTTGAGTGTCTTACACATATTGTAGCAAGTCTGACAAGAGTTAATTTCCTCTTCTTTGGAACTTTATTTTTTCCAGTCCAGGTGTTAAAATTTAATAAGAACAATGTGTTTTCAGGGATCAGTTTTCTGGGTTAATCTCAGAAAGAAGTTTTGTTTTGTTTTTAATGCCATATGTCGGTTCTAGGGACAGATGATTCTGGTGGTTCAGGGCGGCAAGAGGGCGCATAAGATTCAGGTTCCACCGCTGTTGTAAAGGTACGATCTTAGAAAATGGCTGCATTTCCTTGTTGCTGGTGTGTCTTTTACTCGAGCCAGAATTTTGCTAGGAAGTAGCCATTTCTAAAAGTCTAATAGGGCGGCTGGTGTTGGGTCCTGCAGGAGTGAAGTACTTAGACGGGAGCAGCTGTGTAACAGGTGACCTCACAGTGACTGTTTCTTTATCTGTAGGAAGTGAGGGGATTATCTCTTGAGATCCTCTGGTCTCAAGCTTCTGTGGCTGAAATGAAACTGCGGAGTATGTGGCTTCATTTTCATGGTGACAGTCTTAGGCACCATCTGATTCCTTCTAGGTGGTTCTAAGTGGTCAGAGTATTGACCATGGTGAGGTGTTCTGGGAGCTTCTTTGGAGGTAGAGTTCATGCTTTGAATGGTTTTGTACCATTTTCCCTGTTTTTGTCTAGGTTTTTGTTTTTATGGTAGAGGGATGGAGATTGCACACGTTAGGCAAGTACACTACCACTGAACTACATTGCCAGCTCCTGCATTTGATGCATCTGAGACATGTTGACATATTAGTTAAGATTAGAAACATGGTGGCCATTTTTACTTCTTTTGCATATAACCATTTGAAACAGACCTAGGATCTAGGTTGGTAGCTCTACTTATAAACAAAAAGGAGCCTGTTAAGAAACAGACTGATTGAACCTGGCTTGGTGGCACATACCTCCCAGCCCTCATGGAGGCAGAGGCAATGCAGATCTCTGTGAGTTCGAGGGCAGCCTAGACTATAAAGTTAGTCCAGGATTGCCAAAGCTACATGGAGAAACCCCATCTTAGAAAAAAAACAAAACAAAACACACACACACACACACACACACACACACACACACACACACACACACACACACACACACACCAGCAGATTTTAATGGGGTTGAGTATTCCACACAGCCCAGGAAGGGAATCGCTTTGAAAACATGAGTGCCAAACAAAAAAACTCTAAGCACGTGATCTACTACTGAACAAGAATCTTTATTTTAAAAAGGCTCTGGTGTTCCACATGGTTGAGAATCTAGGAACCAATATATGTCAGTCAGGTCTGGCCCAGCTGCTTGTCTAGTCTTTGAGCGGTGCCAGACTATTAGACATAGAGCCTTGTGCTGCCCTAGACACTCACAAGCAGGCACTAATCAATCATCTTGTCTGCCTGTATCCCTCCCCCACCTTTATCAGTCTCCTGGATAAACACTGGATTAAACCATTGATTTCTTTCCTGGGAGGCCATAGCCTCGTTAAGAGAGTCAGATTTTGATGTTTTCTGAGCCTTTCGATGTAATCTCATTTGTAGAGGAAGTCTCATCTGGCGTTGGCCAAATAATATACTTACATATTAATTTTTAAGCGACATGTGGTCTGTTCTCGAGTAATGTCATTTTCTTAAGTGACATCTGGCCTGATCTGTAACACATGCTGCACGTGACTCTTAACTGCCTGTGTGCTGAAACAGTATTTCAGTTATGAACAAAAGATTTGCTATCATTAACGTTCTCTGTTTTTGAACCTACCTCTCGCCAGGTGTGTTTTTCTTATCAACAGTTACCAGTAATGCTATGTGTCTCGTAGAGGTAGAGAGACTGGTACTTTTTCTTCCGTGTTCCTTTTAAAAAATTATCAGTAAAGCAAACGTCAATACATGCTTAGACCATGCTTTGAGAGAAAGAAAGGGAGAGCAAGAAGTTTGACTTTTGGAGTATTTTACTGTTGTCATCACTTTACTATTGTCAGGGTTAGTTCCATTTGCTTACTTTTTTTGAGACAAGCTCTCCTTCTGGCTCTGTAGCCCAGACTGGCCCCTAATTCATGACTATCCTTTTCCTTTAGCCTCCTAAGCTTTGGGCTCATAGGGACACACACCTTCTCCTTTTTATTAAGTTATTTTTAAAGCTAAACTGATATTAATTTCTCAGTTTAGGTAAGGGAAGGTGGCCACAGCTTTGCAGTTACTTGTTTATTTATTTGTAGTAATTTCTCTTAACTTGTCAGGATTTCACACTTCTCTGTATACCATGTATTGCCTCATATCACTTTGGAGGAGAAATATGTCTCCTAACAGATAAGCAAGATGGTAAGAGCAGCAGCTTTGCATTTCAGAGTTTGCAGGTGAAAGTTGGGTGCTCACAGAGAGAAGCTTTTCCCTGACAGGCCTCTAGTGTCCATGTGGATCTCCATCTTTTAACAGGCCTCATGTGGTTGTACACACCTGTTCCTGGCACTAACTGTCATCTTTTTGTGCACCAGCCACATCTATTTCAAGTACTGGGAGAACCCGGGCTGCCCATGTCCCTTTGATGGTGAGAATATTTTGCCAGCAGGTGGACATCGTGGTGCCAGCGTGTTCTCATTAGCTTTCATAATGGTGGAGAAGCGAAACCTCGGTGTCCAGCGTGCAGCAGTTCCATCAGGGACAGGAAACCCATGTGGGGACAGTTGTGAGCCTACATACATCTGTGTTCACTTAGGAGCTTTTAGGGACTGCACTGTCCTTGTTTCTCAGTAGGTTTTCTCAGTGAGGAAAGTCACCAAGGGATTCTCTATTGTAATGCCTGTGTTGGCTTTTGGCTGCCAATCTCAGGACAGTCCTGCTCACCGTCAGTGGAGAGGACCTGGTATTTGCTTTGTAGGAGTCCTTCATCCTCCGCTGAAGTTGCCTTTTGGGCACATACATTCCTTTTGGTAGCATGACTTGGAGCAGCTCAGCACAACAACAGATGCTTTCTCCGTTTACCATCAACATTTTGGACTGTGGGGTGCAAATGTGAGTGTGTTAAGTGCCCCTTAGGCCTTTTTTCGTTTTCTACTCAGGAGAGGAGTTTACCACTTTAAGGCTCTGACAAATGTGGCTGCACAGAGACAGCTGAAGTAGTCATTATCAATTTGGATTCCCATCTCTAAATAGTCTCTTTCACTTGGAGATTTTGAAACTGGTTGGGCAAGTTGCCAGTGCATGTGACTGCAGAAATTGTGCTGGTGAAGAGGAAAACATAGAAAAATAAGACCAAAACCAAAACCAAAAAGTTCCGCAACTGGAAAGCTCGTAAAGGGGCCTCCCTTCACTCTCCCATGTTCTTTGGTGGAGCTACTAATTGAGTTCATCAACCACAGATTAGCAGCAGAAAAGACATTAACTTATGAACAGACAGGGATCCTGTATGACATGAGATTTATAGACATGCCAGCTGATTGAAGCTCAGTAACATATGACCTGCAGAAAAGAAGCATTCAGGCTTTTGGAGTGGAGTGGTGGTACTCCTTTTGGGAGGGATCGAAGGAGCTATAGTTGAGTATGGTGTTATCTAGATGGTGGGGTGGTATAGATGCGTTCTCTCAATAATAAAGGCTGTTTGGAGCAGCTGTTACCTGATACATATTCTGAGATGTAGACTTATTTTCTAGATATAAATTGCTTTGACAAAAGGGCTGATTTTCAGAACTACTCCTGCATTAGCTCAAGTATGCCAATGAAGTGTATTTTGGAAGTAGCATCCATATTCCATAGGATGGTTGTGCCCCAATCCTCAGCATTTCCATGTGCCTCAGAAAGTGTTAAATTAAAAGGAAATTCTTATAGACCAAGTGTGAGGTTTTTTTGGGGGGGGGATATTTATGTATTTTTATGTATATAGTGTTCTGCCTGCATATACACCTGCATGCCAGAAGAGGGCACCAAGTCTCATTATAGATGATTGTGAGCCACCATGTAGTTGTTGGGAATTGAATTTAGGACCTTTCAAAGAACAGCTAGTGAGTGCTCTTAACCTCTGAACCATCTCTCCAGCGCAAAATGTAAGTTTTGTAGACATAGCATGAGAGGAATGCACAATCCCCATGCCCTTTGACAAAGTTCTTAGGTGTGTCTAGTTACCCAAGTAAAGTTGTAGGTACACTGTTCACCAGAATCAAGCCTGTGAGCTCTTTAGTTCCAGAGTGGAATGTTTAAAATACTACTTTAAAAAAGAACCAAAAAAAGTATCTGGGCAGTATAATTCTGTTTGTGAACGATAAACGAATGTGTGAATACTATATCTTAATAAACATACAAGTACCTAGAAATAATTTCCATAGGATGGTAGGGAAAAAGCAGCATGCTTCTGTGTAGCATTTTATTTTTTTTTTTAGAAAAAGCTGAAATAAGGGCTGGGAAAACAGCTCAGTTGGAATACTACTTGGCATGCAAGCATGAGGACCTGTGTTTAAGCCCCACAACCCACAAGTGGTATGTACCTGTAGCCCTAGTGCTGGGAGATGCTGGGGGCTCCATTATGGGGCTCACTGGCCAGCCCACCTAGTCTACTCAGCAAACTGGAGGCCAATGAGTGCTTGTTTCTTTAAAAAAAAAAAAAAAATCAAGGTAAGCCAGGAGCGGTGGTGGTGCACGCCTTTAATCCCAGCACTCAGGAGGCAGAGGCAAGTGGATCACTGTGAGTTCGAGGCCAGCCTGGTCTACAAAGTGAGTCCAGGACAGCCAAGGCTACACAGAGAGACCCTGTCTCAAAACAAAACAAAACAAAACAAACAAACAAAAAAAAGAATCAAGGTAGACAGCTCCTGAAGAATGACAGCCAGGATTGACTGCTGGCTCCCCATGAACATGCACACATGTGTACGTGCACTCATGAAAATATGTACTTGTGCACAGGCATGCACAAACTGAAATAGAGAAAAGTAAGCTGTGAAGTATTATATTGGTGTTTTTTATGATTAGTATAATTCTGAATGAAAATTTAAAACTGGGCCAGCTTGGTGGTTTACACCTATAGCCCGGAGGCAGAGGCAAGAAGATCTTTGAGTTGGAGGCCATACTGGTCTAGTGAGTACTAGAGTTCCAGGACAGCCTGGTCTACACAGAGAAACCCGATCTTGAAAGACAAACAAACAAACAGAAAAGTAAAAATTAGATGATTAGAATATTCTTAGTATTACATGTTTACCATAAGACTTTTTAGGAAATACAGAAATAAAATTAAAACTTGATAACCACCCATTATACCACATTCTACTTGTAATATCTATGTTTTCTCAGATATATTATCCCAGCCATTTTCCATTCACTTACCACCATGTCTCCATTTGCTCTATAAAACTTGTTCATTTTCTGTGAAATTATAAGTAGTGACTTCAACTATGCGTATTTACTTGAAACCTTAACAGGCTTGGAACCCATTTGTGGAAGCTTGATTAAAGGCAAGTTTCCTGATTGCTCACTAAATAAGACAAAAATATGTGGTTTATTTTATTTTATTTATTTTTTAGACAGGGTTTCTCTATGTAACCTTGGCTGTCCTGGACTCGCTTTGTAGACCAGGCTGGCCTCGAACTCACATTGATCCACCTGCCTCTGAGTCCCAAGTGCTGGGATTAAAGACATGGGCCACCACCCCAGGACAAGATACTGCCTTGGCCATCTCATTTTATTGTCTCAAGTGATCTGTTACAGGTACCTGGAATGTAGCATGACTTTTGTTTTGGCCACCTAGAAGTTTAAATGTTGATAGGCAGAAAAGAGTTTTCATTGTAACAAGTATTTTAACTAGCTTACATTGCAAAGAGACACAGCAGCATGGTTAATTTAGAATGTCTCCTTGATTACTAGTGGGCTTCTCATATAAATGTTCATGTTTGATTTTCAGAGCATAATTTCAGTACTATGCTTGAGTTGGCCATGGAAGAACAAGAATGTTCTTGATTTGTTTAGTTCTGATTCTGTCCCTAACAAGGGCTGCCTTAGACCAGTGTAACCAGAAGATGTTGGTTGTTATGACTGATGCTCACTGATTTCATGATTTTCTTAGGCCCACCTCCCTTCCTTCCTCCCTCCCTCCCTCCCTCCCTCCCTCCTTCCTTCCTTTTTTCTTTTCTTCCTCCCTTCTTTCCTTCCTTCCTTTTTTTCTTTTTTTAAGTCCCATTCATGGAACTAGAGAGATGGCTCAGTGGTTAAGAATGCTTTTATAGAGGACCTGGGTTTAGTTCCCAGCACATGCATGGTGGCTTACGTCTTACACCCTCATTTGGTTTCCATAGGTACCAGACATGCATATGATGTATGCATTTGTGTGTGTGTATACAGTCATACTCATAAAATTTAAAAAAAAAATCTTTAAATTCTCAATGGTTTTTTGGTTTTGTTTTGTTTTTGTTTTTTACACAGTTGTTTCTAGAGGAAAAAAGGCTTTAGGGCTATAGGAAATTTAATCTGAAGTAATAGGAAAAATAGACCATTGGTTAGGAGTACTGACTGGGGTGCTGGAGAGATGCCTCTACAGTTAAGAGCACAGTCTGTTCTTCCTGAGGTCCTGAGTTCAATTCCCAGCAACCATATGGTAGCTCAAAACCATCTATAACAAGATCTGGTGCCCTCTTCTGGCATGCAGGTGTACAAGTAGAGAAGGCACTCATACATAAAATAAAGAAATTTTAAAAAATTAAAAAAAAAAATATCAGCAAGGTTCTCTTTAATTACCTGTTGTACAGATTTGCTTTTAGGATATTTCAAGTTTTTTTGTTTTGTTTTTTGTAAAATGCCATTTTTAAAAATTATTTTATTTTTGTACATATACATTTATATTATTTCACACATATACAATAGATTACCTATGGCAAGAAGAACTATGACACAATCAGGAATTATATAAATGTTACATTCTTAGTGTTTTGGCTATTTGTATTTGGTAGCCTTGAAGAAGATGTCTTTCCTATCTTGGTGCATCTAAATTTCTGAATGTAAATCAATCTCCATCATATATTGTCATCATCAACTTAGAACACCTATCTAGACCTAACAACATCTTAGCCCCTAAACAATTAAGCTTCATTGTAAAACTAAGCTACCTGGTCTTCAACTCCCTCAGAGACTTGAGAAGGAGTAAACTTGATTATCTGAGTATGTCGGGAGTACAGGCTAGTAGCTTTCCAAATGAGAAGAAAACAGACAGTTTGCTGACTGAACAGCCACCCAAAACCCTCTATAACATTGGAGCATCATCTTCAGCCTTCTGGCCCAATATATCTGACAGACATATTTGTGAGGCAGGAACTATTGGCGACTTGTTAACCCTGTCTTGGCAGAGTACTGGTTGGTCTTGCAGAGGAACTTGGTTCAATTCGTGAGTCCCTTGTGGCTCCACAATCATCTGTAACTATGTCTCATCACCTTTGAGGACACCAGGCATGCACCAGGTGCACAGGCATACATGCAGACAAAGCACCCATGCACATAAAATAGATAAATACATTTTAAAAAGATTGCTTATTGTATGACATCTACATAGTCTCAATTTACCAATTACTATTCAAGTTAGAACTACTGTGGCTAAAATTGCAGGATTTTTTATTATGTCCTGATGTACCTTACAAATATTAAGGCAGGTATTATTGACTAAAGATAGAATTTTTAGTAGAATCTCAAAGTAAAAACTGAAAGCTTCCTATTTTTTATTTTTATTTTTATTTTTTTATTTATTTTGGTTTTTTGAGACAGGGTTTCTCTGTGTAGCCTTGGCTGTCCTGAACTCACTTTGTAGACCAGGCTGGCCTTGAACTCACAGCAACTTGCCTGCCTCTGCCTCCCAAGTGCTGGAATCAGAGGTATGTGCCACCATGCCTGGCCAAGCTTCCTATTTTTAAGATGTCTTCTTCTTATTATTCATGGGATTTGTATGTAATAAGAGCAAAAAGACTCAAAGTGAGGCTTAATGTCAGCCTGTAAGTCACCATCAAGTGTTCAGAACACTTAGTATACACATTTTTTATTTTTGTTTTTGTTTTTTTGAGACAGGATTTCTCTGTGTGGACTTGGTTGTCCTGGATTCCCTTTATAAACCAGGCTGGCCTTGAACTCACAATGATCTGTCTTTCTCTGCCTCCTAAAGAGCTGGGATTCAAGGTGTGTGCCACCATGCCTGGCTGCATTTCCACCTCCCCCCCCCCCCCCCCCCCCCGCCCTCGTTTTCAAGACAAGGTTGGGTTTTTGTTTGTTTGTTTGTTTGTTTGGTGTGTGTGTGTGTGTGTGTGTGTGTGTGTGTGTGTGTGTGTGTGTAGCCCTGGCTATCCTGGACTCCCTTTGTAGACCAGGTTGGCCTTGAATTTACAGAGATCCACCTACCTCTGCTTCCTGAGTTCTGGGATTAAAGGCGTGTGCTACCATGCCTGGCTGCACTTTTGATTCTTAATAGAGTTTTTTGTTTTTTTTTCCCCCTGAAAATTTTTACCAATTGCCTTTGTTGAAAAGTTCAGCTTCAGCTAACCTATTAGGCCACATTTTCCCAAAGTTTTTGCATTTTACAAATATTCTATAATAGATTGTTGAAAAGAAATTAGAACATTTGTAATGAGTAAGAATGTGTGCCCCTCCCCCACCCCAGATTTTTTTTTGTAGAGAGATGGATAAAGACACTACCTGTTGTAGATTCTCTCAATACCTCCTTGTATCGCTTTCTGATGCATCTGTAATAATCTCCCTTAAACCATTCTAAAAGCAGCCAGGTGGTGTTGGCACATGCCTTGGGAGACAGAGACAGGCAAATCTCTGAGTTTGAGGCCAGCCTGGTCTACACAGTGGGTTCCAGAACCACCAGGGACACTCAGAGAAAAACCCTGTCTTGAAAAACAAAAAGAAAACCAGAATTTCTCTTAAACAAGGAAGTTGTTGCTCTCTGCCAGTCCCGGAGGTCAAAGGGTTGTGTTTTTGGTAAGGCTTCCAGCAAGTTCCAGCTCCCTGCTTCTTCTGTCATCCAGAAGCAGCATCCAGGTGGAATCCCTGCATCTCGGCCTTTCTGCTTACCTGCTTTTTCCTTTTCTGTCCCTGTCTCCCTCTCTTACTCTCGTAGAGAGGATGCATGGGGTTTCATTAAGTGTTCACCCAAGAGAACCCAGGATAATAGCCTCATCTAAATTTTTTTTTTTAATTAAAGATTTATTTGTTTAATTTACTTCATGTGTATGTTTGTGTGCCTGAGTGTATAGATATATGTAGCATTGTGTGCAGGTAGGTGCCTGCAGAGGCCAGATGAAGGTGTTGGATCTTTTGGATCTGGGGTTATATAATCCAATCACAGGCGTATACTTTCTACCATATAAGGTCGTGTAGGCATTGCCTTCCTACTGTACTACAGAAACAAGCAATTGTACTGTTGATTATGTTTTTTCAAGTCATCATTTTTTGCAAAAGTATATGCTGGCCAAAGTCAGCAGTGTGAGAGTCAGTTCTGAGATTTTCAGGATTTTAGCAGCTGGTTGTAAATTACCGCCAGCTTGAAATTGACCTTGGTGGGAATCTTTACAACATGGAAACTGGCAAATACTGGAAATCAAGGTTTCTTCCATCCCTCAACTCCCACACCAGCGAGCTGCTTTCCCAAAGCAGCACCCATGGATCAAATCTCTCTGTCCACAAGAAACTCAGCTTGGAGTATTTCCCATCACAATAAGCTCCCACAAGGCTTTGCTTGTCTTCCCACCATCTTTGGCTCTTATGTTACAAGTAACTGTGAATATTTGTGTGGTACAATAAACATAATTTTTCCTCCTGAGCTAGGGCCTATCTTTTGTATTGTACAGCCTGGCTCATTTCGCAGCAGGGGATCAATATATTACCTGAACTGATACCTTTACCTGGCCTCTTTTCCACTTTTGGAGATTACTCATAAACTGATACAAACTGAGGAAGTTGCGCTCCCAATATACATATTTCTATTTCTCTATGTTTACTTATTTGTAGACAACCTTGAATTTAGGTGCTTTCTGTTTGCGTGTTTTGAGGTGAGGTCTCTCTGTGTAGCTCAGGCTGCTCTCAAATTTGAGTTCCTTCTGCCTCCGTCTGTGGGTTGCTCTGATAGCCAAAGTGCTTCGTCACAGCTTACAAGAATTCGGGTTCTGAGTGATGCCGATCAAAATCATTTTAAGCCCTTTGTACCCAGTTCTGTTGACTGGTATTGTTAGAAGGTTCTAGCTCTCCCGAATTACTCCTCGTGTTGCTGAGATGAACATGTGTTCCTGACTTGGAGTGGAAATGTAGTGAAAGCTGGTTGACTTGAAAGCAAGCCTGTGAAAAAACCAGCTCGACAGAGTGTGCTGTGTAAGCCAAGGTGAATGTAGTTAGAAAGCGGGAACAAAATGGATAAATGCTTTGAGGGGTTGCTTGGGTTAACTGAAAACTTTCTTTTTGTCATAAACATCTCCCAGGGGGAGGAAAAAAAAAAGCGTAAAAGCCTTTCTTCTGACCAGTTAGGTTCACCTGACAGTCCAGGCCCCTGCCCATCTCTTTGGAGAGCCAAGGAGAATGTGAAACCGCTCTGTTGGTTTTGGTTGAGTGGTCACTGCAACAATTCCTGGGATTGATCCCTCGATTATGGAGTTTGAGTAGATGAGAGCAAATAAAATATTCATGTCTGGACAAATTAAGATGGGCACGGTGTCTTTTTCTGAAATGAAGCAGAATAACTGTGTAGGCAGAGAGATTTTATTATTCACTCCTTCATTCACATTATGGTTTTATTACCATCTTAACTTTGGATTTTGGTGGTTTGGTGATAAAGGATTGATCACCTTGAAGGCCTAATTATGTCCTTCTCTTAAAGCATAAGCTCAAAAAAATGTAAAGGGACATGAGTAGATGGCTCCATTGTCACAGTGAATCCCTGTCTTCCAGGACGTGTTGGCTCACACGTGACCTGTGGCACTACCGTCATTTAGCCACCTTTTCGGAGTTCAGAGTTTCAGGTCCTTCCTCAGATCTGAGTGAGACTCTGTATTTTAATAAGATCCCCTGTGCTTTACGTGTTTAACAAGCCTCATAAAAAGCCGATTGTGTAGGAGGAAACGTTAGTAAACTATAGCAGTCACTGCAGAGGCCACTGGAAATGAATGGAAAACAATGAAGTCAACATTTTTTAAAGATTCTTTAGTTTCATTTCAGAGTTTTACCTTTGACCCTTATATCTGAAAAAAAAAAAAAAATAGCAATGCTGATTCTCAGGTTTAGGGACTTTTCTCTCCTGAACCCCTTAGGTAGGCGTGAACTGGGTGCAGGCTTCATCCTTTTGGCTGCTGACTGCTTCACAAACTCTGAAGGTCTCCATGCTCTGTCACCCGCATCCCATGTCCCACTGTTGGGACTCCTTGCAGTGTGCCTCACCTCAGGGGACCCAGGGGACCCAGGGGACCGATGCTGCCATTTTGCTCCTGTATCAGGTGATCCCACGGGGCCAGTGGGATAAGGCTCAGGGTGTCAGATTTTCAAGGAGGCCTTTTGCCACTCACAGACATGGAACGGTAGACAAAAGTAAGCGTTGAGTCTCTTCATGTGAGAACAACATTACTCATTCATAGAAAGGAGTTAAGTGGCTTCCAAAACCAGACGTTTTAGGCCAAGTTGGCATGGAAGTCATGATTTTCCCGTCTCAACCCCTGGAATGTTGGGGTTATAGATCTATAGGTGCCTGTCAGGTACTTTCTGTTCTTATTTTAAGAGAGGCTCTGCTGTAGGCCAAGGCTGACGTCAAGCTCCCTCCATAGCCAAGGGCAGCCTTGAGTTGATCCACCTTGCCTATGTCTCCCAAGCGTTGGGATTACAGGTCTGCACTGCTCCTCCCACTCCCAGAGCTAATAGTTCTTCCTATGCAGTAGTAGTTGAGTGTGGATAAAGGAAGGAGGATTTAGTGTACTGAGAAGAGTTCTGGTGTGGTTGTGTGGGTAACATGACCTTGCTTCTGTGTTTTTGTTTTGTTTCTTAGCTACAGTTGGGACCATCCCAAGAACTTGGGAGGTACAGGTAGGTAGGTAGATCAGAAGTTCAAGGTCAATCTTGGCTACATAGGGAATTTGAGCCCACCCTGTACTACTTGAATCCCTGCCCCAACCAAACACCAAACCAACCAAGCAAAAAGCACACAGCCCCTCCCGAAATCCGACTAACAGTAACTGTATCACAGTGTTTACTTTCATATGTGGGAGGTAGACTTTAATTATTAGTGTGTACAAATTACTGCGTAGAGAGACTTCCACTTAACTCTGCCCTTATATTATTCATAAGAAGTGGCAGTTGGGAAATCTACTCTACCCTGTCCCAGAAGTAAAAAGCCCCTGAGGGTTGTCTGGGAGATTTGGGTGGTAATGTGATAAGGGCCACGTTGCAGTGCTCTCTCCCTCTCCCATTTCAAGCTGCCGACTGCTGTGTGTGCCTCCTTACCTCTCTTTTTCAAAAGCCTTCAGATTAGCTCCCCGTTCACCCTCCAGGGTGGCCAAGCCCACCCACTCAACAACCCAGCACTATTTTCTGTTGGCCTCTCCTCTCCCCTTCTTGTTTCACCAGAGCAGATGAGGTATACATGAAAATCAGAAGTCATGTAGAGGCCAAAAGAACTCATGGCACTTGAAATGAATTTTCTACTCTTGGCTGGCATTTTACACAGATGGCAAGTAGGGTAATTTCATGCCTGATTTAGTGGAGGGGGTTTGTTTCATTGTATATGCTGTCATGTTTAACAATTTTTATTAAACGGGGAACTTTGACTTGACTACCCTCTACTTTAAGAATACTGGCGTAAATGCATGAAAAGCAAACGGCTTCTGGGTGTATCCAAACTACCCTACCGACCCTTGGTAGAAAAGACGGATCTTCAAATTCATGGGCATTAACTCAGGGAGACGATTCTAAAACCTTCAATAAGAGTATATTTTTGGTGCTTTTTAGTTTTTATACATATGGCTTTTATTTAATTTATTCTTTAAATTATTCCTGAAATAATCTATTTTCTTCTAGCATTGCTAGTAGTGATTGGTAAGTGACCCAAAAGGGGCAAGACTTACTATAAAAGAGGCAATCAGTCACTGGCTTGATACAGGTCCACCCTGGCGTCATTCTCCGGCCATTCTGACCTTTGGGCTCCAGTCACACAAGTAATGGACAGGGGTGCTATGGGCGACAGCTGTGACAAAGCCCTTGTATTAAAGTGACACATTTCATTCTTTGCGGCCTCACAGACTCCTGCTGAACGTGTAATTTCGGCAAGCCTGTTTATCTGCTTTCCCAGTCAGTGCCTGAAGCACAGCCGTAGCTGTGTAGTAGGAGGGAGCGGTATTGGCACACATGATGACAGCAGAAGTTGCAGTGTGACAGCTTGGTGGCAGGAGGGGACATGGGAAAACCCAGCACAGTGAGGAGTGGGGGTCAAATCTGTCCAGCAGCGGGTCTCTTTAAAAGGTCTGAGAGGGGTGTATTCTCATAGGTTTTTTGTTTTTGTTTTTGTTTTTTTTTAATGGGGGAAAGTGGTTAAATTACATTTTGCAATTTTGAAGGTTCTGCCTGAAGTTATTTAAGAAAACCAATGACACCCTAAAGGTTAGGCTACTCCTCAACAGCGATACTATGAAGATTACAACATGTCTGAGGTTCTAGGTACATAGTATCCGTGGCCCTGATTTATGGTCCATTGATTAAGGTGTGTGGTCTTTTGTAGTTGCTAAACGAATGTAGTTTGAATGACTGCAGTAGCTTCTGAGGCAGCCCATTTAGGCTCTTCTTAGGTAACTGGAACCAACATGCAGCATGAATAAAGCTAACTGTGGCATTGTATTCACTATTAGCCAATAGCAAGTTTAATCCAGTTAGTACATTACTTAATGTGTGTGATTTTTTTTTTTTTTTTAGCAATTATTCCATCATCTAAGTCAGTGTTTTTCAACCTTCCTAATGTATTGATCCTTTAATGTAGTTCTTCATATTGTGGTGACTACCAGCCATAAAATTATTTCATTGCTATGTTATACTTTTGCTATTATTATGAATCATAATGTAAATATCTGTTATGTAGCATATCTGATATGTGACTCCTCTAGATTGAGAACTACTACTGATCTAGGCTCTTGAGGATTGTTTAATAATTTCTGTTTTGTGGTTTATAGGAACAGTTTCTAGAAATCCAGTTGTTCCTTTGCCTACATTTTGGGTAAAATTAATTTTTTTCAAGTAACTTCAGCTGTCTGTATAAATATAAGTGACTTTAAGGCAGCGTCTTGAAGTCTTGGCTGTAGTAGGCTAATTATTAGTCTTGTTTGCTTGAAGCAAGTTTTCTCCTTGTCCCTCCATTAGCTTCTTGGTAGACGTGTGCAAGGCTGGGCCCTATGTAAGATGCACACACTGGTTACTGGGCTGGGTACAACAAAACTGTGCACCTGCTCCTCCAAGAGGCCCGTTGAAGAGGTTCCAGCTGCACTTCCGGGGTATAAGGATTGCAAGGGGCTCATTCTGAAGCTTGAGATGCATTTGTGTTCTAAATGCAGATCTATGTAAGATGTGGACAGCAAGTTGGAGAGAATTCTGCTCATTGTTTGGGGTCCATGCATTCTTGGAGGGCAGAGCTATGTATGTATTGGGGGAATGGTCCCATGAAGCTCTAAACAGTGATGCTAAACAGCCTTGAGGGCTCTCAAACATTTTTCTGAGGTACTTTTAATAATTCCTTAGCTTTATAGTTTTAATTCTTGTTACTTACTGTGTTTTGGAGACAGGATGTCATGTAGCCGAGACTGGCTGCTCTACGTGTAGTTAAAAAATGGCTTTGAACTCTTGCTCCTTCTGCCTTTGCCTCTTCAGTATTAGGATGATGGGCATGCACCACTGTGCCTGACAGTTATGTCACCTCTGCACTTGTTGACATTGATTGTCAACATGGATAAATTAAGAGCTGAAGTAGGCCCAGCACACCCAGTAGACATGAACCTTTGACCCAGTGGTGCCTGATATAACTAGCTCGCCATCCCTGACTGCTGCTCTGGCATGGCCTTGCGTTTCCCTGCCTCTAACTTGAGGGATTTAAGCCCTGTGGTCTCTTGAGAACACCAGTAGCTTGTAGGACCTCACCGGTGCAAACTGGACTGTTTTGTCGCGGGTCTTCAGTCCCAGTGCCTTCCTCTTGCGTAGCGTGAGAACTGACTATCCTCGGGACACTTTGCCATGGTGTGCTTTGGCCTGGTGTGCTGAAGAACCTTTTCTTACAGTCTCGAGAGAATTGGAATATGCTTGTGACACAAAGTTTGCTTCTAGAACTTTTTGTTTTTGTTTTTCCCCAGACAGAGTTTCCCTGTGTATCCCTGGCTGTCCTAGAACTCACTGTGTAGACCAGGCTGGCTTCAAACTCAGAGCTCCTCCTGCCTCTGCCTACTGTGTGCTGGGATCAAAGGCGTTTGTCACTGCCCAGCTGCTTCTAGAATGTTTATTCAGGTTATTTTCCAGCAAGCTTGTTAGTGTTGATATGACTAATTTCTTTATTTGTTGTTGTCCACCTTACTCTGTGTTTCACTCTGGGGCGGGGGATGCCACTCCTTAGGACCAAAGTGTCACAGTGACCTAGGGGAAGTGCTATCTTCCAATGTGTTGTGAGGTAGATTTTCTAGGCACTTTGCCTGCCCCTGATTGCACCACCGTCGTTTTTCCCCCCTCCCCAGATAGGATTCTTTCTGATTGGGTGGCTGCACATGCTGCCTGATGATGTCAGGAGGCGGGGAGGCAGAAACAGGTGCAATCATGGCTCCGTTTCACCTTTGCTGAAAGCAGGAAGTAAAGTCAAGCTGTTTACCTTGTCTTTGCTAATGGCATTCCTTAATCCCTCTAGGAATGCCGGGCTAGAAACCGCATTAAAAGCGCTTCTGGTGATACATTTTTTCACAAGCGGGTCCAATAATTGGCAACCAAATTCTTTTTGTGATCTGCTTATGTCTACGTTCGGCACAAGCTTGCATTTCCATTGCTTTACTGGAGTTCAGAAGTTTGAGCTACCACAGAAGTGTGGTCTGCGGAGGGGCGGAGCTCCCTGTCTCCAATGAGGTGCCTTCCGTGGCGAGCAAGCCTATCATCTTTCGCAGGAGTGCTTACTCTGTAATCCAAGCGATAGCCACGCAGCCTGTTTTATTGTTTGTGGAGTCCTGCGGCTAGGAGCGCTTCCTAGACGGGAAGGAGGGCAAGTGGGCGGTTTATGATTCTGCCCTGTCCGCGGACAGCAGAGCCGAACCCTTTGATTTCTCCTGAGTAACTTATGTGGGTGAACTTTAAACTGGGGGCCTGCTTGACGCTGGATCTTTTTCTGCAGGGTGAGGAGTTGGCTTTCTGCCTTCAGAAGGAAAGATGCCCTGGAGAGGCATAGGATTACATTTAGGGATGCTAGCCATACAGCCAAGAGTCGGGGTACCTTGGCTCTTCTTCGCAAAGTCTTGGCAAGTGTGTCTGAAATGACCACACTGCTTTTTCTTTTTCTTTTTTTTAAGCTTGTATTTCTATTTGCTTTTATTTTTTTATTTTTTGCCGGTGGACTTCCCGCCAGAAATTGGTGCCGCAATATGGCTAGAGCAAACCATTTTTTTAAAAAAAGGTATCTTTAATCCTTCATTTTCCTTTCCCTTTTAATCCGGCACACAGAAGCACAAAGCCTGCGCGACTCTCAGCGTTGTCGTCTGGATAAGTGGGAAGGGGCTGGCTTCTTTCAAGGACCAGGGCCAATTCTAAAAAGCCAGCTTTTTGTTTGTCAGGCTGCCCTTTGTCTCTAGAGAATTTGGATGTGAAAGAAGATGAAAAAGGAAGGCTCCTCAGGTTCCTTCAGACTCAAGGCAAACCCAGGCTCCCTCTCACGTGCTGTGAGTTGGATAAATTTCTCCTCCCTGTCCAGGCAGACAAAGAGGCTGTTTCGCAGTGATGGAGAGCTGTCCGTTTGTGGGCAGCAGGTGGAAGCAGATGATGAGAATTGGATATACAGAACCCAGCACAGAAAAGGTGACTTAAAAAAAAAAATCATCTTTTAAAAAAGTTTGTTCTATAGAATTCTTTGTCTCTATCAATGATTTCTTTTCATGGCCCCCCCACCCCCACCCCACTAGGAGTTTCTTGTTTTTGTGTTGCAATTCAGTATCTTTCATTTGTTTACATGTCTAAAATAAAAACTGCATCAAGATTCAGCTTGAGACTGTAGCTTTCCGAGAAGGTTAAATAGCTGTTGGTTGCAGCAGGCTCTTTCCCTTCCTTTCCCAGTCCTTGCTCTCCTGTAATTTGGGTAAAGTCAATGAGAAGATGTCACCACAGATGGTATCTTGTAGTCTGGGGCAAAGCATGAGCTCTTTCTGCAACTGCTGTGAAAAAACTTGGGGATTTGTGGATGGTCTTTTTGCAGCTTTCTTCTGAGAAGATGAATGGGTTAGGTGAACCCTTGAATTAGACAGATGTTGAGTATGACACAGAGGGAAATGGACACACAAGGGGTTTACCTTGGCCAAAAAGAGTTTTGGATTTCTGTCAAGTTCCTTGTCAGACCAGTGTTGCTGTCTGTTCTCAGGATTAGAATGTTAGACCCCCCTGGAAGGTAAGGAAAACTATAGTCTTGCTGGCGGAAAGAGGGGTACATTCTGCTATTTAATAACACTTCCTATTTTCTATATAGAATTTCTGGCATCTGCCTGTTAGTATGTCTGCAGTAGGGGCTAAGTTGGTTAGCTTTGAGATGGTCTCTGCTGTTGGATGTTATCCAGAGTCCAGCAGGGAAGTATTCCTGTGTTACAAGGAAGCCCAGTCCTGACAGTGCCAGGACTTTGTGTGACTTGTTTATTGCCTTCTGTCTCTGTCAAGAGAAACCTTGCTAGAGCGTCTCAGGGACCCAACCACCCTTCCCTTTTCTTTGGGAATCCAAACTGCAGAAATGTGAAAATTAACTAACCTGTATGCTTCTGGGTACATGGCCACTCTGTGCATCCTGAGAATTAAACACAGATAGCTCTTTTACAAGGACAGTGGGTGTCAACCCGCTTGTGCTTGTCTGTTGAACTGTGGCAGAGGAAGAACGGGTTAATATTCTTTGAAGATGTCAGTTGTTTCCTGTGTCAAGGAGGTGGCCATCACTGGTCTACCCATATTGAGCTTTAAAACCTGGCTTTTGAGTTCACGCTGTATATAATTGCCAACGTTGGAATAGGCATTTGCTTTCTGGCTAGAGCTGTATTGCTGAAATCTGTGAACTATTTTTCTAAATCAGGAATAAGCTGTGGTTTTGGTAAGTGACTATGCTGTTATGTTTGAACCAAACATGTTTGTAGGGTGGACACCATAGTGCTGTGGTTGCGAGGAGGTGCACTTTTTTTTTTTTTTTTTTTTTTTGCCAGAAGTTGCTTCTCAGAACTTACTTTGCTTCAAAACAACTGCTGCCAAGTTTCTGTTGAAGACTGCATACGTGTGAGCATGTGGCTTTCTTTAAGACGTCCACTGTCCACGGTTCATCTAAATTAACATTAAAGGGAGAGAGACGGAATTGGCATGCGTTAGATTTAGTTGGAAAGTGAAGCAAGTAGAGTATACTTGACTTGTAGAAAATAAGGAAGTCCTTGTGAAGAGCAGGGGCAAGTTCTAAAGGAAGGGAGGGCTTGTTTATTTATAACACAAAACACCGTGCCTTTTATCCCTTCATGCAACAGGGAGAACTGTAGCCTCCTGTATACACATGGGGGCCTACTACAGCATATACACATTCATAGGTTCTTAGATATAATTGGCCCAAAATAAATATTATCATTTTGACATAAGGGGCTAGGGGCGACCCATAAAAAGCTGCCTGCACATTACAAATCACAGAATTATATTGTTTCCATGTTTAGTTTGCTGAAGGAGTTTGGCTCTCATCCTTGATATCCTGTCTCAGGGGCATGTTCTGACAGTTGGTCTTTATTCCTCATAACTCTCTCCTTTGGAAAATTTAGAAGTGATATCTGTTTACACTAGTAGATCCAAAGAGGAACCGCCTTTAAGGAAAATCCTGTGAGTTTTAGTTTTTATTCTGATGGGCAACAATGAAGCTGAATCTGTGTTACCCCAGATTACCTGCCACTGCAGTGGGTGACCATTAAGGTAGAGCCCCCCTCACCCCCAACGATTTACTGGTCTGATGAGAGTATGAGGTGACTTCCATATCTAACTCTCAGAACATGAGCGGTCTCCTGATTCATATATTTTGGGAAAACTGTTGTCCTCCTCCCCTCCCCCACTATCTTCAGCCCTGACAGATGGAGGTGGGGTAATGGTAACTTGGAAAGTCAGCTTTGCTTACAACCCCGTGGTGTCTAGGGAGGCTGGTTCTGTAGCTACAGCTGTTTGCAGCTACTTCAAGGCCAGACTGTTGTGCCTGCCCTCTGTCACCAGGTGATACCTTTTTAGCACAGCCAACCCACTGGATCCTTGGTGAATAGTAAGTTGTGTAACACATCCATTCATTTTGCAAAGTAGAAGGTTCTTTTACATGACTCTTTAAGCTGGTCAGTAACTGTCACCATACATGCTTTTTACATGGTTACTTGGCAGGGAATTATTTATTTACTTATTTTTCTTGAGATAGGGTCTCTCTCTATAGCCCCAGCTGTCTTGGAATTCATTATGTAGACCAGGATGGCCTCAAACTCACAGAGATCTGTCTGTCTTTGCCTCTGGAATGCTAGGATTAAAGACGTGCGCAACCATGCCTGGCTTTACATGGTTACTTTCGAAGATACGTATCTGTGCAAGCATATAGCGGTAGCCTTTGATTTTGTTACTTACACCCCACAAACCAAGTTAAAATAATAGCTTAAGATTTCATTAGAAGATTCTTTCTGTAAAATTAGAAGTGACCGGTAGGCATCTTTCTAGTACATGACTTTCCCCCATGTTTGAAAAGTTGCCTGAAGTGGGGCTGAAGAAAGGGCTCAGAGGTTAAGAACCCCTACTGCTCTTGCAGAAGACCTGAATTCCATTCCCATGACCTGGGTCAGGTGGCTCACAACTGCCTGTAACTCCAGCCCTAGGGGATCCCAGACCAGTTTTCACAGCTTTGAAGCCATCTGCACTCACGTGTCCTATCTCTTCTTCCCTGGATACACATAACTGAAAAAAAGAGAAGCTACCAGAAGATTCATATAAATAGGTTCAAGGCAGTGACCAGTGAGTACCTAGTTGTATTTTGCCACAGTTCATATGAATTCCAAAAGTCTCTTGTACTGACATTTGTGCCTGGGGAAGGAAGAGTGGATGGTTAACACAGCGATCATGTCTTTTGTTCTCACTGCGACATGACCCACTTCAGCACACTGTGCTTCAACTTAATTATAAAAACCAGAACGCGAAAGTGACAAAATCAGCGATCAGGAGCGATAGCATTAGATGCCTGTGAAGAAGAGAGGGTGGGGGTTGTGGCTGCACAGGGGGCTTTGCTGTAGCTTCCTTTGCAGTGACAGGAAGGAAGGGCTTATAGGAGGAAACCTTGCTAACTGAGTTCTGGGTAAGGGTGGGGGGACATGAAGATGCACAGGCCCTGCAGCCTTGGAATTTATGCTTCCATGGAAAAGCATAGAAGGTGTCTGAAGGGCAGTTTAAAACAAAACAACAAAACAAAACAAAACACTGACTGTGGAAAAGTACAGCGAATGGCTCAGAGAAGGAGTTTTGTCTGAAGCCTTTTCATGTTTTCTGTGGCCGCCTAGCTGGAAGCATGGGATTAAGCCTTGTTTAATGAGTGACTTGTCACCAGAACCACGGAAGGTTCTCAAGGAAAACTAATGACCCGTGTCCACCCTGTGCTTGTCCTTTGCTGCTCACTAAAATAAAAGCAGAAGAAGTGAGGTAGCAGTGGTTGCTGTCCTCTCATTGCTCCAGAGCATGCTTTGTTTCAGTGCAGCTCTCCTTTGGCTGGGTAGAGGTCTGATGGATGATTCCGGAATTGACAGATCTACAATTAGAAGGCTCACCAGTATGCAAAGCCTTGTTTTTAAATAACATTTTTTATTCTCTCCATGTAGATTTTATCATCATCTGAACTTAGTAACATTGCCAAAAAAAGTCTGACTTGTCTGTATTTCAGTGCTTGTGATTTCAGACACGGGGTAAAGATATAGCTCCATGTTGACTGCATCCCAGGAGTGAGGCCATGGCTCCAATCTCTGGTACCTCCTGCCTTACTGCAGAGAGCACGGCCTTTGTAGGTAGCAGGGATAATGAACAATTTATACCCTAGATAATCATTTTTTTTGCGTGTGGGAGCCATATGTAAATTGTATGTAGGAACTGTATGTTATTTCATCCCAGTATCCCTCCTCATAAGAAAGTTGCACAGAACAGGCCCACTGTGCACAGTTGGATTATTAACAACTAGGTGTTATGATGAGGAAAAATGGTTTGCCAAGACCCATGCCAAGACCCAATACAGCATGTTCAAATGTCTATTTTCATATTACTACTTGGGTTCTATTATTTTTAATAGTAGAACACCTTTAAAATCATGAGACTCAAGGACAGCACCGACATTAAGGAAGCCTAAAAGGCAATGGTAAATATTGTTAAAGGAACATTCCAAGTTTTTGCTTCAAACTAAGCAAGCTTTATTTATTCTGAGGGTCACTGTATTTATCAGAAAAGTGGTTAAATGGATTTTTATCTTAACAAAAAGCACTAAGACAAATGTTTTCGGTGCATGATGGCTTGTTTTCCTTCTTAAATTCCTACTGAAGTTGACATTCTGTGAAAGAGACAGAGAGTGCTACTTAATATTTTATCTGGTCTGCTGAGACTATTCTTTATTGACCTCTTATTATTTCTTTTCCCCCTGAGGTTGGCAGTCTCTGTTGACTCAGTACCTGGTTTTATTGCAAAAATGACCTTTTTTTGGAAATTAAATTGTGGTTTTATTGAAATGATGTTTGATACAATATGTTCCTTTCATTAACTTTAAAGAGTTTGTGGACTTATTTGAGAATTTAGGCACTTCCTTAAATGACTTAAAGCATCTTACTACTGAATTAAGGGGCTTTCTGTTAGGGCTTCAGTTTGGAAGTGAGTAATTTTTGCTATTTTATGTTGTTATGTCTTTTCTAGATGATGATGATGATGATGTTGATGTTGTTCTTCCTCTTCTTGTTTTACTTATTTATTCATCCTTTTTGAGACAAATTCCCATTATGTAGCCTTTGCTGGCTTGGAACTTGCTATGTAGACCAAATTGGCCATGAATTCACAGAGATTCACATGTGTCCCAAGTGCTGGGATTAAAGGCTAGCAAACCCAGCCTTTTTTTATTTTAATACAAATAGTTATAAAATAATTTGGAGAATCCTATATATTTACAAATAGTTAATATTGTTTCTGTAATTTTAAGGGTTTTCTTATACTATATTTTCCATCAAGTTTAAAGTTTGTTGTTGTTGTTCTTTTGTTTTGTTTTCTTTTCTGAGACAGGATCTTACTACATAGCTCTGGCTTTCCTGAAACGCAGTATGTGCACCAACCTTTTCTGGAACTCAAAGATCTGTCTGCCTTTGCCTCCTAAGTGCTGTGATTAAAGGTAAAGGTATACATCACCATGCCTGGTGAGTTTATTGTTGTTGCTTTTCTTAAATGACTGTATTTTTTATCAAATACTTCAACTCACTATCGTCATACTAATTTTACCTCCTAAAGGTCTGTTGTTCTTGCAGTCACCTGCTCATCCCCCCCCCCCCTTTTTTTTGAGACAGGGTTTCTCTGTGTAACAGTCCAGGGTGTCCTGGAACTTGACTTATAGACCAGGTTGGCCTTGAACTCATAGATATTCACCAGCCTCTGCCTCCCAAGTGCTGGCATTAAAGCAATGTGCCACCATGCCTGGTGCACAGAATTTGTGATTTCTTTATGTATTGAATCACATTATAGATGGTTTTGAGCTACTGTGTCGATGCGGGGATTTGAACTCACGACCCCTGAAGGAGCAAACCAGGGCTCTTACCCTCTTAGCCATCCCTCCAGCTCCACCTGTTCATCCTTATCTAGCTGCATCTTCAGCTCTTCTCTCCTCACCTGCTTTCTCCGTTCTTGTTCCATTTTGATTCATCCTCGAGTGTGCACTACTTCCAGAGTGCATTTTTCTAAAATTCATGCTTACTCAGGTTAGTCTTTGAGGCTCACCACTATCTACAAAACAAGGCCCCATCACTTAACATAGCACAGAACTTAACTTTTTTTCTGAGCTGTCTGTACCCCCAACTCTTACCTTGTGACAGGGTGGTATGTGACAGGAGTTGTATTGCATTTCCTTCTTCTTCCTGTTCCCAGAATGCTGCTGGCCCCTCCTGTGCCTGTTGACTTCCTATATAGCCTTGCAAACCTGTAAAATGCTGGGTAGTCTTCCCTAATCCCCTTCAGGCAAATCTGATTATTTCCTTCTCTGTTATTTTTCTGCCTTCCTCATCCCCTGTAATTGCCTTTATCACCGTGGTGTGTACTTACTTGCTTACTTTAGTTTGAGTCTTGAACTTAACAGCCAAAGTCTTTTAGGACAGAAACTTTATCCCTCCTCTCACCAAGGCCGGGCGTTTAGTAAACTACAGCTGAATGGGGGAATATAGCCTATTTGGACTCTTTGATGGTGCTGTTTGCACAGGCCAGGCACCACATACTTGTCAGTTTGGCGACAACCGGTGAGATGTAGCTCTTTGCTTAGTATCTGAACTCCGAGTGTAGCAGAAGACAAGGCTCACTCTGTGGGAATGTTAATGTTGGTGGCAGCACGCTGTTTGCTGTTTTCTCTTTTCTCTGAGGCTGTGAATTCATCAGGTGCATTGTAAAACATTTGATTATTTTGACTGATGAGTACAATTGACTTTAGCAAACAGAGGTAAGCTATGAGAGGAGTTATGGCTACCTGGGAACGAGAGGGTGTGTGGTGTGGTGTTATTATTATGGTCTTCTCCATGGGATTAAAGGCGTGTGCCATCACTGCCTGGCTAGGCCAGGCTCATTCTAACACAGCTTCACTTATTTAATAGATATTGTCGAGGTATTGTAAGTGGTCAATAAAAGTAACAATTGATTTAATAATCAGGAAAGTGTCAGATTGTTAGAATGGAACTGGTCAGGAAATTTCCCTGTAATAAGAAAGGAACCCACTAATAATTTTTTTAGACAGAGAAGTGAAATTAGTGGTACGTTGGACACTTTGGGGTTATGGACTCACTATTTTTGGTTTCAGGGGGATGTACTTCCTATCTCTCCTGGATTTTCAGCTCTTTGATTTGAGGCTCTAACATTGCTAATTCTAACCAGTAATCCTGAGCAACATCAAATGCAAGTCTCTACTCGGAACCCCTCAGTAGGTTTCCTTCGCAGATGCTTTTAACGGCCATGTCTGCGACAGTGTTCTCTGAGACCCATGCCACGTGTTTCCTGCGTGTCTCCCAGTCTCCCCTCCCCTTCCAGGGTACTAAGCTTCTTGCTATTCACAGCACCCAACAGCGCTTGGCCTCCCCTTTTCTACACTGTCACCTCTGCCAGTCTTCACTCAGCAGTCATTTCAGTTACTATATTTTAGATGGTCACAGTGGACTCTCCTTCTGACCTTTCTACCATCCATTTCCCTCCCTACCAAAGCCCCAACTCACCACCATCTCATATATTACATGGTTTATGTGTTCATGTTCAGTGTTATCTATTTCCTTCAAGTAGAGTTTAGCCTCCTAAACAGGAGTGATGTGTGCCAGCTTGGTAAGCAGTGCTGTCCGTAGCCTGACACTTAGTAGGTGTCCAGTGAAGAAGTAAGTGATGTTGGTGGCTGCTCAGGACCTGGGGACATTTTGTTTCTGTTAACTGATAATTGTGTGATTGGGGACAAGTCACATAAACTATGATTAATGGTATACTATCTATTCACACAGATCACTAGAAGGTACAGGTTTTTTTTTTTTTAATGAAAATGCATATATATTTTAGATACTGCATTACTTTAGAGCAGTGTTCCTCAACTTTCCTAATGCTTAATATAATAATGCTTAATATAATTTCTCATGTAGTAGTGATCCCCAACCAGAAAAATATCACATTGCTACTTTATAAACTGTAACTTTGCTACTATTATGAATTATAATTAATGTAAACATTTGATATGCAGGATATCAGATATATGGCCCCTGTGAAAGAGTCATTCAACCCCCTGTCTCATCCCACAAGTTGAGGACCCCACTGCCTTAGAGTTTAGATGTGGCTAGATTTAATTGTACTGGCTGTTGGGTTGTAACCTCTTCACTATCAACAATGAAGTGAATTAGAACATACTTTTGTACTGTGGTAGTATATAGTGTATAAAGTTTCAATGTAGAAGCAAGTGTCTTTGGAGTGGTTGTACAGTCAGGTGATAGATATGACTATTTTTATGCTATCTTTTAAAAAACCTTCTATGTCAGTATTTTTTGTCAAATCTTGAGATAATAAGAAATTAAATTGAAAGCTGTGTCAGTACAGCCGGTTCTTAGCATTAGCGGATATTTAGTCGGGGCTTATCAGGGCTAAACACTATCAATAACACTGTATATGAATTAACTTATTTAATAGCTATTGTCCAGGTATCATAAATGGTCAATAGAAGTAACAATTGACTTGATAATCAGGAAGGGGTCAGGTCATTAGAATGGAACTGCTCAGGAAATGTTCCTGTAATAAGAAAGGGACCCCCGTATAATTTTTTAGAGAAAGAATTTCTGGGTTCAGAGGCATATACTCTGAAAATTCAGAGGCAAATCTCTCCCGGATTTGCAGCTTTTTGAAGTCTCATCTCTGTCTTACCCTGTGTCATGTACTTTTTAAGTCAGGGCACAGATGTTGTGGGGACGTGGGGTCAGTAGACCATGGCGGGGGTGGGGTGGGGTGGGGTGGGGAGGGCATGGCAGACTAAATGAACAGGCGTGAAGGATGAGGACCAGGCCACCCATAGGGACTGCAGTTACGAGAAGAGACAAGGCATTGGTTGAAATGACTATATACTCATACAAGGAAAGCATTATGGAGCTACAGATTTCCCAGCTAGGTTATCTTTATTAGGGGACTTTATGGGTTTATAGTGACATGTTCCTGGAGTAGGAACACCTGAGATTTTAAAAGCACTGTTAAATTTGTCTTAGGTGTTTGCAAGGCCAGGTGGCTGTTTCCTTAGATATTGACTCTCATGAAAGGTGACATTTGTAGTCATCAGTGCCTTAATGCATATGATTGGAAAGTATTTTAATAACCAACTCCCACGCTGCTTACATACATGCACGTGCCTGGTGTGAGACTGGAGGAACCTGGAGCTGGCTATGGTGACATTTTACACCACACTTCTCTGTGCCATCGAGTTCCGCACCGTCAGGGCAGTCCTCATTGTTTGATGGTTGTTTGACAACTGACTAATTGTGGTGGATACTAAACCAACACTTACTTGGCTCTTGCTAAAACCCATCGCACTTGCCTCGTTATCACACTTTGAATGCTTAAATATGGCGGACAAGTGGCGGGCGTTCGTCTGTCTTCCCCAGAAATGAGTTTAATTTGGTTTTCCAGTTGGCACTTCCTGTGTCAGACCCTTAACAGAATAATCCCTTAAGTTCCTGTGAGTAATTTCTCCCATCTTCCATGACGGCCCATAGATTGGGCCTTGCGTTTTAAAAGCATCTGTTGCTTATTAGATGTAGCAAATCAGTCTTCTGAAAAGGCCACACTCAGAAGCAGGCTTCTCCAGGTCCAGTGTGAGGATGGCTTGAATTGGGAGGTTACCTGGTGTGGCCCATCTCTTGGACTCTTCCTACAGCGAGCACTCAGTAGGGTGGGGCTTGACCTTGGCATTTTACTGGACTCTTAGTTTGGAAAAAGACCACACCGAGCCATGATGAGTGTAAGATAATGGAAATAAAGGAGAAGGAATGGGTTCTATTGTCTCCTCTTTGCTGAGCTTTCCCCCCCCCCCACCTCCTGTAAAGGACTGCCCATCTCTGGTGACTAGGTCAGATTTCTGAATAGGCTTCCAGGATGACCAGTTGTGTGTCTCAGGTGTTTTAGACACAGCTTGATATTTCTCAGTGTGGTTGAAAAGAATGTAGAGCAAGGATAAAAGTTCATCTGGTGCCTGGTTAAAGAATTCTAGTTGTGCAAGGAAGCCAGCAGTTGTGAGTTTCATGTCTGTTTGTCCTTCCTGAGGGACAGTTTAAAGCAACAACCATAAGCAGCTGAGATTTCAGTAAACTGTATCATTTGAGTTTTGTCTGGTATCTTACCTCTGTTGCCTGAGGTTCGATGTCATTCTGTAACCAGAAACTCCTCAGCCCCGGCAGAAACTGGGTTTCCAGTGTTCCTAGGGTGCATTCTGAGATAAGCTGGAACGATTCCTGAACACAGGTGAGTATTGCTTTAGTCTTGATTAGTGGGGGATTCTTTTACAAAGCATACAAGTACAGTTGGCATGTTTACCTTCGTGGCTGGTTGTGGCTGGCGCTTGCTTTGGTTGCTAGGATCACCTAGCCTCATGGTTTCTTATTTACATAATTTTTTTTTCCCTCCGCTCAACCACAGAAAGTACAGAGAGTGCTCTGATTTCCTGGAGAAAGATTTCTACTTTATAGGCATTTTATTGTTTAGTTAATCAACACACTGCATTCCTAGTATAAAATGATGGCTGAAATGATTTTTTTTTTCTTTATTAGCTTCCTTAGTGTGTTTGCCTGACCTGAGACTTCTATGTCTCTCTGGCTTAGAAGTGGATTTTGAGATGGTGTGTCTGATCTGTGTACTACTACTTTCATTGTGAGCCTGGAGTAAGGAGGTGTCTCGCCCTGTATATTCCTTTGGATCATGTGACCTTGGTTATATCCCACTGTCTGAGACATGTGTTGTTCATTAAGTTATTGTTCCCAGGGAGTGCTTACACCACTTACTTGAGAAACCCTTGATGCGTATTGTTCTCCCCTAACCACTGATAACTGTAGACAAAGATATGATTTGAGAATATTTTTTACTAGTTTCTGAAAATTCAGCTGGTTCCCACCCCCATCTCCCCACTGCCCCAGAAAGAAGAGTTCCTTTTAGAAGAGTCTTCTGCAGTGGAACTATGGTGTGACTATTTGGCTCTCAGTTAACAAAATGTTGATTGCAGTTATTTGTCAGTCAGAGATGTTGAGAAGTTTAGCTTGTGTCCGGGGTACTGAATAATCTCCTTGTTTCCTGGTCCACATGTAGTTGACATGTTGTGCACACACTAAGGCTTTGTGAAATTAATTAACTACCCTGCATGTCTACATGGGGTACTCCCAGCTTTCCCTTATCCCTTCCCTGCCCATTAAGATTGAAATGAGGTTGCAGAGACAGCCCAGCATTAGGAGCACAGGCTCCCTTTCCAGAGGTCCTGAGTTCAATTCCCAGCAACCACATGGTGGCGCACAACCATCTGCAATGCAATCTGATGCCCTCTTCTGGCATTCAGGTGTATATGCAGTTAAAGCCCTCAAACATAAAATAAATCAATCTTAAAGGAAAAAAAAAAAAAAAAAAAAAAAGATTAAAATGCTAGTCCTGACCTAGTCAGTTGTGTTTTTCCTTGTTAGATCACAGCCTTGATTTAGGAAAATGATACTCTCAGCCACGTCAGTTCTTTCAGTGACGCCTTCTGTGTACCTGACAGTTCCCTCCAGATAAGGAGAAATTACAAGCTTTCAGGTAGCTTGTTGTCATAGAATGGTCTGGAAAACTTTAGGTACCTTGAGATTCAGCGTGCATTCGGCTGCGCTTCAGAAAAACAACTTGTGACAATGAATACTGAAGTATTTCCCCACTGCTGCCGCCACTGAAATTCCTTCTCTGGGTGCCATTAGCTCAGGACCAAGCGAGCGTGTAAGAGGCAGTTCTTGAAAAATGTCAGCGCAGCTGAGCAAATTCCAGTGTGCGTCTCATTGCCTGCCTCAGTGTGACACTGAAGTGGCTGCTAATCATATGGGCTGATCCTTGCACCTGCTCGCTGGCCCTAGGGGAAGTCTGTGGATAGCAATGTCTGGCCAGTGTCTGCCTTACTCATTATTCTTGTCCATCTCCCAAAAGGGGACAATTAGTAGAGACATTTTATTCACTTAAGTTTACTCATGTGTGTGGTATGGTGTGTGTGTGTGTGTGTGTGTGTGTGTGTGTATGTGTACTTGTGTTCCTGTGTGCATGTATGTGTGTACATGAAGAAGCCAGAGGCCAGTGTTGAGTGTCTTCCTTTATTTCTGTCCACCTTGAGCTTTTGAGACAGGGTTTGGTCTCTCACCAAATCTGAATCTCATCAATTAAGAGTGAATGGCTGTTTAATGATCTCAATTATCTAAATTTTACTACTAAACTATTTTGTTTGATATTAATTGTTTCATTATACTTCCACGTACTACCTCTATTCTAAAATCTGTAAAACACAATTTTATTCCTTAGGTATTAGAAATCTTTTTAAAATTAAAAAAAAGAGTGAACGGCTGACCATTGAGCTCCAGAGATCTTCTGGTCGCCATACAAGTGCCCTGCACCCCGCCCCATTCAGAACTGCCACGTCTAGCTTTTTACACGTGTGCTGGGATGAAACATGGGTTGTATGATAGACACTTTACTCACTGAGCAATCCTCCTAGCACTTAAATTTACCTCGGAACTGTTAGACTCTAGCTTGTCTGTAGATAAGAGCCCATTTAAACCATAAGAGAAGCAGCATTTTCTTAGCAACATCGTGTTAAACTGGCAGTTGGTCACAGATATTCCAGTGAACACTGTGCTAGCCTACATCAGAGGGAAAACACTTACAAAAATTGTTAGGATTCCTATGAGCATTATTTGAAATCAGGAGGAAAGGAAATTTTACCTGTGGAAAGCCAAAACGATTTGAACTGTTTGGTTCTGAACATTGGTCTGTATTGGACTGTGTCTAGAGCCTGTTTGCAGATCAGAGTTTACACAGTACCCACACTTATGTGATCTCATGTCATTGTGATACAGTCCTGTAAGGTGGGTAGGACAGTGGTATTATTCCCTTCTGTGGTGAGAAGGCCGGGAAGATTAAGTGGCTGGTTTTCAGTCAGCAGTGAGAACTGGCATAGAGGGGGATTTGTACCACTTATTGTGGTTTAGTTCCACCACAACAATTCTGCACAGCCCAGGGATGCAGTTTTTAAATTTTTTTTTTTTTTTTTTTTTAATTTGGTGTGCCTCTTTGGTGTGCCCATCAATAGTGATCATTCGTAGCTATCTGGTATAGTCCTGATAGGTACCAGAGTTTGAGAACGTCCTCATTTTGTTAGAAAATACATTTTCACTGCTGTGTCCCTTAGTCTAGAGGACTACTTTGCATTTTTCTTTTGCTGTCAGGTTTTCCTTTTTCACTTTTGTATGTGGGCTTGTATTTGGGGCACCATACCATGTGCTTTAGTGTTTCTAAATTGTGATCTTGTGGGGAGGGTCTGAGCAGCCCATTTTATCCCAACTGTATTGACCTAGAGACTGACACACTCCTACTAATCCAACCTGAATCCCATAGTCAGAAACCAGCGTGATTCTGGATTCTTGATCCCATTTTCAAATGAGTTTGTTAGGAAAAGAGATCCCCGGTTAAACAAGCATTCCTGCGATACACAGTTGTCTTTCACGCATTCATGTGGTGCTAGGTCGTCTTTTCCAGTACTTTTGAGTTAGTACGTGTTTGCATCACTGCACCGTCCTGTTGCTGCAGCATGTGGTTCTTTTCTGTGAACATCGATGTTTAACACGTCTGTAATTCCTCTGTGTTAGCTGGATCACCATCCACTGCATAATTTACTTAGTAAGCAATCTCAGCTTCTTAAATTTTGGCTTCACCATTAGCCACGTTCCCTAACAACACTGTGTTCCACCCCCCCCCCCCCCCCCCCCCCGCCCCAATCTCTCTTCTTCTCTTTTCTCCAGCTGGTACTGAGTCAAGCATATTCATTTATTTGAAATCCCACCCCCCATTTCCTTCCTCTTCTTCCTCCTCCCTTCCAGTCCCTTTCTTTTCTTTTGAGACTCAGTATGTAGTCTATGGTGTCATGTTTACACTTGTGATTATCCTGCCTCCGCTTCCCAAGTGCTGGGATTGCAAAGGATTGTGCCCTGCTGAAGTTATTATTTCATGTCTTAACTTCATGTCACTCGATTTTAAAAGTAGAGACATGGTGAAGAAGGATAATCTTCTGCTATTGACAGCCACACATCCAATGAATGTTTTTGATCCCAAACTTTAATTAACAGTTGACACTCATTAATACAAGCGGGAATTATATGGAATAAGCTAAGAAAGCTGCTTTTCATGATTTTTTTCTTCTTCTGTGAACTGCTACCAATCCCAGTGTGCACCACTCGCAGGAGCTTTTAATAATCCGATGAAGTGATAATAAGCTCCATCTCAGTTGCTCAGTGAGTACTTCAGTTTGTATGTAAGAGGTCCAGCAAAAAAAAAAAAAAATGTTTAAATACGATTTTAATTTGTCCTTTCATTTATTATAAGAAAGATATGAAAGTTTCTAAATGCAACTTAAATTCATAGAGAGCAGAACCTAAAAGTTTTGTGGCACAAGAATTGAGGCTCTGAGAAAAACAACGATTTTCTTTTTTCTTTTTTTTTTTTCCGAGACAGGGTTTCTCTGTGTAGCCTTGGCTGTCTTGGACTCCCTTTGTAGACCAGGCTGGCCTCGAACTCACAGCGATCCACCTGCCTCTGCCTCCCAAGTGCTGGGATTAAAGGCGTGCGCCACCACGCCTGGCTGACGGTTTTCTTAATACTAGAGAATTACTCAAGGAAGCTCACTCCTGATAGCAAAATCTCTCATTCCCAACACGTTCACTCTGTTTTGGTCATAGCTCTTAAAGGGAGCGACGTGTTTAAAGTTTCTTTTCCTATGAAATGAAAATCCAAAGAATTCTGTTTTCTAATTAGAGAAACCAACTTAAGTAATTTGTGAAGTGAAATTATTGTGGAAATAACCGTATATTTTCATTTCTGTGCTTCCACAGAGTGTTTTAATCGATATTTGTGTGTAATAACTAAAGCAGGGATATGATGGACTCATATCAGACTTACCTTGCCAGCAGGCTGAGAGGCTGGGACTCTTAGAGCCCTTCGGTATTCCTCACTGACAGAAAAATTAAGGAGCAGACAGGTGAATCAGATGAAGACCCATAACTAGCTGGGGGTCCCGGGGGTCCTGGCCTTACATTTTTTTCTTCCCCTTTAAATGGCATTGAGGATGTGTCCTTTTCTGTTAGATCCTTTAGTTTTGACGCCCCTTGATTGCCATGGAGGTCGAATGATGGATCCCCCTGCTGACCTCATGGGGCAGGCTTTGGAGGTTTGTGTTTATTCTGTGTCACCCAGGTTTTCAAAGCAGATGTGTGAGGGACTAGCAATTTAGCATTGCAAAGTCAGAGGAGGAAAAGCCTTAGCCTTGAAAACAGGTTCCCAGTGTCTGTTTTATTTCACTCAAAGACAAAATGCATCCATTCTGTTGCAAGAAAGGACAGGGTAAGGAGAGCAAACCCCGTGCACCCCCAGCTGCAGCCTTTCTTTTGTTTAAACTGAACTCCCTGGAGACAGTTAAATGACTTGAGTAGAGCTGTCAGTGTCACACCTGCCTCCAAAGAAGCAAACGCATTTTTTCCAACTTTCAGTATGGCATTCTGTGTTTTACAGATACCTTCCCCGCCCCCCACTTGACTGCTTGTAGATTTATTATAGTTAATAGTCGAATTTGTAGAGACATGGAATAAAAATAGAGCACAACTAAATCTCAGTCTTTTACCCATAACAGAATTGTAAGTCACTTGGGTTGGGATTTTACTTTATTGATGTTAAGCCAGAGAAAGAGAGAGAGAGAGAGAGAGAGAGAGAGAGAGAGAGAGAGAGAGAGAGAGAGAGAGAGAGAGAGAGAGAGAGAGAGAGAGGAAATAGCAGAAATGAAAAATGAAAAGGGCCTGGCCATGTTCCGCCTCATCAAAGAGGAGGGCCGTGCTGTGGGATGTACCGTGCTCTGCAGACCTGGGGGACTCTGTGATCATTATGGGCTGCTGCATGCACTCCACCCCCGAAATTGCCCTACCAATTTGAAGAATCGTTTTCATGCTTATTTTTAAACTCCTAAGGACAGAGGGAAAGACTCAAGGAGGCCAACTGTGGTGGTTTCCTCTAAATCATTATCTTTACCAAATCCTAAGGGTCCTGAAATAACTTTACCATTTGAAACGGCCTCGCTCCTTAGGAGGTTTGGCAGCTGGAAGGGAAATGATTAGTTTCTTCCTTGAAGTGTGGTCACTGTGGTTAAAGTGGGTTAAAACTTGGCAAATGTGGGAATTTCAGAAATAAGCCACCCTTTAATAGGAATTCTCTAGGCATTGTTGATTGTTATTTGTTGTTGAGGGAGGGTCTCCCTCCCCACAGCCCTCCTACCTCTGTCTCCTCCTGACTGTTGCAATGACAGCAGTGAGCTGCCACACCCAGTTGAAATTCTGTAGCTTTGTATAGAGCTTTGAGTTTTCCAAATATATAATTGGTTTGTGTTTCTTTAAAAAAAAAAAAAAAGAAGAAGAAGAAGAAGAAGAAGAAGAAGAAGAAGAAGAAGAAGAAG
>OU015750.1:93156865-93175254 GCA_907169655.1 Acomys percivali | reverse complement strand
AGAAGAAGAAGAAGAAGAAGAAGAAGAAGAAGAAGAAGAAGAAGAAGGATCTTACATTTCTGAGTCTTAAGGAACTTTAACTATTTAAACAATATAGTTAGTTCTCTGGACAAAAATCATCAGGAATATGGACATTTTTATTTATAGTTTATTGTACTCCAGTAATCAATATCTTAGTGTATCTTCATTTTGAAATCCTTCTGCTTGGTTGTGAGTCGTGATAGCTGGATGCTCTCTCTGATTCTGGACTTGTCTTACTGATACACACACCGTGCCAGAACTCGGGCTCTCAGGGCTGGCTGCTGCGTGACCTTGAATACTACTGATTTAGGCTGGGTTTCTAAGAACAATTTAGGACGGTCACTTCGCACTTGGAAGAACAGGCTCTGCTGGTGCTTAGGGAAAGCCTGATCCACATGATCCCAGGGATTTTTTTTTTTTTTTTTTTAGTCCATTTTTCTGAGTAGAAGGGGGAGTACTTTGATTGATGTATACATTTTGGAAGCCAGTCTCCTAGGGATTGAATTGATGAAGTGTAGATCATGAGCATACAGGATGATGTGTCTGCTCTGTATGTTTTTTTAAAATGTCCTTTAACCTGGACCCTTCATAATATGATATATGTGTCATAGGCACAGTGACAAGGCCAGAGCTTTGAGAGAGAGAGAAAGAAAAATAGACCCCTGCAGTTTTGTTTTTCTCTCCTATTACGTGTTTCACTGTAACTTTCCTAGGAAGTGGGATTTAAGGTCATTATTGAGACATCTTTTGGTATCCTCCCTCCAGCTGGACATACCAGCATTAATATTCTTAAAATACATACTTCCAGAAAAATTCTCTTATTACTTTTCCACTTTTGTCATCCTTCAAGTATTTAATTAATGCAGAATGAGGGTGGGGGAAAAGTATTTTCCAAGCTGGCTGTGGTAAACTTGCTTTGAAGAGAGAATCTATCTGTGTTTGCAAATGAGACCGAAGAAGTCATGGTTCCTAAAAATTCTATCATTAAATAAAATTTTTAACAATCACCAACTGTGCCCTCGAGAGGATATTTTTATTTGATTGTACAAATTTATGGGTTATGATATGACAATGTGACTAGTGTCAGTGATTTTTTTTTTTTTAGTAATGAGTTGTCTTGTTTTCTGGAGAGGGAGTTGCTAAAATAAATGCTTTAGTGTAGAGAGAAGACAGAGTGGGGGTGGGGCCTGCATTCCAGACAAAGCAAATGACAGACTCATCAAAGATAGCCAGGGTAGGAGACTATGGACTACACACAAGCCTGCTAAAGGGGCCACTTAAGGATAGGTGTGTCCAAAAGAGTTTGCAGAATGAATTGACTCTAATTCTACAGGAGCTTTTATTGCTAGATGATGAGTGTGCAACTTGTGATTTGTGTGTATGTGTGTGTATGCGGTACATATGTCTCTATGTTTATGTATAATAATGTGTGTGTATATGTGGGTATATGTATAGATTTGTGTGTATATTATATAACTGGAGAAATAATTTTCTCCTCAAGGGAGAAATAGAATGGTTAAAGTTCTTTTAGAAAGATGTAGTAGAATTGAAAGTAGATTGAGGTCAGATATGGTAAGAAAAGGAAAAAAGAAAAAAATAATAAAAAAGGTACCATGGAGAGTCTACCTTGACTCAAAATATCCAAAGGCACTCATCTGGGTTTTGTCTTTAAAAAAGAATTCATTTTGTCTCATAACTACAGAGGTTATCAGCTGGTTCCAACCTTTTTTTTTTTTTTTTTTTTTTTTTTTGCGCAGAAGGGCATTGCAGGGGAAAGTTGCTCACCAGGAGAGCAGCCAGGAATTAGGGAGGAGTGGTGCAGAGGGAAGTGACTTCTCCAGTGACTTGTTTCCTCCTGCTAGTCCTGCCTCCCTAAAGTACATTCAGCAATGAACTCATCACCACGTTTATCCTTTGATGAACTAGTGTTCTCATGATCTAATCACACTGCTCAGTAGATCTACCAGCTGGGAAACAGGCATTTGCTGGGGATGCTGTGTCCAAGCCATAACAAATCCTGCCCCTGGCCTTATGCCCGTTTCCTAATGCAAAATGCAGTTTACTAAACTGCAAGCCCTGCCAAACTCTCAACACTCCCAACATTATTCAAACCATTTTTGATAAGAGGAAGAACTAGAATTCTAGCATGTGCTTTCCTTATTTTTCTTCCATAATTTTACCATTTTTTTTCCCCTCTAGGAATGAAATAGAGTTTTGAGTCAATCTTGATTCATGAATTCTTTTTTGTTCTTTTGTTTGTTTGTTTGTTTTTTGTTTTGAGACAGAGTTTCACTGTGTAGCCTTGGCTGTCCTGAAATTCACTCTGTAGACTAGGCTAGTCTTGAACTCACCTCTGCCTACCTGGGATTAAAAGCATGAGCCACCACTGCCCGGCTTTGACTCATTAATTCTATATGTTATGTATACTCATTCCTGATTTATCCTTATCATCAATGTTGAAATCAAAATTCTTTTATACAAGTAAACTCTTACTGGAGTGCTTGGGAAGACAACTCTGAGAAAGGTTGGCTGTGTGTATGGCTACTGCTCTCTCTTGCAGAGATAATGTTAAACTTTAACATGATGTTGGATGTTGTAATCCCACTAGGGAGTAAAGAGGTTGCCGCCCTGGCTTCAGTGTTGGCAGGGAAGATCTTTGTTTTGTCCAAAGGGCTCTGAATTCTGTGCCTTTGCATCATTGCAGCCTGCGTCTCTGTACAGAAATCTTATAGTTCAGTTATTTTTCACCTCAGTAGCACTGATCAATCAGTAGTGGCAGACAGTATAATTTTAATACATAGTCCTTAATGTTTTTTTTTTTTTTTTTTGTTTGGTTTGGTTTGGTTTTTCACAGTTTGAATGCTGGGGTTTTTATGTTTGTTTGTTTTTTGTTTTTCATGTTTCATTCTTAGGTGTATTCACAGTTGAATAGTCAGAAATAAGGAATCTTTTTTTCCCAAGACAGGGTTTCTCTGGGTAGCCCTGGAACTCTCTCTATAGACCAAGCTGGCCTTGAACTCACAGCAATCTCTGCTTCCTGAGTGCTGAGATTGAAAGTGTATGCTACTTTTTCTTTTTTTCCCTTTTGTTTTTATTTGTTTGTTTGTTTGTTTCTGTTTTGTTTTGTTTTTTGAAGTCAGGGTTTCTCTGTACAACCTTGATTGTCCTGGACTCTTCTTTATAGACCAGGCTGGCCTCGATTCCTAAATATGCTAATCTATCTGGCATTGACAGAAGGCCAGTCATGACTTGAGATGAATGCTGTAAACGTCGTAGCTGGTGATATCTGTAGTTTCGTAATTTAATAAAAGATGGTGTTTGTGGGGCTGGAGAGATGGCTCAGTGCTTAAGAGCACCAACTGCTCTTCCAAAGGTCCTGAGTTCAATTTCCAGCAACCACATGGTGCTTCATAACCAGCTATAATGTGATGTGATGCCCTCTTCTGGAGTGCAGGTGTACATGCAGGTGGAGCACTGTATACATAATAATAAATAAATAAATCTTTTTAAAAAAAGATGGTGGTTGTGTTGTTTGGGACTATTATAGTCTAAGAACCTCCTTTTTATCCAAGAAAAATGTAGTCCCAGAAAAAAGGGGGGGCAGAGAAGAATGAGATTTTTAAGCCTCTCTGTAATCATGCATTGAAGATAACTTAAAAAAAAAAATCCTAATCCAGACCTTGTTCTAAACGAACATTGTAACTCACTATTAACCACTTCACAAAAGTATACTGCCTCCACTTTTCTTTTTCCTCCTCCTCCTTCTCCTCCTCCTCCTCTTCTTCATCATCATCATCCTCCCCTCCCCCTTTTCTTCCTCCTCCTCCTCTTCCTTCTTCTTCTCCGGCTTGACTGTGTAGCTGAGGATGACTTTGAATTTCTGGTACTCTTGTTGGCTCTACCATACCCAGTTTATGTGATGTTGGAGATAGAATCCAGTGCTTTGTGCATGCGAACTAGTACAGTCATTCTATGAATTGAACCCCAAATATGTGCTTTATTGTGTGTGGCTAGCCAGAACAATTTAATTAGATGCCAACAGGCAGGGACCTATCATTGTTCATTATTCGTTTGTGCTTCTATTGATTTGTTTTATTTGTAGAACTGAGTCCTAATTATTTATTCCAGTTATCTCCTTCTTTCTGCCCTTCCCCCAGCCTTTGCATTGTTGGGGATCCAACCCAGGGCATGTTAGCCAAATGCTCTACCACTGAAATATAACCCCAGTTCCTATTTCACTCATCTATTCCACTAAACCATGAAAAGCCAGACTTGTTTCTTTCTGGCAAACTGACATGATATACCTAAAAGTATATGCATCTGACAGCACACCAAAAAATTAAGGGTGCAGGGTAGAATCTTTGAGTATGCCAATACATTCCATATAATTTTCACATTTACAGGCAGTGAACTGCTATAGAGACCAGCTAATTTAGTAATGTGGGTGTTATTGGAATCAGGCTCTGTTTTCCAGCCCATATATATTCCTAATGCCTAAACAGAAAAAGGCTTAAAATATAGGTATCTGGATATTCATAAAGCATATTTAAACACACAGGACACACCTGTGTTCAAAAGCCTTAACTCTCTGAGGTAGGAATTTCTCTGCGCCATTTAAAAGTTGAATCTGGGGCTAGAGAGATGGCTCAGTTATTGACAGCACTGGCTGCTTTTCCAGAGGGCTTGGATTTGGTTTTCACCACCCACATGGCCCCTAACAGTGGCCTGTAACTCTCCAGTGCCATTGGATACAACTTCCCCCTCTGTTCTGTGAGGGCACCACCACCCATACATAGTAGACAGGCATAGCATGCAGACAAAACACCCATCCATATGAAGTAAAAATAAATAAATATATTTTTAAAAAGTTGAATTTCACTTGCAAGAACATTTTAGGAGTACCTTTGCAATTCATACGTCACATGGAAAACCTGCTCAAGATAAGAGGGACAGAGAATGACCCCAGCTTACCAAGTAAGGCTTACAGGGTGACATGGAAGAGCCAGTGTGTTTTTGAACTTGATACTGCTGCTCCTTAGGTAAGCGAATTGCACCGTGGTTTGCTGGACTAGCTGAGCCACGAAGGCTCCTGCAGTTCTGTTCTAAGAGTTACTGCCCCAGCTTATCATTTCACATCCAGGTTCCTTGTGTCTTAACTTCTGGCGGGAGCCCTCAGTTTTTAAATTTCCTTCAGGTCACACATAGGAAGCCGTCCTTCACTGCGGTAGGTAACTTATCAGTCGGCAGCTGTTGCTGGTGCATGTTAGTGAAGGAGCAATTCAGCTCCTGCTGAAAGTGAAGGAACACAGCATATATTCTATGCAGCAAAGGCTGTAGCAGGCACCCAGTATACAGATAGGTAGATTGGGTTTGTGAGTCAGTTTCCTGCATCCTGTGGTGTCTAGAGGAAGACCCATCAGCAGCAGCTGGGCCTGCGAACAATGGTCACTTCCTGCAGGCAGGGGACTCTACAGTGTATGTGGGGAAGGACCCCCCCGCCCAGGGCGATTGAGAGAGTTTAGATGGGGCTCTCTGAGTACCTCAGAGCCAGTATCTGTAGACTGTTTCCTTTCTGTCACTTATAACCTATGATGGAGGATTTGCCAGGGCGAGTTTAGTTTTCTATTGTAAGCAAAGAAATTGAATTACCTAGTTATGCCACAATTGTTAGAAACTCACTCCAATGCTGACTTCATTTCCTCATCTGAAAAAGTAGCAGTGTCATAGAAGTGTGACAAAGTTCACATCTTTTTTTTTTTTTTAAAGATTTATTTATTATTATGTATACAGTGCTCTGCCTGTACATCAGCAGGCCAGAAGAAAGAATCAGATCACATTGTAGATGGTTGTGAACCACCATGTGGTGGTGGCTGGGAATTGAACTCAGGACCTCTGGAAGAGCAGTCAGTGCTCTTAACTTCTGAGCCATCTTTCCAGCCCTCCAACGTTCACATTTCTATACTAATTTATTCATAGCACTAGTAGTCTAATGATAGTCAACATGTCCATGGGATTTGCTATTTAGTATGATACAAATGTTTCATACATACTCACTATTTATGTATATTGAACTATGTGGAGAGTTAGTATTCTAATGTTTAGTGCTAATTACGTGCTAGGACATGATTGTTCCACATCGGAAAAGAGAGGAGAGCGTGTAACAGAAAAGGAACATGGAAGTCAAGGTGGTATAATGGTAGTTAGTAGCAAGCGGTTAAACGGCATCCAGTGATTTCTGTGTTGTTGGTCACATGAAGGGCCCGCATTTGCTGTGATGGAAAGCGCTGAGAGATAAGCACAAACAGGCTTTCCGTGTACCGGGGCTGAACTGGACAGGATGAACGGAGACTGCTGACCCTGGGCTCCCCTCCCTTTCCAGAGGATCCTGGGCTGGTTCCTGGTGTGAAATAACGGAGAGATAGATAGGGAGGTGTCAGCAGGCCGAGCCAGAAAGCTGGGATTGGGTAGTGGCTTCCTGTAGTAACAGACAGGCGCTGGCTGGCTGCCCCGAGCTCTCTGGCTGCTGAGTAGGTGGGTGGGAGACAGCTGTGCCTAGCACTGCAGGCCACATCGGCTCCCAGAACACGAGCACCTCCATGGAACTGCTGAAGAATGTTCTGCCTGAAAGGTGAGTGGGGTTTGTGTCCTTGTGGGAAAACTTTCAGTCAAGCCACAGGGTTGGGTCTACTGCAATTAGAATTTTGAGGGAGTGTAGTAAGTATGAAAGTAAAAAAAAGTCATTGTTCTTTTGTTGTTGTTGTTGTTGTTTTTGGTTGCAAACAGGAAGAACGACCTCCTGCTGGAGAGATGGAATTCTTTTAGACAGATTTCTCCATTTAAAAAAAAAATTATATATATATATATATATATATATATATATATTGTATATGTTCTGTCATGGACGAAAGTAGTTACATGTTGAGGATAAGGAGTTTTTCTTTTTTAAATAAGTTCCATAATAAGAATTGTTTAGTTTCGTATTCTGAGTCCAGAGGAGACTTTTTTTTCATGTTAGGGATTACTCATGAATAAAGTTAGAATGGAGCAGAGGAGGAAGGATTCTAGTGCTTTCAGCCATAGTGCATGGATTCAGGAGTGAACCCTTTTTACTGTAGAAGACACTCGTTGCTCTGGCTGCCCAGGAGTTAGGAGACTTCCTAAGCCTTCTAACACGACGAATAACTCAGAAGCTGGAGTGATCCGTGCATATCTGATGATTTTCTTTGTTAGACAAACTCTCTTCCTGGAATGATTATGTTTCTTCCAGCTCTTGTCACAATGTCAAGAACTTTGTGTGAGAATGTGCTTTTTCCTATGAGGTTGTTGCGATGAGAGAGTTATGATGAGTTTCCTTGGAACTGCAGCAGGCTATGTTGCTCATATCTTTCTGTGTGTGTCATTCTGGTGGTGTTTAAACTCTTGACAGGCTTTCAGTTTTGGGAATGAGCGTCTTCCTGGCTTGTTTGCCGTGTATGCCACTCCTTTGTTCTCAGTCTGTTAGTGGAGTGTTGACATGGCTGTCTGTGTTTGTGGTATTCAGCCTAATTTTGATACCTTAAAGCTCACCAGAGTCTTCAATATTCTACTTTATGTTGAAGATACTTGTTAATATACCAGGTACAGAGTTGACCAAATTGAGGGGATAAAAATCAAAGAACATCGCATTTTTCTCTCACCAAACAATCTATCATTATTATTATTATTATTATTATTATTATTATTATTATTATTATTATTATTTTATTGCTATTATTGGTTCCTTTTTGTTTCATCTTTCTTTCTTTCTTTCTTTCTTTCTTTCTTTCTTTCTTTCTTTCTCTTTTTTCCTTCTTCCCTCCTCCCTGCCTCTCTTCCTTTGCATCTCCTTCCCCCCTCTTTCTTTTTTGAGAAATGGTTTCTCTGTATAGCCCTGGCTGTCCTGAAACTCACTCTGTAGACTAAACTGGCCTTGAACGCCAAGATCTACCTGCGTCTGCCTCTTAAGTTCTGGGATAAATGGCATGTGCCATTATTGCCTGCCCTTGATTAATTTTTGCAGTAGAGAGTTGCAATGGATTTCTCTGGAGACTTGGTGTGAATGAATTTGAATATTCCTAAAAAGTAATTTTTGATGAAGAAGATTAGGAACTCTTGTGAAATTGCTTCTTTTAAACTTACTTTTCTTGGGGTAAAAGGTGTAGAAAGTCAACAATGTTATTGAATGAAAGAACATGCTATCTTAGTGTGACTTCCATAGAACATGTGTCATCATTATGATAGCTCAAAGTTAAGTATTTTTAATTGAATACAGTTGTGAAATTGTTATTGGGTGTGACTTCTAGAACCTCAACCTATTTTTTTTTCTCTACCCATCTCATTACAGCAATTCTCCTTTATTATAGACAATTCTCTAATCAATACCGTGGACTCAGTTTCTGAGTCAACTTAGGACAGCTTTTAGAATCTTGAGTATGGCATACAGTGACAACCAAGCACTTTGATGTTGAAGTGTGTGTATTTTAACATGGAATTTGCTTGAGCAGAGTGAACAAAGCCCCTTGTTGGATCTCTAAGCAACATACAGACTACTGGTAATCCACATTCTTCCTGTGATTTACAGGCTGGTGGTGCACAGTAATACATTGTAGATAATCATTTATGTTCCTATTAAGGCACACCCATGACAAAGTAAGATTACGTAAACACATAGGTATTAAGTATCACTTGTTGGTGGCTGGCATTCTCACTTTAGAAAGAGGAGGTGCATTTAATAATTGGCTTATTTCTATTGCTAGCTCATGTCCTGGAGGCTATTGAGTATGTGGTTGTGATTAACATTGACCTTAAAAGAAACATGATTGCTGTTCTTTTGGTTTAAATCATGTTCCTGTGTATTTCTCCTAACTGCTGAAAGAAAACATTCTAATCAGATAGCCTCCCACATTGACTCAATTTTTCTTTTCTTGAGGCTGTTTTTTTTTAAATCATGTTTTCTTTGCTTTCTGTCAATTTTATGCTAATAAATGTCTGTATAGAAGAAGTTATCTTTGTCATTACTATTACTAGATTAGCATACAATTGTTCTATGTCTATGACATAGGTAGATTGTTTAATAAGGTGAGTCACTGTTTGCTGCCACCATTGAAGTATCTCAGTAGATCCACCTCACCCAAATTAACTTCTGAACAACAACTGAGCTCCTGGTCTCTGGGAAGACACCTTCTGGAGCTCTGTCTAGCTTCCTGCAGCTAACAGATGCATGGTGTAACATTCCTGCACTGTCTAGTCAGTCATCTTTCATGGTCCAAGGTGGAAGATTCTGGCTGACCAAACAATGTAACTAATAGCAAGCTACCATGTGTGTACACATCACATATGTGTATAATCACAGATGACTGTGTTCAAAAACTAGGATGACATATTTACTACCAAAGTCACACAGAGCACTAGTTATCTTAAAGATGGCTAAAAATAAATTTATTAAATATAGTACACCAACTTCATCGTTATAAATATTATCTTCAAGTGCTTTCCCTATGTAGGGTAAATGTTTAAAATTTTCTAATCTACCACAGACTGATATCCATAAATATTAAATCCTGTGTTATGTAATGTCACTATATACTAATCACACTTGCTATTTGGACTTCAGCACAGTATTGTACTGGTGGTGCTAGTAGCAGAAATACCTCCATTGATTTACTGGAGCAGCTGTAATTAGTTACAAGGTACTACAAGTCAGGCATCTGAAATTAAGATATTGTCTTGCTATGTAAACATTTCTACTCAACTGAAACATTCTCTTTGGGCGAGAAGAGAAGGGGAATTATAGGAGTCCAGATGCTAAGGGAACTTTCAAGGCTTAGGAAGCTCAAAAAATGCTGAGGTTTAGTCAGGAGGATGGCTTACTGGGTAAAGTGTTTGCCTTGCAGACGTGAGGGCCTGAGTTTGGAGCCCCAGAACCCTTGTAAATCTGAACGGCATAGTGCATGTCTGTAATCCCAGTCCTCCTAAGGCATGATGAGTGGTGGAAAACCCCTGGCAAGCTAATCTGTCCTATGTAGCAACAGTGGTAAGAGAACCTATCTCAAAAAAAAGGTGGGAAGTGTAGACAAGCAACTGAGGTTGTCCTTTGACCTCCATGCATGTGCTATGGTATGTACATACCCACCTTCACACATGCTTTTGCCTCACATACATAAACACACAGGTTTATTAAAAAGCTACAAGGTTCAGAAGGCTTCTCCCCAAGTTTGAGTGAGTGTGTGTGTGTGTGTGTGTGTGTGAACCTAGTGTTGAGAAAGAAGAGACTCTCTGGTGGAGCTGGGCAGATGCTTTAAGGATGTAGCTTTGGTGAAATGTCACCCATGCTGGGGGTTGTCTTTTTAGTGATACAGCTAGCTTGGAGTCACCATGATCCTGTAAACAGCCCCAGTGGCCTCATCAGTTCACCAAGTTAGACTTAGGTAGAATCATTTCTTTGGTTTGTCATCACAAGCCTTTCTGGAGTGAATAGACAGCTGTGAGCATCCTCCCAGTAGAAATCATGTAACATGGCTCTAGGAGAGACTCTTTTCTTGGTTCTTCCATTTCTGGTGGACCCAGGTATTCTGATTATTGAAACATCATCCCGCTAGTTTCAGCCCATTTTCAAGAGATCTTTTCTGTATGTTACTCTGTTGTTTTTGTGTTGGGTGGCTTTCTCATAAGGACATCAGTTAATTAGGGCCCATTCTAATGTTGTATCTAGCCTCTTTTTGATTGAATACATCTGCAAGAACCCTGTTTCCAGACGAGGCTCTATTTTGAAATTGTGGTGAATATGGATTCGGTGGGGGGGGGGGGGGGGGGGGTGCCCTGCAAACCAATATAGCAGAACAAGCACAAACTCTGAACTGAGTTGGCTTTATAAGAGGCATGCTGCTTTGAGGATGCTTCTGAAACCTGACAGTGCATGTATAAGGCCAATTTGTATGTAGATGGCCAGTTTGTATGTAGATGGATTGGAAATCTACTCAAGTCCAGCCATGCAAAATAAAAAGTTGGCTCTTTAGTTGCATTGCATGATCCTGTTTCCTTCATGAACTTTTATCCTGTAGAGAAGGGGAGAAATAAAAAACCAAAATTAAACTTAAGTTCTCTGGAGTCAACTCAGTGTGAGCCAAACTTTAAACAATTGTATTAGATAGCTCAGGCTGTTGGATGGCTTACTTTTCACAGTTCTCTTGTTTATGTTACTCTTGAGTTATAAAAGTAAGACAATATGTTAAAAATGATGTTAATATGGAAAGGAAGAATGCAGACATCGTTACTGGCCTAAAGATTTACTCAGTATTTAAGGTATGCTATAGGTCTTTAGTAGCTGAATTTTATGTGCACTTTTCCTTGGTTCTTCATCTTTTTTTTTTTTTTTTTAAACAGGGATTTTAATTTAAAGCCGGGATTGGTGTGGGGCTAGGTGCTTTTTCCCTTCTTAGCATCAGTGTCTTCTAAGATCTAGAAAGCTAGTGTGATGGAGTGGGACGGTTGTGCGTTCTGTGCAGCTGGGTGTGTCCCAGCTGCCTGCATGCTCCACATGATAGGGTCTTGCTTGTGCTCTTTTCTGCTTCACAAGTTATGGATTTAGGGAAAGCTCTGGGTTGTCTAATAATAGCAAGCGAATGGCCAGGAACCATTTCAGGCATGTGTTGTTGCTCCTTTGAGGGCAGTTCGGCCCCCACTCCTTCTTAGTCGCGCTCCCTGGGATGAAGCACAGACTTCTTTCCAGTTGTCTTGTGTATGTTGTGTATGCAGAGGAATTCCTTAGATTCTTTTCCTGGCAACATTTAGAAACCAATGTTAGGAATCAGAAACAGATTTGTTTTTCTGTGCTGGAACAAGTGCATTTTTCAAGTGTGCTAACAGGCAACCATTTGCTTCAGAAGGCCCCTTGCCACCCACCCCCAACCCCTTTGTTTGAGACAGTCGCACTGTGATGGCCTAGAACTCACACTCCTCTGACCAAGCCTCCTCCTGAGTGTTGGGATTTTAGGGGTACACCGTACCCAGCCCCAAACCTTCTTTAGTCCCATAATGAGCCATCAAGCAGTCATTAAGCAAAATGCTTGCTGCCTTCTTCATCCATTCTTAGCATCATTTGAAGGCAGGAAAAGCAATGTAACACTAGGAATATCAGAATTGTGGAATTCAGGGCATGTTACTATAATGTATTCAGAATTTGGGTGTTGTATGAACTAGCAGTATCTTTAGATGCTTTAGACCGTCTTTGTTAGAGTGGCCCTCATTCCTTCACCTGCCACTCATTTAAAAACTACCTGCGATTGGTAGACAGTACCCTGCGGCTGCCGAGGGGAATTCTTCACACCTGCAATTTGAAGTAGCACTTTTAATAAACACACTGGTGCAGTCTCACATTTCTAAAACTGGAGAGAAGCAGGATATTCACAAAGAGCCAAATCTGTTCTTGTTAATGTGACTGTTACAGGAGAAGCCAGATCACCTTGCTGAGCAGACTGCAGTGGCATAGCCTAGGAGGTGCTATCCTTAGGGCTGAAGGAGCAGTCACAGGTTTTGCAGCACAAAGTGCACAGGCCTTGAGATCTGTCTGTTTGTAGCTCCTGCTCTGTGCAAAGACAAAGCTATGGCTCTATTGGGAAACCGAAGCAAATTATTTTAGTTACTGAAAGCCTTGGTGCTTTGGCTTTTCTCACTGTGTGGAGTAGGATGACCCAGAATTAACTCCTAATTGCACTTCCTGTGTGGTGGGATTATAGTTGTGTGCCATCACACCATTTAATTTTTGCCACATGAGAATAAACCTACGGCCTTGTAAATGCTAGGAAGACATTTGATCAAGGGAGCTATATCCATATCTCCATTTTGACCTGTGCTTGTTTCGTTTCCTTGCTGATTTTCACGTTTCCCTGTTGTTGTTTTTTTTCTATTTTCCTCTTAGTTGTCTTTCTCTCTGACAGCCTGTATTAATTATTTTTCTTGTTGCTGTGATGGAAGACCCAAGAAAAGCCACCTTTTGCCTTTTAGTTTCCACAGTCAGGAAGCGCAGAATGAACAAGAAGTGGGACCTCAGTATAAGACCTCAAGACTTCCCTCCAAATGACCCCCATGTCTCAGTGAGATCCCACCTTCTAAATGTCCCACAGCCTTCCAAAACACTTCCATTAGCTGGGGACTTAACTGTTCAAACATATGAGCCTATAGACATTTCATATCCACACAACCACAAAGACAGAGGTGCTAGCTTATAGCTGTGTCCTGCTGAGTCAGCCCTAGTACAAATACATGACCAGTAGTATAAGCATGCCTCAGTAAAGGTGATAGGAGAGGCATTGAGGTGATTAAAGTGGTGGGATAAAGGCTCTCATGCTATGGCCATGGGCTGGTCACAAAAGTATTCAGGGATATGTAGTTTAGTATTCTAAAATAGCAGGAGAAACTGATGCTGAAAACAGTCTAAAGGTCTTTAAGCCATAGCTTTGGCACAGTTAAATGACTTGGCAAGATATGGTCTTGAGAATGGAAGGAATATTTGCAAATTGGAAGATGTAAACTATATAAGATCATACACAGTGATTAAAATTAAGATCTATTCATTTTAAGTTGGCCCTGCCTAGTAATAAACTTTTTGGTGCTATGTCATCAGTGTTCATCTTCTGTCTAGTGATTACCTAACATTATCAGTTTTTGTTTGCCTAGGTTGATGTTAGACTATTTTTGTCAATGTCACTTACGACCAAAATACCGTAACTCCCAAGAGCAATCAAAACAAAAGGATGAGAGAGTTTAGCATGAGGTTGAATGGAAAGGTGCATGATGGGAAAAGTGGAAGCACTTACGCTACTTTTTTTGTTGAGTACTTTCTTATGGAAGACATGAACAGCACACACTGAGCTTTAGGAGTTGTGAGTTGTAATGTCTTTTACATTTTGCATTTACACAGACACAATCGTTTTCCTAGAGACTCATGCTTGTACTAGTAAAAAAATTTCAAGGCAGCTTTTTAAAAACAAAACAATAGGAAATTGATCTTCTTTTGTGATGGAAAGAGGTGGTGTGCGTCCCTTACTGTTGTATTTTATTGAGCAACAGTCTAGTGCCAGCCTTGTTGCCACTCAGACTTTTAAAATAAAATTATAACAAAGAAAGCTTGGTGTGGTGGCTCAAGCTTGTAATCTTGGCACTAGGGAGGTTGAGACAGGAGGACTGTCTATTCTGAGACTGGTCTAAGTTACATAGTGAGTTCCAGGCCAGCATGAATGACCTAGACCCAAACAATAAGAAGTCATGAGAGGCAAGTATCTGGATGACTAGCAGAAAGAGGCGGAATTGGGACCCGAGAGGTTCCTGAGAAAGAAAAGGTACAGGGTGCAGAGGAGCCTCCCAGGAAGGAGCCAGACTGATGGCGCTCAGGAGATTGTCAGAAGGGGAGAAGATGACCAGGAAAGTGGATTACCTTAGCAGCTGAGGATAGTGACTTTCCTGCCATCCTGTCACTGTCAGAAAATGAGAAAGAGGATGCAGCAGGTGCTGGTTACAGGTGAAGGCCTGACAGAAGAAAATGGAGTATGTGGAGACACCTAGTACTCCAGGGACAGTGGCACTCCATCCCTCCTTCCAAGCCATGACCTACCAAGTTACCTTACCCCCCCCTCTTTGAACAGACCTTTGTGTAATTTTAACAGGACAAAAGACATTCTGGTCTATTCTTTCTGGATTTGTGGTAGAGTAGCAGAATATCCAGTATTTTATGTTAAAAAAAAAAGCCCAATATTATCTCAGGGCAGCTTCTTTTTATTTTATTTTTTTGGTTTTTCGAGACAGGGTCTCTCTGTGTAGCCTTGACTGTCCTGGACTCACTTTGTACACCAGGCTGGCCTTGAACTCACATCGATCCACCTGCCTCTGCCTCCCAAGTGCTGGGATTAAAGGCATGCGCCACCACGCCCGGCATCAGGACAGTTTCTTTATCTATCTGGATTTATTCAGAATTTATTGCTATTCTGAAATTCATCAAGTTTTGCTATTCTGAAATTCATCAAGTTTAACACAAACATTTTGGTAAAGTTTCAGGTATGAATGCTAACTTACTGATAATGATGAACCACGCGCCAAGCAGTATCCATCCCTTCCTCAGGAAAGCCTTCGGACTCATCCCTGGTGCACCCGCTCCACACCTAGGCCTGAATCCCTTTAGGCCCTAAGACTCCTGGCTGCTTTCTTGTCCGTCCTAGAGGCACTTTTGTTCATGCCAGCCCTTGGGGATTCTTTTGTCACTAAGATTGACTTCGGTGCAAAGCAAAGGGAGAGTTTTAAAAGGACTTCTTTGCTAATCATGACCCAGATATCTAAAATGATTAACATCCATTAGTGAAGAAAAATCAAGGGAATCTCAAGCCTATCCCTTGATCAGATGAGTTTAGCCCTTTGAGGGAAGAGCTCCTAAGCCAGAGTCTACCTAATAGATCCCTGAAGATTCACTAATAGTTTACATAAATAATAGTTTTATTTAAGCTTGACTCCAGTGTTCTAAAGAATTGTTGATTAGACTCACTTTTGACTTGTGAAAATAAAGACTGGTTTGTAGCATAATGTGCAAATCTGCTGTTTCCACATAGGCAGATGCTATGCTTACTTTCCATTGCATATTTGCACCAGCTTTTACAATGTTTCCTGGACTCCGAGTTGTATAAATCCAGAGGAAGAAAAAGTATCATGAGTGGAATGCACTGGCGGAGGAGTGTTGGAGTAGAACACTCCATGTAAGTTGGAAGGGTCCCCTGCTACTTCTCTTACAGCTCCAAAGGACGTGTTTGCTGCCACAGCAACGGAAGCAAAACCTTTCATTTTTGGAAATGTTTTCTGGCAGAACAATTACTTGATAAAAATTTAAAGTCAGATTTGGAATGTTCAGATGGTGCCTTTTATTTAAAAAAAAAAAAAAAAGCCTTTTATTTTTACAAAATCTCTCCACATCCAGATGAGAAGAATGTGTGGGTGCGTAGTTTGTTACCTATATAGGTTGAGTGCTGTGCTAAGGGACTGCTAATGAGCTCCTCCTGACTTGGAGGTTATTTTCTATATTGCTTCTATTGGCAACTGGCAGCCCACTTTGCATCTGAGAGAAAAGGTGAGTGAATGTTAATGTCAGCAAATTACAATGTATGTTTAAAACAGTGGACTGAGCATCCTCAACAGAAAACATCAAGCCTGACATGCTCATAGATCCAAAACAGTGCTACAAGTAGAAAATCAACACATAACATCATGGGCTTGGCTCCGGTCAAAACCACAGGTGGCACCAAAAATCATATACTGTTATTTTTAGGCTACATATGTTTAAGGTAGACATGAGCAGGTGAGTTTTTTTTGGTTAGACTTGGGGCCTTCCCTAAGATGCCTTATTTCTTACTATACCACCAGTCCCAGCCTCCAAAAAAAAAAAAAAAAAAAAAAAAGTATCTGCTTTTATTTATTTATTTGTTTATTTTGGTTATTCGAGACAGGGTTTCTCTGTGTAGCCTTGGCTGTCCTGGACTTGCTTTGCAGACCCGGCTGGCCTTGAACTCAGAGTGATCCGATCTGCCTGCCTCTGCCTCCTGAAGTGCCAAGATTAAACAGAGCTGCTTTTGATCCTGAGCATTTTGGGACCAAAACCTTTCTCAGACATGGAGAGATGACATTATGCATTTCTCTCTAAGCTCCCAGTACTTACATATGCTGTAAGGGTTGGACGCTGATGAGTACATTATGCTGACTTCAAGCACATCTAATATAAAATACCAGTTTTAGGGTTAGGTCTGTAAGGCAAATCCTTCTCATGACAGTTTGTGTTAGTCATTGTACTCATTTTATGCTAAACATGTCTTTTCTGCTGCCCAAGATAATGGTGTTGCTGTGGCAAATATTATAGGTTTTTTTTTTTTCCTTTTCTGACTTACGATAACAATCTTCCTGAGAACGGGGGTGTCATAATTGTGCTCCAGAGCTCACTTATCTCCATTAAACTGTATAATGGATCCATTGTCGGATTGTTACTTGAAAAAAGATAAGGTTTCTATGAGCTGGGAAGAGGCTTGAGCCCCTAAAATAGATTGGGGTTGCTTTGGTTTGTAACGTACCGAAGGATTCTCCAGCCTGCTCATTTATTGAGATCCTTTTCTTTAATATTTTTCCCCTTTCAGTTTTGGAAAGCGACTTTCAAGTTTTGAGCCTGGTAATGAGAAATCAGCTGCCTTGACTTGGGCATCAAGTAACTCTGAGTGGTCAAGAACTCGTCAGACTGTGTAGATGCTCTGCAGAGAAATATAAAGGCAGGCTGTCCTTGCTGGGTCAGAGTGGTTCTTGTTATCAATGTTGTGTTAAGAATTTTTTCTAGTCAGGATGGAGAGTCTTGTAGTGTATTTTTAGTTAGATGATCCCATATTTAGCCTGAATAACTCCAAAGTTTATATCTGTGTCTACAACCCTTTGTGGAGCTTCCAGTGCAGACTTCCAGCCAACTCATCCATGTAGTTGCCTTGATGACTTTACTTCAGGAACTTACACATAGAAACGCCATATCAGCTTACATCTAACCTCAAGCACAACTCTATTCCACTACAGCCTTCCTTGCTTCAACAACAGATCCATCTTTCTAGTTGTTTCTAGCAAAACCCTGGAAGTCCTGTATCCTGCCCTTTCCTCATTAGCCAACATTCAATTTGTCTGATCCTATCGGCTCCTATTAAATGTTTCTGAAATCTGACTACCCCTCATGGCTTTTACTGTTACCTCCCCTGCCCAGGTCTTCCTGGACCATGGTAAAGCTTTCCTTTACAGCCTATTCTCCACCTAGTAGCTGGATTAAAGCTTTCAAGACTTAAGTGAGATTGCGGCTGCACCTTGGCTTAAGACCTATTTTCACTCATCGTAAAGGCTCCTGTGAGCAAATTCTCTATTTTGAGAGTGTCAGTTACATACTAAAGCTAAGCCATAGGTGGACTGCAGTGCTTTCTACTTCGGAATTTGTCTGCATCTGATCCCGTCATCTGAAGAAAAAGGAAAAGGATTCTCTGCCAGAAATGCAGTCCCAAGCGAGCTATGTTCTTGTCCAATGCTTGTGGAAGGTATATCTTTAAAGTGACTTCACATTTTCCCACAATATGAGAGGGGAAAAAAAAATCACTCCACTTCATCTCATTTTATTATTGCAGTCTGCATGCTAAATGCAGCTACAGAGATTTCCCTTTGGGCTTTATTAAGTAACTTCAGTAGAATTTATGTTGGAATCTTAAAATACTGATTTTAATGGCTTTGTTGATGGTGATCCAGTTAGAACAAACAGGAGTGTGTGTGTGTGTGTGTGTGTGTGTGTGTGTGTGTGTGTGTGTGTG
>OU015750.1:93110454-93145340 GCA_907169655.1 Acomys percivali | reverse complement strand
AATAATAATAATAATAATAATAATAATAATAATAATAATAATAATAATAAGTAATTGGGTAGTAAGCAAATATTTGCTAATCTGCTCCACCTGAAAGCAAAAATAGAGGGAATTCAAAGAACCATCATTGCAAGCTCTTATCTACTTGCTAGAGCCTCTCACTGGTGTGAAAAGTCTTAAAGCACAACTGATGTGGGCCGCAGACCGTGTGTTTGTGTGTATATGACACTGATTCCTCCACCCTCACCCCCTGTGCTCCCCAGCTGAGCTCTGGATGAATCTGTGTTGTGTAAATGTCATTTTAGCCTTCAGGAATTGTGGTGGCTACAAATTACTCTCTTCGTCCAAGATGATATTTGTCTGATTTAAAAGAAAATAGTAACATAAATATTTAATGTTTCATAATAATATTTGGATGTTTATGAGGAAATCAATATTTTTGAATTATGACACATGTAAAAATTCCATTTGTTTTGCCATTTTGTTGTTTTGTTTGTTTTGTTTTTGTGGTGCTGAGCACCTAACAGGCCCATGCAGGTGCTGGGTGAGCATCTCAGAGGGCCTTGCAGGTGCTGGGTGAGCATCTCAGAGGGCCTTGCAGGTGCTGCTGGGTGAGCATCTCAGAGGGCCTTGCAGGTGCTGGGTGAGTCAAAGGGCTCCAACCCTAACTTTGGCTTTGGGTTGGATTTGAATGTTGGGGGATGGTATGATGTATTTTGATGCTAATTAGTAAAAAACCATCACACCTGGCCAGGGCAGAGGAGCTAGAGGTGTGTTAAGGTTCTAGAAAGAGGAGAGAGAGAGAAAGAGAGGAATCCTATGAAGAAGAAAAAGACCAGGAGAGAGACCTGAAGGGAGAAGAGTAGAAGACCGCCATGGGTGAGATGGAGGAGAAGCACATGGCCGGCCCGGATGAAGAACGTCAACAAGTTTTGGGATTATGGATGGGAGGTAGCTTGATAGAAGTTATTGGAAGCAGATGGCATGGGATTGAGGCAGGGATCCCATGCCTGTCCCACTATGGGAGGTAGTTTAGATGATTGATATCTGCCCTGCCCCAGGTTAATTAAGGCTATTTTAAAATATAACAAATGTCTGTGTCTTAATTGATTCCTAGCTGGGCCTACTGATAATACAGATAATACGGATAAATTTAAAACAATATTTGAGAGAGAGTCTTGCTCAGGCTGGCCTCTGTACTATGCTGTGGAGCTCAGACTGCCCAGACGTTCTGATCCTCCTGCCTTCTGAGTGTTGGGATGACAGATGTGTGCCATTATGCTAGCTTTCTAATAAAACTCAAACAAACAAACAAACAATCCTTACCTTATCCAATGAAAAATTATACCACAGATGAAAATTTTCTTTACAAGATTCACTTTGTATTAACTGACCAGTTGATTATCCTTTGGAAAAAATACTGTTGCTGTTAACACTGTTACTACATATATAGTAAAATATTTTTCAGCTGTTGTCACTCAGACTTATTTATGCAGTGGTACTCAGAAAAAATGTATTTGCTCAATAGATGCTTAGCGATGGAATTTTTTTGTTTTGTTTTTTTTTTCTTTATTGGTATTTTTGGATGTTGTGAATGTTACAGTTACTGTAACATTGAAGGGTCTCCTTATGAGGCCCCACCCCTCCCACAAGACAGTGTTTACTATACTGCAGAATTTACCATAGACAGTAGTAAATGGCTGTAGGGGGAGGAAGGAGTCCTACTTGTTAATGATGTAGCCATCAAATAATCCCCAACCTATGCTGATACATGCAACCCTAATAATGAAGTAAGGAACCAGAACCAAAAACATGAAAGCAGGAGAGAGACTGCAGAAGGAATTTTAGAAAGGGATAAGAAATGGGGGGGGGCCTTCAACAAAGAAGTGGGGTGTGTGTGTGTGTGTGTGTGTGTGTGCATGCGTGCACACATACGGGCATATGCACGGCGCATACTCATGCAAAAGTATACATTTTAAGAAAATTACTGTGTCATTGCTTGGGTTGCTCAACCCTTTCCATAAGAACACTTGGAGTAGAGAGTCAAGAGTAAATATTTGCTGTTAGTTGTCTTCAGCTTTAATTAAGTAGAGTGGCTGCAGGATTCGTGAGTTTACTTTGTGGAGTATGGCAGTCCACTGAGAGCTCTGCTTCTCTGAGTGCCAGTTCTATGAGATGCTCTGCTGCCTTCTTAAAATTTTGATGAATTTGGAGCATGTCTCTAAAAATGATTTTGCGTTTTCCGTTTTCAGTTCTCTAGAAATGCCATCTATGGAGAGATACCTGGACAGTGTTGAGTTGACATACTTAGTGTTTGGGGGTGGTGCACACAGCTGGCTGAATTCTTATTGGGCCATGATGGAATTTGAGCACAAAGGTTGTTCCAGGATGCGTAGCTTCTGATTCTGGAAGTCCAGTGTAAATAACTACTACTGGGTTTGGATTAAACTTGATGAGTGGGGCACGTACAAGTCCAAGTTGATTTTGGAGCATGGCAGTAGTTGTTTCTAATGCAGCTCCTGGCCTGCAGTGGGCGCTGTCACACAGCCTTACTCATTTTCCATCTTACCCCGCTGGCCTGGCTTCCTTGGCAGCCACATGCAAGTTTGCAACCAAGTCTCTGCCAACAGGCTTATATTCTGAATTTGGATACCATACCAAGGAGTGTTAGGCAGTAACTGAGCAGGTTGTTTGAATCCATTGGCAAGTGGAACAGCTCTGGGCTCCTGCCAGTTTGGGAGTGGTATTCAGACTTGCATGCCACCAGTGTTGACCAGCAGGTGGCAGCAGCTGCATTTTGCTGTAGCAGCCCTGCCTGGGTAGCAGGTAAATTTATTTTCTGCTCTGTCTGAAGATTTGGCAAGACAATTAATATCCTTTATTAATTGGTGTGTGTGTGTGTGTGTGTGTGTGTGTGTCTGTGTGTGTGTGTTGTATTTTTTTTTTCTTCTCAATATTACTAGAGTAGATTCTATTGTTTGCCTCTATGTGCTCTGGCATTTCTTTCATATCTGCTTTTAAAAGGTACTATCTGTTCAATTGGTTCAATTATCTGAAATTTCTTCCTAGAATAAGATACTGCTTTGATTTGGGTATGTTTGTTTTTGGAAATTTTTGAAGCACTTAAGAATTGTATATGATTAAGGTTGGTGGGAAATCAGCATTTAAAAAATGATCACAGAGAAATGTTTTGTGGCAACTACTTTGGTCGCGATTGACTCCCCACCTAAAAGGGGGAGTCATCAGTGTGTATGGTATAGTCTTTCCCTGGTTCTTTTTCATCAATATTAGTTTACCGTGGATGTACACTTTTGCTGTTGTTTTCCAAGTTATTTTCACCCTTGACTGAAATCTTTTTTGGGAGGAGGAGGGAGGTGTTCATGAGGCCAGAGAACAATAACTCTTGGGGGTGGGGTTGGTTCTCTCTCTTTTTTTTTTTTTTTTTTGCCTTTTCATGGTTTCTGGGGACTGAACTGGCGTATGAGATTTGCCAAGTGCCTCTACCCACTGAGCCATCTTGTTAGGTCTCCTACCCTCTTTTTGAGAGAGGAGATCATGAAGCCCACGCTGGCCTTGAGCTCACTGTGTTGTAGGCAAGGATGGCCTTGACAACCTTTATTTCCCAAGGGCTGGGACCACAGGCACTCAGTGACGCTTGGCTCATGCCGTTCCGGGGATCTAGCCCTGTGGTCCATGCATGCTAGACAAGCCGTCTGCCAATGGAGCTATATATCCCCAGCCCTCTCATTTCTTTCTTCAATACATAGATCTCTATCTTGTGCAAAACCCCTGATGCCCAACTGTTTCAAGCTGAGTGAAGGCTGACTGGCAGTGTTCCTCACCACTGTTTGTGATCCAGCTCTAGTAGCCGACTCTTTCTCAACACATCCCTGCAAAGCCCACATTTTCACCCCTCTGGCCACCAGGTGGTCTGAGGAGGTTCAGATGCAGGCAACAGTGTTAGCAGAAGGGATACGTACTATTTGGGTATATGGTACTTACAAGATGAACAGAAGAGCCTGGGGGGGTCAGGCCCAAGCCTAACTTTCAGGAATGACTCTCAGATCAGGCTGACTCGGGGAGCTGGCCCTTACTGCTGGCAAAGCTGGTATTCAGTTTTTGAACCCAAGACCACACTATTTCCTCTGCATGCCATACCCTTCACGTAAGTGCCACATCCTCCTACCTCCATAAAATTAGAGCCTAGGCACAAGAGACTTAAGTTACTCCGACAGTCAAGAGTTTTGGGACGAAACTACCTGGTTCATCATGGCCATCTTTTTTTTTTTTTTTTTTTTCCAAATGCTAGACTAGGCTCTGACACCTGTGTGCAAGGGAGTCTTGAAAATGCAATGTGCTTTAGAAGGCAGCTTGCCCTTGGCTGTGGAAGATAGTATGTGCACCATTATACATCCATATTCTCAACTCACTGGTCACTTTCTGTCTTCTTTACGCTGTGCTTCTGTCCTTCGTCCTAACTGGAATGTTTAGCGTGCTCCCTCTTGCAGACTCTTCCTCATCAGGGTCTATCTCATGGATCACCTGTTACATCAAGTTGTCCTTGATGTGACTTCTGTATGACTGCTGTTCCAGGTATGAACCTCTAATTTATGCCTATTTGCCATTTCAGTTTATCTGTCTTCTTTTAGCCAATAGGACTCTTCGGGGCTAAGGGAGAGATTACTCATTTCTTGTCTCATCTGATGGGCAAACTAACTGGAACTTCCCAAAGCCAGTATAGGTACAGTTCCTGTTCTAGTTCTAGGACAGAAGAGCATCGTCATAGCATAGGTAGAAGTGATAACGTGGTTGAAGAGTGGATATTCCTTTCTGGAAGAGGGCCTAGAGACGGAAGGCATATAAAGACTTTTTGAGACGCTGTCCTTATCTTAGTATCTGTAGAGCCTAAGGCAGCTTGGTGGGTTGAGGCTTTAATTAACTGCAAAGCTGCAAATGAAATGAATGATTTCCTTGTCGTGTGACCTTTTCTCTGGTTAAAAGCTTTTTATTGGCTTGAGATCTCACGGGTACTTTTTTTTAAACGTTATTTATTTATTTTTTTTAATGCCATAAGAGTGAGTCCTCTAGAGCTGTTATGTTTAAGTTGTTTCTTTTCTTCTTAAAGATTTAATTTATGCACAAGACTGTCTGGCCTGTATGTATATAAGTGCACCATGGATGCAAAGTGCCCCCGGATGCTAGAAGACAGTGTTGGATTCTCTAGAACAGCAGTCACAGGAGATTGTGAGCTGCCTTGTGGTGCTGAGAATCAAACCCAGGCCCGCTGCAAAGGCAGCAAGTGTTCTTAATACTGAGCCATATATCCAACCCCTTGTTTCTTTTCTTGTAGGCATTTATTAATTTAATGAAATAATGTTAATTGCATGCCTACACGTGTTAGGTATATTATACCTCTAGACCTTGAGGATTCCGTGAGCTTTGCCCTCTGAGGTATGGCAAAGGTCATTTGTACCGGGGAGGTTTAGTCACTAAATAGACCACTAAACAAAGACAAGTGGGTGTTGTATGGAAGAGAAATACAGATGTCACCGAGAGGGAATAACAGGTCTGAACAGAGCTGAAGGGTCAAGGAGAGATTTATTGGCTGAAGAAATGATAAACTAATCTGAGGCCCAAAGGATAATGGAAAGAAAGCCTGTGAAAAGGTTCTCCATCGTTTCCTCCACCTGCATCTTTCCATAGCGGCCCTCATAGTGCTTTCTCACGAAGCCCTCTCCCGTAGCTCGCCATCTTCTACGCTCATGTGATTGCCAATAAAGAAAGGGTTTTATTAGAGGTGAGCAAACAGCACACACACAAACAGCAAGCACACCAAAACACAACGGGGGGGGGGGGGAGACTCCAAATGGGACTCCGGAAGCAGAAGCCTGGTCTCTTATCAAAGGCTGGGGGTTTTAAGGGTCTTTGAGGGAGGGAGACTTCCTGCTCCAACTTAGGGTTGCTCAGTTTGAACAAAGAAAGACAGGGAAGCTGATAGGTCCACAAGTTTTGGTCTAAATGTGCCCTGGTCAGGTCTTGAATTTGTCAGGCAGCTTCATAGGCCCGTTTTAGGCTTCCAGGTTTTTTATCTCAGTTCAAGTAAGGAAGATGCCATCCATCTTTTGAAAGTTAAGCTTTTTATTATCTAGTCATGGTCTCTCTCCCTATTGCAAGCTGTTTCTTAAGGGACAACTTTTTTTTTTAAATTATGTATACAGTGTTCTGTCTGCATGTATACCTGCAGGCCAGAAGAGGGCATCAGATTACATTATAGATGGTTGTGAGCCATCATGTGGTTGCTGGGAATTGAACTCAGGACCTTTGGAAGAGCAGGCGGTGCTCTTAACCACTGAGCTACCTCTCCAGCCCCAAGGGACAACTTTTTACAGGTTAAAAAAAAATCACGGCATAGCACATATTCCTTTTAAATTCTTTAGGTCCTTCTGACCCCACACATTTCTGTTATAGTTCCATGTTGTCACAGTCTGTCCATTTGGCCAGGCAGCAAGGTTGTCACTGCACAAAGTGAATAGTGCGGGTTTGACTCTGGCCCTTTAGGAAATGTAAACTAGATGTCTGCCCTGTGTGGTGTGCTTTGGGCATAAAATAAAGCTCCTTAAAAGGGCTCGAGGTCAGGGATGGATAAACGATGTTGTAATGTGAATGGATTCAGGACAGGCCCATTTTATTAGCATCACACATTCGTGGTAGAGAGTGGAGGGCATGGTGAGGGAGACCCCCAGCTAGGCACGGTGGAGGGGATTTTCTAGCCTTTCTTTGATCACTGTGGGAATCTTCTGAAATCTCTCTCTCTCTCTCTCTCTCTCTCTCTCTCTCTCTCTCTCTCTCTCTCTCTCTCTCTCTCTCTCTCTCATCATTTGCATAGACCTGAGAAGAATTTGCAGGGGGCTACTGAAAAGCAATCTTCTGCCCCAAGACTTCCTAATGATCCCCTTCACCAGTGTGATGTTTTTAGCACATTCTACACATTTGAGTTCTCTATGAATGAAGCATTCAGGTTGCCATTCAACATGTCTGGTTGGGGTGCATTCTAAGTCCAATTATACAAGAAGCTATTTGTAGTATTCAGCAGCTGCAAAATGAAGGGGCTTTTTTTTTTTCTTTTTGAGGGTGTGTGTGTGTGTGTGTGTGTGTGTGTGTGTGTGTGTGTGTGTGTGTAATGCAATCTCAGTAAAGCTAAAAGTTCACAATGCAGAGGTATCTTGTTGAGGAGTTGCGTTTGTAGCTGACACAGGGTTGCCGAGGGAAGGAGTGCCTTTTGCGCTATCCTAGCATGGAGTTGTCGTGATGAAGTGTGCTTTGCATCCAGCCCCTGGAATTTATTCTAATGATGAGTGTAACGTATCGTCTGGAGTCTGTGGCTGATTCTGCCATCCAGTGGGGTGCCATTGGTGAGTATGTCTCTCTGCAGCTGAAATAATTAAATGTCAGTCAGATTAGAGGTGATTGTGTATAAACATCCAGCAAGGGTGGGAAAGCTGGGAAATATGATTAAATAGACTTTGCAAATGGTAATTGACTGTAGCGGCTTTGTAAATATATCATTTTAACTTAGTGCCGAGGATCAAACCCAAGGCTTTCTTTGTGTTTTTATCATACAGTGATTTCTCTGGCTTTCTGCGTTCAAAGAGATAATGTCTCGGACTTGCTGATAAAATTAAGCCCGTCCTTACTTCAAGCTTAACAAATACAAACAGCCAAATCACTATGAATGTAACATTCATATAACTCATGATTGTCTCTTGGTTCTTCCTGCTGTATGTAGTTTATCTTATTCATGTGTAATAATATAAATGCATATGTTAAAAAGGAACATAATAAAATAATTTTTAAAAATTAATCCTATCTGACACTTTTAAGAGGCTTTATACGGTATTGGAGAGATCTTGGAGAACTGTTTGGTACCACAAGATCGTGTTTTACTTATTTTCTTCCTAAATATCTTTGGGTTGTTTATTTGAGACAGAGTCTCACTATTAGCCCAGCTGATCTGGAGCTCGCTATATAGCTCAGACCTCCAACTTCGGCCTATCAAGTTCTGCGATTACTGGTGAATACTGATGAATACCACCATGCCTAGTTCTTTATATATCTTATTTTTCTTTTTATTCTGGCTCTAGACTTGGTTGTTCATGTCTTAATTACTAGCTAAATTCTTTTTAATTTTTTTTCAGCTTGGTGTGTGTAGGCCAGAGCACTTAACTTGATAATTCTGTAAATTATTATATTTTATGTATATAGGTGTTTTGCCCACGTAGGCCATACTGGAGTTACAGATGTTTGTGAGCTGCAATGTGGGTGCTAGGAATGAAACCCCAGTCTTCTGGAAGAGCATCCATTGTTCTTAATTATTGAGCCAATCTATCCAGAGCCCACTTTATTATTTTTTGAGACGGGTCTCTCACTGAACTGATTTGGCTATACTGGCTGGTCAGCAAGGTCAGGGAGTCTTTTGTCTCTGCTTTCCTAGGGCTAGGATTATGGGAGCGCATAGCCGTGCCCAGCTTTTATCTAAAAGGGTGCCAGGACCCAAACATGTTTGTGTGGCTATCACAGCTGGGCCACCTCCCCAGCCCACTGTTGGTTAGATTCTTCGGATGATTCCCGCCCCCCGCCCCACATTCCCCACTTTTTTTTTTTTTTCCAATAATGAAAGACAGATAGCAAGTGACTTAGTTCTGTCACTTGGGTGTCTGAAGTAGGAAGATCTTGAGTTACAGTCCAGATGAGGCTACTAAATGAGACATTCTCTCAAAAGGGGAAAATGAAAAAAAAAAAAAAAAAAAAGAATAATAGAACAATGGTTCAAATTATGAACTAGCCAAATTTTTACATCTAAACTTCAGACTTGACCATAAGTTAAATGTACTATTATGTGCATGAAGAACACGGTTCATCTTAATCTTTCCAAAGATTACTTTATTTACTAAGTGAAGAAACCCCACCACCACCCCTTTTTTTGACTGCTTCCTATTTTCAGCTGCCATGATGCTGACGGGGAAGGGCTAAGCATGGCATTTCACAGTCATGACAGTTACCTAACATAAGCATTATTTTTTGATTGCCATTTTGATTTTCACCATGATTATTAGGGCTCTGCAGTCAACATATCTCCCTTCCCTTCCAGCTCTGCCCTAATTATATTGACCTCTACCAGCAGGGAATGCCGGCAAGCATGGCGGTCCAGATGCCATGTCAACTCAGAAATCTGCCTCACATAGTCATGCCTTAGTAGTACTAAGTTACACAAACTCAGAGATGCTGCACAGACATCTCCACTCAATGGGTATTCTTTTGATTCTTGTTACTTATTTATTATTTATTTATTTACTGAAAATGGTTACTGTACACATTGCAAAGAAAAGTGAGTGAAAGAGTATTTAAGAATTGAGGTTGTGGGGAGGGAGGCCTTCAGCTGGCTGAGTCTTGAGTGCTCTCTGCAGCCCAGAGGAATCCCCAATGTCCATTTTCTACTGGGCTGCTGCTCTTTGCCCCGTATCTTGCCTCCAGCCGCTTTGCACAGCCTCCAGAACCCTGTTACATGTAGTAAGGACCTATGAGTTCTGTGTGAAATTTTTTTTTTCCTGCTCTCTTTCCTAATTTAAGATGACACAAATAAAAACGAAGCTCTGAGCTGACTGGAGGATGCACATTGTCTTCATATAGGTGAGCCTTTTGCTTTCCATAGGAAGTCAAATACTGTGGGGCTTTTCACTATAAAGTCCTGTCACTTCATCAGCAAACCAGAATAACTCATTTAACCCCCCCCCCCAAGGATCATTTAGTGTGTGAAGCAGCAGGCCTCGTCACAAGAGCAGTTGAGCACACTAGTTTATTAATTGCAGCGCTCAGCAGAACCATATGTGCACGGATATGAGAAATCACAAGGAAAAGAGCAAAGGAAACCGCAGTGGCTGTGCAGTTCACCAGAACACGAGTTCATTCTTGATCTGTGCGTTGCTTCCTACATTCTTAGCTGTAAAGGGCTGGGGGAGTAGTAGTTGGGGGGGGGCAGAGCCCTTACTTTGCATGCTTGAGTCCCATCCTAAGTATCACCAAAAATATAATTCTAGGTGTCATTTAACCCCAGTGCTCCTGTGAGAGGATGGGAGGTGGTGGCTGGAGAATCTCCAGAAACTCCTGGAGCAGCTAGAGTCTAGTGACGCACACTAGCACACGGACACACTCAGACACATTCGGAGACACACCACAGACACACGCGCACCCTCCTATGGACCTCCTTTGCATTCAATAGTGTGTGTAAGTGCTTCTTCAACCCTGCTTGGATACAGGTGACATTTCGTTTATGAATATCCATAAGTCTCGCCGGAAGTTCAATATCAACCCTATTTAAAGTCAAGCTCAAAGGGCACATAAATTATAGACGCTCTTCCCCTGTGCAGGAGGACAAGGAAATCTTCAGAGAGTAAAGCCCAGGCTGCCCAAGGTTATTTTCACATCCCCAAGCTTCAGAGCGTGTCTTGGTGTTCCCTGTAGGTGGCGACTTCCTGCCTTCATTTTGTCACTTTCTTTCTGGTAGTTTTTTTCCCCCTTGCACTTTTTAAAAAAGAAGTTTTTCTTGCTCTTCTTCTCTTTCTGCCTCCTATGTGGAACATTCTTCTCAAGTGTAGATTCCTTGTAGGCTTCGTAACAGTGTCAATCAAGCAGGTCCTTGGTACTAACCAGTTTTAGCTAATCCCATGCCTCAATTCAGTGTCATATCTAGGGTCACCCCATTATACTCTGGCTCTTTAATTCCGTGTTGAGATTTTCTATTTGCTCCCCAAAGATTTTACCAAAAAGAGTGATACCATTATTTTTCTTCCAGATTTTAAAATTAATTTCCCTTATTTAATTATTTTTTATTCTTAGTATATAAGCATGTTAAATGTAAATAATATAAAATAATATACATTATAATATATAAATTATATATATAATTAAATTAAATAAATATATTTTACATTATTGAAAATTACTCTTTGAGATACACCAGAGCAGTTGGACAGTAAAATAAATTAACTTTGCAATTAAGTTCATTTATATGCAACTCTGTTCACATACATTGTTTCTCTTTCACTGAGCCTGTATGCACCTCATATAGCCTATCTAGAATGGTATGATCTACACAACATGGTGAAGAGTAATTGACTGAGGTGTAAGATGCTATAGTTAATTAAATGGTCTGTTATCTTTTTGTCAGGCACACCTTGCTCTTTTTTAACATTACTTTTTTTTTTTTAGTTTGAGTGTTTTACTTGTAGATATTCATGTGTACCACATGTGTGCCTGGTGTCCTCTGAGGTCAGAAGAGAGCATTGGATCCTTGGATCTGGACTTATGGATAGTTATAAGCCACCATGTGGGTGCTAAGAACCAAACTCAGGTCTTCTACAAGAACAGCAAGTGCTCTTAACCACTGAGCCAGCTCTCCAGCCCCAGTTTGCTTTTAAGGAAGCTGTCCTTGAAGTAAAATGACACATTTAAAAAACCGAAGTTATTAAAGGTACATCAAGGAGTGCTCCAGGAACGCACATCAAGGAGTGCTCCAAGAAGGCACATCAAGGAGTGCTCCAGGAAGGCACATCAAGAAGTGCTCCAGGAAGGCTAGCATTTGGCCATTACTTGAGCAGTGAATAGGGCAGAGATCAGGCATCTAAGGAGATTAATAGCCTATGCAAGGATATTAAGGGAAAAAATGAGAGTGGATTCCCAGGCCACATGGCTTCTTTCTAACACAGGCAGACTGTCAGACACTGCAAACTAGAAACAAGGTATTCTGTTCAGCTAGGAGTAGCCCACTGCTGCACCACGGGGCTGCCTATTGCAGATACAAGGAGATTTTGGTATTCTTCCTGGCTCTTTCCCACTCTCACTCTAGGTGCCTTTGAATGCTCCCTTTTGGATTCCCATGCAGTGTTTTCCTTAGACACGATTAACAAGGCTTGCTCTGTACAAAGCTGTCTCCTGCGGGCCACATGTCAGGTCTACCATCTCAGGATAGGCCCCCCGGTGGCAGTACCCCGTGTGCAGGGAAGACTTTGCACCCCCCTGCCCTTGCAGGCCACCTGAATTTTGAATGCTCAGTTGTCAGCGTGGCTGCTTTTATGTTTTATAGTTTACATTTTTGGTTGGGGAGGGCAGGAAGTTCTTTTTCTCTTCTCATGGCATTGTTTTCTGTGTGTCTCACCTTTCATTTGCTCATTGTTTGTCACATGAATACTGTGGCTTGCCTAACCTAGCCGTGGTGATAGCAGCTGTTTTGAAATGGACTGAGCAGATGGGAACAGTGGGATTGGGTTAAATTATTAACCAGGATCTGCATGCAGAGTGTGTGTGTGGGGGGTGGCTTTCTGTGCACCAAAATTAACTGGCAGAATGGACACCAGATCAAGTTCCCTCTGAAGAGCAGATGTAATCTCTGAAGGTTTCCCCTTCTGTTTCTTACCACCTCCATTCACACTGGTAAAGGGGGATTTCTATTCATCCTTTGCATTATGTCATGGCCACACCATTAAACATTGATTTGGAAACAGAAGAACATATCATTATATCTGTGAAGTTCTGGAGTATTGATGAATTTAAACGTGCTTGGTGAAATAACATTAGTGAGGCAGCTAAAATAATTCTGCATGAAGTTTTGCCACACGGTTTCATTCTGGGAACAGTATCTCCGAGCTATTGCCTTTTATATGTATGTATGTGTATGCACTATAAATTATGTTAACTTTTAGTGTTTTCTGTAACCTCTTGTCAAGCATGCACATTTAATTTTATTTTATTTAGTTGACCTAGTAGGCTTATACTGTATCATGTTTTTCAGTTTGCCCAGTGAACCTCAAAAACCTAAGGGATGAATATTTCTAATCTAAAGTAGTTGTGCATATTATATTCTTCTAATTTATCTTTTTAAACGTTTGTTTTTATATGTTTGAGTGTTTTGCCTACATGTATGTCTGAGCACTATGTGCATGCAGTGCTTGAGGAGGCCAGAAGACTGTGGCAGATCCCCTGGAACGGAAGTTACAGACTGCTATGGGCTGCCATATGGGTGCTTGGAGTCAAACCCAGGCCCTCCGCGTGGGCATCAAGAGCTCTTAACTCCTGAGCTACCTCTCCAGTCCTCTATTTTTCTAATTTAGATGGTAGAAAAACAAAACAAAACAAAACAAACCTTTTAATTTCTTTTTTAAAATAGCTTTAAGGTTAGCAAACAGTAAACCCACTACTTGTAGGTAAGGTTGGGCTGAGGAATTTTCTATTTAAGGAGCTGAAGTTCCCTGAGATGTGTTATATTTAGCTTGCACTACATAGCTCTAACCAGAAATGTATGTTATCTGTGCTTTTTCTTAGTCTTTTTTTCTATTTCCAATCTAGTCAAAAACACAGTACTCTTTGGTAATTATATATTATTTGTTAATTGGTTAAGATTTCAAAGTATGTGTATATATAAATAATATATTGCATATATAACACACAGGATGTATATATATTCACATAACATATATTTAATATTATAAATTTAGAAATATATTTTCACTATTTAAATTTATATTTAAATATATAATATGATATATATTTATATATAATATGATACATATATAATACAATACACTTTCTGCATGTAACTCTTGTATATAACATTTAAAAATGGTCCTTTTAAAATCAATATTGTTTAACAGTACGAAAGTTCAAAGATTGAAAAGACTTCTAATGTTTTCACTGTATTTAGTGTACCAAGAAGGCTGGAGTTTTATGAAAATGGGGATGAGAAGGTAAGGAGTGGAAGCCCTGGCAGAGTTCTAGAAGCTTCCATGGTTTGCTGTTAAGAAGCTTTTAGTTTCAGCAGATAGGTTCTGTTTTGTTTTTTATCCCTCAAAATGATAAGGTTGTGTGAAAGATGAAAGAATGGGTGGTGGCATGGACAAAAATGAGTAGTTGTGGGTCCTTGTTTCCCTCCCTCATACACTGTGATGCTTAAGGTAGAACCCAGACAGCTTGGCTTATTCTAAAAAGCCAACCCTGATTTAATGGCCTCCAACCTGTTGGAGGTTGGTGTGATGTATTTTGATGCTAATTACTGCTTGCTGTCTCTGTGCCTCAAGATTGCTATGTAAGGACACCTAAGAACTTATTCCTATTTTGCCAATAAATAGCCAACACACCTGTGCAGGGCAAATGGGGTAGGCATGGCTAAGGTTTTCAGGCTTTGGGGGAAGAGACCTGGAGGGGAGGAGAGACTGGAGAAGAAGAGCGGGAAGAAGGAAGGCCAGCGGGATGGGTTACACGGAGGAAGAAGCGCAGGACTGGTATGGATGGAGATTTGGCCCAGGTGATGATAATTAGCAAGTTTTGGGGATTATGGATGGGAGGTAGCACGATAGAAATTATTAGAAGCAGGGTATGGGGTACCTGTCCCAATATGACATGCAGTTTAGGGGATTAATATCTGCCTTGCCCTAGGTTAACTCAAGCTATTTTACAATGTAACAGGTCTCTGTGTTTCATTGATTGCTAGTGCATTAGAAAATACCACCGTAATTATAATTATAGGGCTAATAATAAACCTTTGTTAAGCCATACTGCTAAATTAATGACAACATCGACCCATTTATTTGTTTTTTTAAATTCATACTTCAGATGTCTGTGACTTTTAAAACATATTGTAATGTTCTTAATGCTGTGAAGGAGAAGTTTTTCAGACCTTAAATGTGTGTGTGTGTGTGTGTGTGTGTGTGTGTGTGTGTGTACACGTACAGTAAGATATCTGGGTGCTCATATCTAAACTCAGGATTCAGTTTATGCTATTTTTTTTCACCCTGTACACAACCTGAAGGAAACTCTGGACAATATTTTTGCTGCACCTCTGTTTTGATTGTGACCCATCTCATGCTCAAGTAATTTTCTACTGGTGATATCTTTTGTTTTGTTTTAAGATTTATTTATTTATTATGTATACAGTGTTTTGCCTGCATGTACACCAGAAGAGGGCACCAGATCTCGTTATAGATGGTTGTGAGCCACCATGTGGTTTCTGGGAATTGAACTCAGGACCTTTGGAAGAGCAGATGGTGCTCTTAACCTCTGAGCCATCTCTCTAGCCCCTACTGATGATATCTTATAGGAGCTTAGAAAGCTTCAGATTTTGGGTGACTTCATGTTTGAAATGTTCAGATTAAGGATGCTTTTGGAGTGTACACATAGGCTGGGTGAAGCACTGTGAAGAAATTGAGCCCCAAATGAATTCCTGGTCTCTTTACCGCTCAGCATGGATTATGACACACATAGCTGTTGTTTTTTAACAAAATCTCAGTCCTTTGATTTTACCAATGAGGACTAGGGTAAAAGCCTGTTAGCTCAGAGAGGCAGAGAAAGCACCCAGCTGACCTTCCTCCTCAGCTAATGTCCTCGAAAACTAAGTATCCCTCCCTTCCACTTCCTGTGTGTCTTCCTGCCCATCCTCCTGACTTCCTCTTACTCTGCTTTTTTTCCTATGCTCACTCCCTGTCAACTGGTTGCTTGCCCTGCCTCTTGATCTATGGTTGATTTTATTTAATTGAAGTGGAAAGCTCTTGGATTAAAGGTGTGTGCTAGGGCTGGGCCACACCACAACTAGAAATAGATTTTTCCAGTAAGCAACACATGGTTCACAGTGTCATTTAAATATCCTGCATCACATCAGCCTTCCTAGTCTGTCTGTCTGTCTGTCTGTCTGTCTTTCTTTCTGTCTTTCTTTCTTTCTTTTTTTCTTTCTTCTTGAGACACGGTTTCTCTGTGTAGCCTTGGCTGTCCTGGACTCCCTTCGTAGACCAGGCTGGCCTAGAACTCACATGGATCCACCTGCCTCTGCCTCCCTAGTGCTGGTGATTAAAGGTGTGAGCTACCACTGCCCCAGCAACCTAATGTCTTTTTAAAAATATATATATTTTGTTAATTTATTGATATTACATCTCAATTGTTATCTCATCCCTTGTATCCATCCTCCCATTCCTCCCTCCCTCCTATTTTCCCCTTACTCCCCTCCCCTATGACTGTGACTGAGGGGGACCTCCTTCTCCTGTATATGCTCATAGGGTATCAAGTCTCTTCTTGGTAGCCTGCTATCCTTCCTCTGAGTGCTACCAGGTCTCCCTATCCAGGGGATGTGGTCAAATATGGGGCACCAGAGTTCGTGTAAAAGTCAGACCCCACTCTCCACTCAACTGTGGAGAATGTCCTGTCCATTGGCTAGATCTGGGTAGGGGTTCGAAGTTTACTGCACATCTTGTCCTTGGCTAGTGCCATAGTTTGAACTGGAGCCCTGGGCCCGGATCCATGCAAAGACCAGAACAGGACAGGATGAGAGCAGACGCAAAGCCGTTGCTTGTCAGCAGGAGCTAGGCAGTGGTTTAAGAAAGACACTAGGCTTCTCTACCTAGGAGAGAGCTTGTCTGCTCCTGCTGAGAAGCAAGGGCTTTGTGTCTGCTCTCATCTTGTTCTATTCTGGTCTTCGCTCCATTGTCCCATTGTGGTGTGCAGACCTAAGTCTAATGGTACTTCTTCGCCAAGACTCTCCTCTATTGTGTCTCAGATATTTGTTCTTTAGAATAAACTAGGAGCCTACCATCATTTCCACTGTGAACTTCCTGTTCACCTCCCTCCCTCTCCCTGGTCTTACTGTTATTACCATTTTTAATCTTATGGGTATTTTTTCCCCACCACACTGTGAACTTCCTAAAAAGGCCTGTCAACCTGTCGCCCTGTTTTTGTTATTGTTTTTTGTTTTTTGTTTTTTTTAGCAAGGCAATCAAATCCAAGGCCTCATGGGCATTCCAGGCACACACTTAACTACTGAGTTCTATTTGTAGATTTTTGTTTTTAAGACAGTGTTTCCCCCTATGTAGTCTAGGATGGCTTTGAAATCAATGATTCTCTTGCTTCCACCTGGTAAGTGCTCGGATTATAGGCATGTGCACCTCAGTGGGCTTGAATGATGCACTTTTATCCTGGACATACAAGGGAAATAATAAGTGTTTGGCATAAAACTAAAGATTGAGCATAAAACACTGTTTTAGTTAACATGTTTTTTTTTAAAAAAAAAACTGATATATTGGATATACCTACCTGTGGAAGTGATAACGTGATGCCCCAAGGAAAATGTGTTGTTAATAAAGATTATTTTGCCCAGGCTGTTCTGAACTTGAACTCATAGGCTCATGCAAGCCTTCTGACTCTTTAGAAACCAAAAGTAGAGGCATATATCATCATATCATGCCTAAATGAAAAAAAAAACTTTATTTTTATTTATTTATTTATTTTTGTTTTTTTAAGACAGAAGTTCTCTGTGTAGTCCTGGCTATCCTGGAACTCACTCGGTAGACCAGGCTGGCCTCAAACTCTCAGAGATCTTCCTGCCTCTGTCTCCCCAGTGTTGGGATTAAAGATGTATGCCACTACTACCTGGCTGAGATACAGAAAAGTTGGAACTTAGTTATGAATAAGGATACAAATTTCACAGCACAGTCATAGAAACAGAATCCTCAAATCTGGTGTTAGAATAAGCTACCAGGATCATGGGAGGTCACTGCTTTCCATATATTCTTCTGCTTATTTTTGTTTTTGTGTCTACATGGGCAGACAAGATGGCTCAGCAAGTAAAAGTGCTTGCCATCAAGCATGATGATCTGAGTTCAATCCTTAGGAGCCTATGGTAGAAAACGAGAGAACAAACTGCTGCAAGTTGTCCTGTTACCGTCATCCATGTATGCAGATGCACATGTATGCACATGCATGAACACACTACATACACACACACATCCCACACACAGATAAAATTTAAAAATAAGCATAATTCTTAATTAAGCATAAGGCTGCTTAGCTGTTCTTTGATTTTATTTGTGTATTTAATAAACACAAACGCTTGCTCGGAACCAAGAAATATTCCATGTAACTTACCAATAATACTGCCTTGGGGCTGGAGAGATGGCTCAGTGGTTAAGAGTGCCACCTGCTCTTCGAGGGATTCTGAGTTCAATTCCCAGCAACCACATGGTGGCTCACAGCCATCTATAATGTGATCTGATGCCCTCTTCTGGCATTCAAGTATACAGGCAGATAAAGCACTCATATACATTAAATAAATAAATAAATCTTTAAAAAATATGATGTCTTAAGTTCTGATAATAACCCTGTGATGGAAATGCCTTCGTTACTTCCACTGTCCAGCTGACTGAAGCATGGCATGGATGTCTCCTCTAGTGAGCAGCTCTTGTTTTGGGACAGGAGGTTGGTGGTTGCAGAATTGAGGGTCTTCATTATTGTGATATTCTGTCAAGTTTCCAGAGACTAGGATTTTACAGCTATTTTGCTTCTGCTGCCATTAATGGGTTGGCTGCAACTGGAATAGGAAGTACCATAGAATCATGTATTTCCTGTTGAATGTATAAACTAAGCAACTTCAAAATACTAGACATTTACTTAAATAAATCATGGCAGGAAGGCATCCAATTTATATGGTAGACATATGTCCTAGCTTAGGCTGATACATAAAATATAAAATGTGAGATGGCAGTATTATTGGGGAAGATGTAACAATACAATTTGATAATTAATAAAATGGATAGCTCCAAATATAACCATGTTTGGCAGTTAATAAACACGATAATTTATCTGGTTTACTGCCTGAAGACTTGGCCTTAGGGTGTTGGAATATGAGTACATACATAGAAGATGAAGTGTCCGTAGCCCTGGGCCTGGAAGCCTGCCTCCTGTCTCAGAGTTTACCATTGGCTGGTGTGTAACAAGTAGGGACTTTTCTTCCCCGACTGTGGCTACTTACCACCAGTCTGGAAAGAGAAGGAAATTGCTCCATGCTTAATTCTTGTTACAGTTTACTTTCTAAGAAGCCAAAGAGCACTTCTTGAACTAGTCCTGGGGAATTGGAGATGCATTCTCCAGCCTGAGAAACAGCCTTTGTTTTGAAAATAAGAGGCAGTGAAATTTATCGTTGAGTTCTGTTTTATTGCCATTTTCTTTTTTAAGTCTGTACTCAATTATTTCAATGAGGACCACCCTGACTTGTTTAAAATCCACCAAGACCCATCAACCTCCCTTTCCCACCTTCTTTTGTCTACTTGTGTCAAACTTTTCTTTTACCCACTATTTTTACCACTCTCTGATCTGTCACACAATTATAGAGTTTCTTGTCAAATAATACAAGGCTAGGGGTGGCACTTAGTAGGCACTTACGTATTCAAGGAATGTGTCTGTGTTTGCACACTGCTAGCAGTTACTGTGTACACAGAAAGCATTTTCATACAGGATTGAGTGTATTCAAGGTTTGCTTTCTTGAACAGTTTCTGCTTTTGTTTGGAAAGTTGTTGTGGTGACATTGAGCTTCAAAAACTTGTAGATAGTAATAGGCTTGTTTCTTTCCGGAACTCTACATGTCTTTAATGTGTAACACACAGAGCAAGGTCATAGTCACTGATAACTCTGAAGAGGAACTTTGCTCTCAATTTAAAGCAGCCATATAATTTGAATTACAGTCTTGGGTGTAACTCATTTGCCCTGCAGATGACTTTTAAGTGAAGCCATGTAAAAGAAGAAACGCACATCAGAATTCTTTGTGTGATGATGATATGTTAGTTCCTTTGTGTTTTGTTTGGTTGCTTTTGTTGGTTAAAAGGATCAGAAAGTTTGAGGAGCCATCATCACTAAACTTTCCCTAGGGGGAGCCCTGTATATAAACTGCTATTCTTTGACTAAGAGCCTTTGTTATAAAGTAAATGTTTTGAATTAGAGGATTATTACATTTTTCCATTCAGTTACAAGTCTGGCTCCAAGCTATGAATTAAGAGGTCCTTTAAATTGCTTCACAGTCTGTTCTGTATGGAAGTGGGGTGAGATGCAAAGCACTTTTCCTGCATTCCCCTTTGGTTCTTGATCAGTTTTCTTCAGTTTTTCCACATGAATCTTTTCCTTCTTGGATTGTAGTTTTGTAGGTTGCCTTGATTTCCCCCTGGTTACATTGAGCGAAAGAGTAATCCAAATAATGTTTATTTAAAACTACTACCAGTGAAGCTGGGGTGGAATTGTTAGAACCAGGCTGTTAGGTAATTACCGCATTTAAAAGAGATTAAAGTGATTCCAGTAATGTATCTAATTTCTCCTTTAGAGTGAAGAAGCTAAAGGATTTTGTTTTTTAAGAGTTGTGTCAGCTAGTTGCAAATGAGATCACACTTCCCAAGACTGGGTGCTGAGAAGTAGCAAAGGGTTAGGAGACCCGGCACCCTCATTTGCATAAAAATGCCTCTAAGTCATCTCTCAGAGCTCCCTGGCGATTCTATCCTAAAGCTGTGCTACTTAGGAAAGTTCCCTTGGTCGAGGAGGCAGAGCCTGAGGGCGTGGCTGGGAAACAAAGGTTGGCTCATTTCCCCTGTATCAGTTCACATCCCTTAACACCCAGAGTGAGACTACTACATTCAGACGTACTGGCTCCTGTGGGGCATGGGGGATGGGGATCTCGATGTACACAGTGGCCTCGTGAAAACACATTTGTTTCTTCTGATGTGACTTCCAGAATGTAAAATCTGCCGTCTGTTTGTGGACTCCAGACAGGAGAATGTGTGAGGAGGAAACGGAATGAATGGGCGCTGAGGCAGAGAGCCTGCTGCGTTGCTCATGCAAATGAGGACGTGATTGGCTTTCCCTTTCCGCGCCTGTTGTCACTGGCTGCTCCCAGCCTTTCAGATTAGGTTTCAGTGGGAGTTTTTCTGGTTCAAGGACTGCTAATAGTTTGTAACCACCTGACTGTAAACTTGACCTCAGAGTTACAGCAGCTTAGGCAGACAGATGTCGAAGGACTGCAACCCGAGGACGAAAGTTGGAATCTGGAGCACTGAGCACAGCTTGCCACCGACCTATTGGACCCAGCTTTTAAAGTGACTTCGAATTCTGAACCTATGTACCTGCAGCAGAAAGGAAATGGTGGTCTTTATTAATGCAAAGATTAAATCTTTCTTTAAACTTTTTAAGAAGAAAAGTAAGTAGTTCTGGAGTATTGTGTGTGTGTGTGTGTGTGTGTGTGTGTGTGTGTGTGTGTGTCTGTGTGTGCCAGCATCACAGTGAAAGAGTATAATAGCCTTGAATTAATCTCCACTGTATACCAAGTCACTGAAATGCCTTGGACAATATTATGTGTCTTTAGTCTGTCTTATTTATTTATGTTTGCCATTTCAAAGTGACTTCATTTCTTTTATACTTCTCAAAGGAAGTCCTTTAAGGAAGTGGAATGTCTTTGTGTTGACTCTTTGCCTTGATATACAGTGTGTGGTTTCTGAGCCTTCAGCTGGATGAACGGCTGGGGTAAGAGCCAATGTGTAATGTATGGCATAGTTCTGATGACGATGATCCTGGAAAGCCCCCTGGTACTCTGTGTTATGGATTTTAGCGCTTGATGACAAACTGTCTAGACGGATCAGTGACTGTCGTAAAGCAGTGAGCTTTTGTGTTGTGGCTTCATTGTATACTTCCTGTCGGTTTAAATATCATTAATCTAGGTGCTTCTTCATTCCGCTGAAAATTTTAATTTTACAGTGACATGTTTTGGTTGTTTTTTTTTTTTCTATTAGCTTATTTCGGTGTGGCTTTGTGTTGCCTTTTGTTCAGTGACACGGCCTGGATAAATGTGTGGGGAGGGCCTCTGCTCACAGGGATTGGTAAACATAACAAAGAGCAGCACTGCGGGCTCATGGTCTGCATCTCTCTAGCTTAAAGCCCATCTGGATGGACTGCTACAAACCTGCCCTGGCAGGACGCAGCTACAGCACGGACAAGGCAACGACCTGCTCTTTCAGAGGAGCCAGTTTGTGTCTGTGTCCTGGGGCTGGTGTGGTACAATCACAGGGGCTCAGATGTCATCACTTGAGTTTGATTTGTAATCAGCAATGAGGGAAAGTTTCCATTTTCTGTCTAAGGCTATTAAATTTGAAAATAAATAGACTTTCGCAAAAGAAAAAAAAATAGCATTGTAATGAATTTTGTGTGTCCTTTCAGGGACCTCTGGCTGCTTGGAGCTGTGTGTTTCTCTGAACCATACAGCAGAGCGAAGGCCATGCGTTAGGCTAATGGTTTTATGAACCACACACAGGGCACTTGTTCAATATATAAAATAGTAGAGGCTACATTATAGACAGAAAACTGTTTGTTTTTAACTTTCTGTCTGGTTCTCAATATTTATTACCATTCAGCACTTTATGGTGTAGTCTTTTCAGATCCATTCCATAGGCATGTAGTAGCTATAGGAAACATTGTTAGTAGGGTGGGTTACAGGTGTATGGGAGCCAGGCTAAGGAAGGCACAGCTTTTCCGTGGGAATAGTTCTGGGGGCTCCTTTAGAATTCATTGTCTCTACCACAGCCTTGCTTTACACAAGTTATTTCGTGAGCAACCTTAGTTTAATTGGACTCTACAGTAGTCCTAATTACTGCATTATGGGATATGTTTGGTTAATTTTAAATATGTTCAAACAGAGTCATTAGTTCATTTTTTTTTTCTTTTTTCTTTTCTTGTCCCTTTGAGGTTGTGTTTTATCATGTAGTTCCCAGGTATACACGCTGGCCAACTGTCTGTTGCAGGGCACAGCCAGGGTAGACGTCCCCCTGACTGACAGTCCTGACATCTCCTGGCTCTACACAAGGTAGATTTACTACCCTGGGTAACTGCCCAGTTCAGAGACTTCCTTTTATATATGTTTCGTCTCTCCTATGCATAAGTATCTGGCAGATAAATAGAAAGTGTTAAAACATGGCTGATGAATGTGTTTGGGTGCTGCCGGCTTCATTTTAGGCTCCACTCATATTCCCGCATAGGTTGTGTTGTTGGGAAATACAGAACAAAGCCCTAGTAGGAGTGTAAGAAAATTATCTCAGAAATTCATCTTCGGCTCAGTATCCCTGCTGTTCTTTTCCTGGCAAGATTTTGGACTGTTTTGTTTTGTAAAAATTCAATTGAATTGGTTTGTGTTAGACAAAGTCAATTATGACTGGCATTTTACAAAACAGCTAAACAAATGGAATGTAAAGTGAATAAATATTATTTTAAAAATAAATACATTTACTACGAAAGCATACATGAGAAACATTTTGTATTTCAGGGGTGTTTAAACGGAGTATACTAAGTTTTAAAGTTTTTACTTGTGCTTGTTACCATGGTGCTCTTCTAGTTATTAGATAGAAGGGACACACTTGGCTCCAACCTCATGCTGAGGAGTTTGTTTCTGGTTTGTTTGATGGTGCAGTGGCGTTGTATAGTTGGAAAATTGTAGTTTGTTGTGTGTGGATAAGGGGGAGTAGAAAGTCTCTGTCAAGTTTCTTCGCCTTTCTTCTAATGGAGGAGCCACGATTCTGGGAAGCAGGGAGCTGAGCAGACATCCATGACCATACTGTGTGGCAGATGAGCAATTTGTGCTTTTTCCGTACAGATGTAGCTCAGTGGACAAAAGCCCTGGAGCCTGAGATGGAATCTCACTAGAATTTGCTCCCTTGTTCTTGGCTGGTTCTTACCTGTGGATATGTTAAACACCACAACGTTATCTTCCTCTTGTTTTTGAGGCAGGGTCTCACTCAAGTGTATTCCAGGCTGCCCTGGAACCCAGTACGCATCTCAGGCTGGTGTCAAACTTTTGTCAGTCCTCCTGCCTCAGCCTCCCAGTGGTTGGGTTTAAAGGGATGAGCCACCTTGTGTGGTGGCTGACCTTATCCTAATGTAACGAATTCAGAGTCGGTGACTGACATGTGAATCTGTTCTTTTCCTCTGTAGCGGTTTCCAACTTGGACGAGGAGAGCCGATGGACAGTCCACTACACGGCACCCTGGCATCAGCAGGAGAATGTGTTTCTTCCTACCACGAGACCCCCCTGTGTTGAGGACCTGCACCGCCAAGCCAAGCTCAACCTCAAATCAGTGCTAAGGGGTAAGATAGCCTTCTCTCTGGGCTTGCTGGACTCAAATTGCTAGTTGTTAAGAACTGACAGCATCAATTGAATTACTGTCTGTAAAAGAAGATGTATGGACATGGAATGTCTCCATTAATACAACCTTTCATATGCCTAAAAGCTTCTGGTCCTTGCAAGACCCTATCTTTTTTACTGACTTGCACATCTGCCTTTAAAGAACTCAGTGACGCTTAGAATCCCTTCTGCATGTTCAAACCACCAGTATTAATCTAATCCAAATAAACTTGTGCTGACACAGGGATTTCACCATTGCCTTTTAAAGCTCTTTTAGGTACTGAAAGCAAATTTGCTAAAGCTGGTGCTTTTGAATGGTTTGTTCTGTTTGGTTAAAGTTAGAAGTGGAGGTGGGGTGCTTGTATGTAGACTTTGATGTGATGCTAAGTAATTAAGGTGTCAGGATTGGGTAATGCCCAGCAAGACTCTTCCAACCATAGATTCTGTTGACAGTGGCTGCTAGGAAGTAGAAGAGGTGTGAATTCCTACAGGAAGTATAAGACTCTCATTTTAACAAATTGTCGATGTTGAAACAGCAAATGAGTAGTGAGGAGGGTCTGTGCAAAGGTGGGAGGCTAGGAGAGTCTTCCAAGGGAAAGGATTCACTTGGAAAATGGAGAGGCTTTATTAAAATAGCACACCAAAGGTCTCATGCTACAGTGTACTGTTCCTATCAGATATCTCTTATCATGTAATATTTGGGATATAAGTAAACCAAAGAAGTATTTGTGGTTTACTTGAAAATTTAATGAAACTGCGCATCGTTTCTGTTCTCCGGTTGTGGAAGGCTTGAGCCTCGGACAATTCTGTCATTGACTGAAGGAGAAAGCAGTGTGAGGAGCCTGGCCTCATGAGAATATTTACTTATGGACCAGCCCTTTACCAAGTGATTTATTCTTTAATGTACCAGCACAATGGTAGAATGCATGTGATTCAATAGTTTTTTACAATGGTTTTCAACTTGTGGGTCGTGATCATCAGACCACATACTTTCAGTGGTCTTGTGAATACCCAAAAATAAATTTCTTTTCATTGCTACTTCATAACCTAAGATATAACACATAACCTATGTGATATGTGTTTTCCGGTGTTCATGATGCACAGGTTGAGATCCCCTGGTTTATTACAGTGTCAGAAACTAGTCTAAGCCCACTGAATGTTCTCATCTCATTTCATCTTTATGGTTATTCTAGCATTAACTCTCACCGCACCTACATGAAGCAATAATTCACAAAGGTAAACTTATCTGTCACCTCAAAGTTAGTTGTAATGACCAGAACTTAAGCTTGGACCCTCTGAGGCTGTGAACTCATTGCTCTATTGAACTGGCATTAGTAGATGCTTGTTGGGAATCTATTGCTATGAAGCAGGTATGGAGTAAAGGCAGAACCCTGACTATCCTGTAATTTATGCTTTGTAGTCCAAATCACACCATGAAAAAATACTCAAGAGATATACCAAAAACCACTCTTTGGGAATGAAAAAAAAAAAAAATCAGATAATTTTTGCTCAGAGACAGGGACACAAGGAGTAGATTATAAAATTATTTTTTTCTTTCATTATTTTTATATCAATATGATACATTATCTGACTATCATCTATCTATCATCTATTATCTATCTATCTATTTATTAATTATCTATCTATCATCTGTCTACCTACCTACCTACCTATGTACATATGTGTGCCATGGCAAAAATGTGTAGGTCTGAGGACAACCTGCTAGCTTACAGAAGTCATTTCGTCCCTTTCACCATATAGGTCCTAGGGAATTGAACTCAGGTCCTTACGTTTAATGGCAAGTGCCTTTCCCTGCTGAACCATCATAGCTTATACTGTGTGTTTTAGAGTATCTTTTTTTAGACTCAAAAGCTTAGGGCATTGTCAGGTTCTCTTTCTCATTAAGCCAGAGTGACTTATATATGTTTAACGCCTACAAACTGAAGTGAGAAGAACAGCGTTAATTTTGCTCGTCTTCATGGTCTTGGAGTTATACTTTGAGCTTCACCACATTCATCACACTGATTGCTTAGTGTACTTAAATCCAACCATAGTTGGGAACCAGTCAGTCCTCAGTGGTTCATCTTTAGTCAGTTTCAGCAGGCAGCATCTCTACTTATAGAGCTCACCTTTCTCTGCCAGATAATTAATGAGAAGGTGGCATGGTTCCCAGGACAAATCCTTGAGGCAATACTTTGCTCTGCCCGGCTCTTGAGCAGCCAAGCACTGCGTGGACTGGCTTGTAGAAAGATTGTCAGTGATAGTATGTTTTGAGTCTGAATTTTCAGGCCCACCCATTTTTTGATGACTTTCCAGGAGACTGTGCCTCACTCTCAAGTGCATGTATTTTCAAGTCCCACCACAGGACTTTCCTTCCCTTAGAAGGCTGAGCATATGTCTATGGGTTTTTTTTTTAGGACTACACAGGAGATAGCATCACCATTGGTTTCACCAAAACTCGACTTTTATTTTGAAAAGATAATTTCAATGTAGTTGGTAATTCCTTCATTGCCTGCATCAGTTTTATCAAAGAGGTGTTCTGTTCATAAAATTAATAACTCTGGAAAATTCTTGGAAAAACTTTTAAAGTCTGGATTTTAAAACTCCTTTTTGTGGTTTTAAGTATGACTTTGTGATATTTAGGATGATAGATAGATAGATAGATAGATAGATAGATAGATAGATAGATAGGATGAAATGAGAAGGAGCCTGTCAATTGTTTTTTATTGAATATTTACTTTTGATCCACACAGAACTTCGTGTCCCACTTCCTCCACATCATCTTAAAAACTGAGAGAAACAAAAGGAGAGTGTCTATTGCCTCCATGCCAGTGAAGATTCAGACTATGGGGAAACACAGAGTGATGTCCCTGAGTATCTCTATGTATGCATGCTGTTAAAACCTGACGTTGTATAGTTAGCAGTTGGAGCAGCTCACCCCCTCAGAAATATAGAAAAGCATACTTATCAGTAGTGTACAATATATTTTGTTCTCCTTCTAATCTCACTGTGACTTAGTCCTTAACTTTAAAGATGTTCTAACTTTTTTTTTTTTTTTTTTTTTGCTAAATAGGCAAGTGCTGTCTCCTTATCACTCAAGTACTCTTACAAATTGTGAACTTTTTATAGGCTTGCCTAGTTTTAAGGACTACAAAGTGCAAATAGAAATGGTACTGTGAGTACTAATAAATTAACAAACACTAAGCTTCTGCTTCTCAAAGTAACATGGAAATGCTTAGTGGTCAGTCCAGTGACTGAGGAAATGACATTTATTGGAAATTGTGTTATGCAAAAGTTAGGTTTAAGTTTATGCTCAAAGGCAGGTAATAGCCACAGCTAATTTGAGTGTCAGTTTTGTACCTATTTGCTTGCTTGTCTGTTCACTCATGTATGTAGACAGCATCTTGCTCTGCTGCCTAGGCTGTTCTGGACTTCTCCTGCCATACCCTCCCCAGTGCTGAAATCATTAGCCTGTGTCTCCATGGCCATCTTTATGACAGGAGCTTTAGAGTGAACTAAGGGAAGTTCACTGATCTCTAGCTTTAGGGGTTCAGTTTGCTGTCCTAACTACCCAGAGAGCTGCGTAGGTGAGGTGTGGCAGGTGTGCAGAGATATCTGGAAAGGAAAAGTACCAGGAGATCCTGTGCCTCAGTTCTATTTCACTCTCCTGGTTGGTTTCTCATTCCCCCCACTGCAGAGGAGACTGGCCTTCCCAGATGTCCAACATGGTGTGTGATGTACCTAGAAGCAGGTGATTCCTTGTACAGTTTCATTGTGCTCAAAATGTCGCCAAGATCATTTGTATTTGTTGTCAGTCTCTGGACTGCTTGATAAAACATAGTGGCCACGTTTTTAGAGCAAATGTTGGTTTTGTTGACTTGTTACTAGTGATTTAGGTCATGATTTACTTCCCTTGACGATATATGTTGCCTAGATTTAAAAATCCCCCCTTTTAAGAGTTACTTATTTTTATATGTATGAACGTTGTTTTGCCTCTATGTATGTATGTGTATCATGTGCAAGCTTTGTGCCTAAGGAGGCCAAGAGAGGGCGTTAAATTCCTTGGAGCTAGAGTTATAGACTATTATAAGTCATTATGTGGGTGCTGGGAACAGAACCATGGAGCCATCTTTCCAGACCCTTGTTTGATTTAACAAGACATATGGCTTACAGAGATTAGAGAGGTTTGAAGATGGAACCATTATCCATGAAGAATTTTCGTAACACCGTACTGAATTTCCAGAAGTTCTACCCTTAATGACTTTGTTGGAGAGAGCTTTGTTGAAAGATACCCTCTTTATAACCACAGCCATTAGCTTTCTAGAAAGAATCCCAGTTGAGTGGGAGAGGAGGGGAATGGAAGCGAGGAATCGGCTCCAAGGGAGGGTCCTTGCTTGTTTCTCTACAGCTTGCAGACTTCATTTGACAATAAAGAGTATATTAAAGACTGAAATAAAGGCATCATGTTTAAGTTTCCAAAAAGCTCAACTTGGAAGATACAAATACAGTTTCTCACAGCATGTTTAACAGACGATTTAGTCACTGTATCTGTGTACACTGCTGCCTGAATTAGTTCACAGAGCATCTGCTGTTGGTATCAGGAATGTTCTTGTAGTCAAAGTTCCTTGCTCTGAAAAATGCATTTTAGCAGGTCAGCTTGCTCCATGGCTCTGGATGCAGCAGTGCAAGAACAGAGAGGGGTGTTGAGTTTGGCCTGTGTTCCTTTAAAGTCAGAGTTACGTTCATTACATTTCAAAGGAGCATTGTGGATTTATGATGTGACAAAGAGACTACTTTTCTCAGATGATTAGAGATAAGTGTGTGTGTGTTCACATGTCAACCTGTTTAATGTTCAGTGTAGGATAGGTCTCTGAGTAGATTCAGCCAGGTTTCCGAATCCAGTCTTTTCTCTGGATTTGATGCAACACTTTGGTGTCTGAGACCTCATAGATATACTTTGTGTCTTGGGCAGTAGATTCTTGTCCTGGATATCCTGGGACAGGAATCTCAAAGTACCTACCCCTCATTGGGGGAGGGATGGATGTGTTTTAATTTAGTATGGTGACACACAGACGCAACTGAAGAGAACACAGGCCCCTTTCTGAAATGGCTGTCATGTTTTAGCTGGTACTACCCCTGAATGCTCTACTCCCATCATACACTGTGGGAAGAGGAGGAGAGAGGAATAGAACAAGGAGCCATGAAAGTTGGCACTAAAAACTGTAGTCATGATGCTGTGGTTCATGTTATCCATATGCTGCATTTGTCCCCGTTCCCTAGCGGCCTCTGAATGACTCCTGGAGTAGAGATCTGGGACGTACCTGTCAATCCCCTTGTCAACCCTCCCTCACATTCTGTACACAGACAAACCGGAGCCCCGAGAAGGTGAGGGATGTTGTCCGTTCTGCAGGCCTGTTGTGATCTCAGTCCCCTAAGCATCCTGAGGAGACTTGTCCTGGTGCCTCTATAGTTGCTGCCAATTTCTGGAGAGTTCACAGGGACAGGGCACTCACCTTAGGAGTTTAATGGTCCGAAGCAGATTTGGTTTTTTCAGGCAGTTCATTTAGGAAATTCCCACCAGATCATTGTTGCTCAAGGTAGCTTCACAGTTGTTCCTGGAATCTTCTCTTCACTCACCCAGATTTTGTTAGCATTCAGATTCGTGTAAGAGAGACAAAGAAGCACTGTGTGATGTCAAGTGTGACTGGTGCATCTCAATGCCGTTTGCTGGTTGTTCTTAAAGTTATATTAAGCTCTAGTGCCTAAATAGACTTAAAGTATATGAAGATCACAAGGAAAAAAAAAAATCAGTGTTTGCAAATAAGAGGTAAATGACTTTTACCACTTGCAGCTGGTACTGTCTATCTTATGACTTCCTAAAGAATATTGATATATCAAAGAAAGCAGAGTATTGCTAGCTAAAGAAAAAGCATGTTAAAATTTTAAGAGCAAGTAATATTAAGTTACATTTATTTACATAGTGTTCAAAATAATTTTCTAATTTTTGTTTTTTGGAGACAGGGTCTTTATAATCTTCAGAGTGCCCTGAGCTTACACTCAAAATCATAGCGGACCTCCTGTCTCAGCTTCCTGAGTGCTGGCATTTCAAGCACACAACACCGTGCCCTGGCTCCTATTTTTCTAGTTTAAACAAAAATAGGCATAAAATTAGGGCAGAGGTGGCCACAGAATATTAGTCAAAGAAAGCCACAGGACAGAGGTGTAAGATGGAGCTGTCTTATTTTCCTCAGCCTCAGCAGCATTGGGTTGGAGTCTTGTTCTGTGGTCAGTAAGAAACTGGAATGGGAGACTAGAGCTCTGATTTTAGAGTTGTTGCTACATAGTGGGGCCATCTTGGCAATTTGATCTCGTATTTGTTCTTGGCTTCTGAAAAAACAGCTTATGGTTTATCTCTCTATTTCTTCCTAAGCTCCAACATTCTGATTGGCCTCAACTCTGCAAGGGTGACATATGTGCAGATTGTTGGCAAAGAGACATACTAACTGCTGAGCCTAAGTCCTGAAAAATCGACTTCTCTAAAATCAAGTTTCTGTTGCCATAATTTTTTTTTTTCTCTAGGCAGATATTGCAAGTGAGTCACTGGGCTGGATATTGTAATGGAGCCAAAGATGAGTAACTGTTGTTTTCTTCCACCAGCTTAAAGCTAGGCAGAGAGATAAGGCTGTATGAATAACTGGTTCGAGGTTGATGGTGGTATTATTGAGACTCACCCTCCCCTTGGGTGTAGGCTTTAGAACGTAATCATTCCTCTTCTTAGTTTGATATTCTCCTGTTCAGACCTTTAATACCACAACCTGTGTGAAGTAACCCCTGTCGTCTGTGTCCCTGTACCAAATCACCTGTTCTTTTTTCATGCCCCTCTGACCTTTCCTATACGTTCTAAACCCCTTTTAACTTTACAGAGTAGTTTGATAAAGTACTTTAGCTAGAATGTTGGTTTACTTCCCCTGCCCCCACTGTGTGTTCATATCTAGCCTTTGCCCGTCTGAACCTTGGCCTCTCACACCTGGCCACTTCCTACTACCTCTCTTTGATAGTCCAATGGGTGTCTGAATCTCCACAGAGCTCTTCTGGACTTCCCAGCAGCTCTTTTCTGCTTTTGTACATGTCCCCACAGAACCTTCTAGCTCTCTGGGCAAACAGCTTTTAAAGACGGTGGAGTAATTGCGTTTTCACAGTTTTAATTCCCTAAAGCGGGCCCTTTAGTAGCAGGACTTTGTCGTGTGTCTCCCAGCCCACGATCCCGCACATGGCGCTAGAAATGCTACTCCACTTGTGGGAAGCCCCAGTCATCTCCCACTTCATCGAGCTGAGTCAGAGGCAATAAACACCTGTGAGACTGTGGTAGTGACAAGAGTGGGAACAAAGAGGGGCGTGGCTGTGGGTTTCACCAAACCCCTGGAGCCACAGCAAAAGGTGCAAGAGAGCAACCCGGGAAAGCCCCACCCCCCACCCCAGGACAGGGTGGCCATCCCGCTGCTCACGGACAGGAAGAGTTTGAGGCTGTTGAATCAGTCGTTAGGAAGCCATTGGTGGCCTTTGAAAGAGCAGTTGAAAGGCAGCGAAGTTGGGAAGTATGGCACCAGCAGAGGTGTGACCTGTGACCTGTGTCTCCTTAGGGGATTGGAGAACCGTGGTTTGAGTTGGAGCCAGAACTCGTGTGGTTCCCTTACGAGAGGTGCTGGAGGCTTGGTAGAAGTGTGGGTCCACTTCTCTTTGGTTATTGTTAGCTCTTTGGTGAAAAGGATGTCTTCAGTTGATAATCTTCTGTTCCAGTGCTTGTAAATTTAGCCAGGTTGGGTTTTCAAAGGACGTGATAATGTAACTGAGGCCACACCTTCTTTTTAATGTGTTTGGCATTCAATAGGCTTGGAATTTTCATTGTTAGAGGGGAAAATGCTTGGCTCGAAACAACAGCTTAAGTCCCATATTAAGAGAGGAACAATATGGGTTAACAGAATGGAAATTATGGACAAAGTGGACTGCTTCATGTCCTCTGTTAGACTCCAGTAGCCACATCACACACAGGGATTCTGCTGGGCGCTTCCCTTCCTGTAACCTGTGGGAGGGAAGTCAGGTGCTGGAAAAGTGAACCGTCACTGCTTTCAATGCTCTTTCAGATAGGTAAAGAGGAGACTCCCTTCCCCCCGCCCCCCATTTTTAATGGTTACTAACATACAAAAGAGAGACCAGTAAGTGCAGACCTGCAGATGATCCGAGCCTTAACAAAGCACCATGCATTGTTTAAACAAAGGCTTTTTGTTTTGTTTTTGTGTTCACAGCCAGTCTGCTGTCTCAGCAATTCTATTTTCACTCCTGATAAAGTAACTTGAGTGGCTTCTGAGCTTCGGTCTGTGCAGCAGAAAAATGCTACACTGAAAGCCCGAGATAAGGGCTGTCTCTGGTGCTGTGCTGGCAGAGAATCTCTGTGGGCTACTTGATATTGAGTGACCTCACTGATGGTCCTCAGCTGCTGTGATAGCTGTTCCCGATTCTAATCTGAAATGAGATCGCCCCCACTGTGGCTGCTCTGGGTATGCTTGGCCAGGACTCCCAACTTTCACACACTCACATTCTTCATGGGCACCAGCCCAGAAGGCTTTTATTCTCATTTCAATCAGATCCCATTCTGGAAGCCTTCTTAAATTAATTTTAGGATGTGAAGAGAAGAGGTTGTAAAAATTGGCTTTTTGTGATGGCAAATAGTATGGATGGCGTGTGTTAAAAAAAAAAAAAAAGCCTAAGAGGATTAATCCAGTGTCTTAGGTATTAGTATGTATTTACTAAAGTCCCTTGGCTGCCTCATTAGCTATACAGGGAGATACTAATCAAAATGGCTTTAAAAAGTTCCTTTACTGCCATGTATTTTCTCGCATATGGAATCCGAATTTAAAATTAGAAATGGATATATGTTTATGCATACATACATCAGTATATATGAATATAAAATTATTTGTATGCCTGAAGTTGCCTGTGGTGCTTAATGTCGATGATGGTGGTATTGGCCCCAGCACACAGGATAACATATTAGACAGCAAATTTTCTTCCAGTTGCCTAGGGAACTGATAACTAGGAAACAGTATTTTCTTTCTCTGTCACCTCCACCTCTCTATCTTAGTCTGTATTTTGCTGAACACGCGGTATAAATTGAAATGACAAATTACTTGGAATTGGGTAGAAATACGTTTTTTCCTGTCTCCTTTAGCAGAAAAAGCCTTTTATTTGATTGGTGACATTCTGTCATCATCTCCTCTCCTCCCTTATTCTTCCCCAAAACTTGACTCTGGTACCTTTTAATGGGAATTTGGTTTTCCTTGGAGATCAGTCTATTCTAGCTGGCCAGAAAGCTTCTGGGAATTATCCATGATGCAGTTAGCGTTTTAGTTTTAGCATCTGGGTAGTTGGTGTGCTGGCTTTTCATCACTGTGACAAAATGCATGAGGTAAAGGACTTAGGAGAGAGGAGATTTATTTTTGCCCCACATTTCAGAGGGTTCGGTTCTTGGCTGGATAACTTCATTTTTTAACCCCATAGGCCAGTAGTAATGCAGAACAGTTTGGTGACAGGGCATTTGGAGCAGGGTGTCCACTTCACAGTTGGGAGAAACAATGAGAAAGACAGATGCTGAGAAACAAGCCCTGCCCTTCAAAAGGACGTTTCTAGTGACCTGCTTCCTCCTGTCTGGGACCTTTAGTTCACAATTTCTACCACCTAATTGTTCATTCAGTTATGAACCCATCAATGGATTATTGGTTAAGTCAGAGCCCCCGGGATCTTTTCATTTTCCTAGATCCCCACTTCAGAACCTTGGCTGGAGTCTAATCCTTTAACACATAAGCCTCTGGAGATATTTCATTTCCAAACTGTGATAGTCTTCTTGAGATCCTGCTGAGATTCAGTTTCTTTGGGTGGATACCCTGACTGAGCACTGAATGCCATTGCCTCATTGCACTTGTTCTTCCTCTACTCTTCCCTGGCCATAAGCTTCGAAAGGGCCCATTTACTGGGAGGTTATTAAATTCTGTTTTTTTCCTTATCCGAACCTATGCCCTTACCACCCTTGAAATGTATAGTGTCCTTAAACTGATGACACACAGACTATCAACTAGACAGACAGACCATATGCCTTGAGTAAACTAAGTGTGACCAAGGATAACGTGTAATGACTGATGGATTAGCACCTCTGTTGTGGCTACCTTCATTACCCATTTAAGGGCACACTAGCAAGTGAATACAGGGAGTTGTTCATTTGTTGCAGAACTTGCTGGGTACCTGCCATGTACCTACACTCAGTGAGTTCACTTAGGGCTTAGTTAGGAAGTCTTTGGTATTTCCATTTAGAATATGGAAAGCCACTGGAGAAATTGGAACTCAAGAGTCACATAATCTGACTCGCTGTTGTTAAATGGCTCAATTTAGCCCTGTGTTGAAAGTTTGCAGTTTGGGGAACTTCAGTGTAGAAGCAGTTTTCAGGTAAGGGATGGCAATAACCTGCAGGAAGCTGCCCCTGTGTTTGGAGTTGAACTGGGGCATTCAAATACAAGTTAAGACTACCGAACATTTTAAGGTCATCTTTATAAGCAAAATACCTCTATAAGTAATGGAACTAAAGCTTTTCATGAAACAAAACAGGAAATAAAAGTAGATGCCATATACAATGTTCCTCCTCCCACACTGATCTATAGCTTGTTAGCCAAATTCATCTTCACCCTGTCTTGCTAAATTACTGTCTTCTGAGACTTAATGAAGTAAGCTCACCCTCTTTCCTTTTTGGACTTTAAAAAATGTTATGCATGCGTGAGCTTGTGTGTGTGTGTGTGTGTGTGTGTGTGTGTGTGTGTGTGTGTGTGTGTGT
>OU015750.1:93095404-93109459 GCA_907169655.1 Acomys percivali | reverse complement strand
ACTTTCCCCTCCCCTCCTTAGGCAATGTAAAATTCACTCCTGCCAGGAGTCTTCTCCTCACTTGACACTTACCCTTCTCTCAGACTGGCTCAACTCTCTTCACCCAAAATCAAGCCTCTCTTTCTCTGACAGCTGGGACATTGTCTCTGTATGCACCAGGATCAGACACCCACTTTTAGAACATCTGGAAAGGCTTGGGCTGGAAGTTTCTCCAGAAAGCTATACTTTTTTTATTTTGATCTTTTGTGCTTTATGTTGCTTTGGATGCTGAGTGTCATTGAAGTGATGGTTGGGAGGAACCTCTCTTTGCATTGAATATACATGCATTGCAAGAGAGCTCTGATTTTAGTACTTGGAATGCAATAATGTGTGTTGATGCCAAAGTTAAGTATCTTTGTATAATTGCATAACAACTCCTAGTTGAAAGTAAGGAAAAGAATGATCATTAGTCCAACAGTAAACCAAAAGGGTGTATGTTTATCTGAATTCTTAGCATTTAAAATTTCTGTCATATTATCTAGAAAAATACCTATGGACAAGATTTATATTTAATTCACTGAATGAGTGAGTCACTTGAAAATTGCTGGCACATCTATGGGCTCTTAATTATCTTCAAGTTTGTTGATGCTTGAAGACAATTTAAATAAATTGACATTAACTGCTTTAAAGAATTTTTGGAAAACCCAAATGTACTTTTGGCAAATTCATTATCCATAAGTAGCATGTGGAATCAGTTAGATTTCTTTCTCTTTTCCAATCTTGTCAAACCCAATAAATTAATGAAGTGAGAGGTCAATTTAAAAATTGTATTTTGGGTTGATTTTCATTAAGGAAACATTTTTGAATACTTACAAAGCATAATGTTTAAGTGCAGTCAGTTTTTCCTACGTGCTTCTTTACAAGTGCAAAACTAAATTCTTTTAGCTGTGTCATAGCTTGTGCGGTGTTAGGCTGGAATTGATTTTATTCTAGACCTAAATCCCTATAGCCCATGTATTCTCATTCTGCTGGACTGAGATGAAGATGTACTAGCGCTGGCCGTAGACCTTGTGATTCTTAATCTAATGAAAAGCAGCTCGGATGGAAATATAACAACCTGGACTATTGGAAATGTTGCACTTGGGTGTCCTGATCTAGGAGGCAGATCAACTACACACTTTGCTTTAGTGCACACACAGCTATTTTAAACACTAATGAAGAAATGACAGCATAGGACTTTGTGTTAAAAAAAAAAAAAAAAAGGTCAGGAATATTGGCTTTAAAAATCAGCGATCTGAAAACAATGAATGTCCTGGCTGCTGGCCCCTGGTAGGGCACCTTCACTGGAGCAGCACGTTATGGCTGTCTCCCTATAAATTAATGCTGGAACTGGAGTCCACCCACAGTCTTATGACCTTGAATTCTAGTAAGAGAATTAGGATAGATTTAATACTACTCAAGATAAACTATATTCAGATGTTGAAATACAGCATGGCTAGAACCCTACGCTGCTGTGGCATCCGGGATCATGCTCTTGATCTCAGAGTTTCCCAACTCGCCAAGGAGGACACACTCATACTGGCCTGGAAAATGACAAGGTAGAAAACTTACTGGATCTTTTTGGCTTTTTTGATTGCCAATTCTTCTTTGATTATCCAACTGTCTTTCTCACATGGTTTATCAATCCAGTAAACTTTTTTTTTTCCTTTTGGTGTTCTTTTAGCACCGCCCCCCCCCACTTATATAACTATACTATCTTCTCAGAGAATAGAAAAACAGTCCCATTTTATTCCCACTGTGCACTCAATTTCTGTTTCCTCTTCTTCCCTATAACACCCAGCATCTTGTTTAAGGGAAATTTTTTTTAATTTTTATTTTTTTTATTTCAGGCTACTGATTGAACCCTGTGAATATAAAGCTAGTGCTCTAACTCTGAGCTGCATCTTCAGTCTGAAGTCATAGGCATTAGAGCCATCTGTTGAAGTTAAAATCTTACCCTCAAGTTTTCCCAGTGATTTCCAAATCATTGAAAGAACTTCAAGAAACATTAAAAAAAATTTTAAACACTTTAAAATTATTTTAGTGCATGTTTATGGATGTTTCTCTGCGTGTATGTTTGTGTGCCATGTGTGTACTTGGTGCCTGAGGAGTCCTCAAGAGGGCATCTGTTTCTGTAGAACTGTAATTACAGATGGTGGTGAGCTGTGATATGGGTTCTAGGAATCAAATATTGGTCTTTAGGAGAGTAGCCACTGCTCTTAACTGTGGAGCCATTTCTCCAGACCCTAAGAAACATTGTAATGCATAGCAGACCTTCTTTTTTTTTAATTTTTAAAAAAAATTTATTTTATTAATTTATTCATATTACATCTCAATGGTTATCCCCTCCCTTGTATCCTCCCATTCCTCCCTCCCTCCCATTTTCCCCTTACTCCCCTCCCCTATGACTGTGACTGAGGGGGACTTCCTCCCTCTGTATATGCTTATAGGGTATCAAGTCTCTTCTTGGTAGCCTGCTATCCTTCCTCTGAGTGCCACCAGCTCTCCCCCTTGAGGGGACGTGGTCAAATATGAGGCACCAGAGTACATGTGAAAGTCAGACCCCACTCTCCACTCAACTGTGGAGAATGTCCTGTCTATTGGCTAGATCTGGGTAGGGGTTTGTAGTTTATGGCCTGTATTGTCCTTGGCTAGTGCCATAGTTTGAGCGAGACCCCTGGGCCCAAATCTGCCTATCATAATTTTCTTCTTGTAGGTTTCTAGGATCCTTTGGATCCTTCAACTTTGCCATTCTCCCATGCTTCTCTCATCTAGAGTCCCAATAGGATGTCCTTCCCTCTGTCCCAGTTTCCTGGTTAGTGAAGACCTTCATGGGACATGCCACTTGAGGGTATGCAGATATAAGTGAGTATATACCATTTAACTCTTTCTGCTTCTGGGTTAACTCACTCATTATGATCATTTCTAGTTCGATCCATTTGTCCACAAATTTCGGGAATTCCTTGATTTTAATAGCTGAGTAGTATTCCATAGTGTAAATGTACTACAGTTTCTTTATCCATTCTTTTACTGAGGGACACTTAGGCTGTTTCCATGTTTTTGACTATTATGAATAAGGCTGCTATGAACATGGTTGAGCAAATGTTCTTGTTGTGTGCTGGAGCATCTTCTGGGTATATTCCAAGGAGTGGAATAGCTGGGTCCTTGAGGAAGCCCTATTCCCAGTTTTCTGAGATAGCACCAAATAGATTTCCAAAGTGGCTGTACTAGTTTGCATTCCCACCAGCAATGAAGGAGGAGTGTTCCTCTCTCCCCACATCCTCGCCAGCATGTGGTGTCACTTGAATTTTTGATCTTAGCCATTCTGATGGGTGTAAGATGGAATCTCAGAGTTGTTTTGATTTGCATTTCCCTGATGACTAAGGAGGTTGAGCATTTCTTTAAGTGTTTCTCAGCCATTTGATATTTCTCTGTTGAGAATTCTCTGTTTAGTTCCAAGCCCCATTTCTCAATTGGGTTATTTGGTTTGGTGGTGTTTAATTTCTTGAGTTCTTTATATATTTTGGATATTAGACCTTTGTCAGATGTAGGGTTGGTGAAGATCTTTTCCCAGTCTGTAGGCTGTCGCTTTGTTCTCTTGACAGTGTCTCCTGCCTTACAGAAGCTTCTCAGCCTCATGAGGTCCCATTTATTGATTGTTGACCTCAAGGCCTGGGCTGTTGGTGTTCTGTTCAGGAAGTTGTCTCCTGTGCCAATGTATTCCAGGCTCTTCCCCACTTTTTCTGTTATCTGACTTTGTGTCTCTGGTTTTACGTTGAGGTCTTTGATCCACTTGAATTTAAGTTTTGTGCAAGGTGACAAATATGGGTCTAGTCGCATTTTTTTGCACATAGACATCCAGTTAGACCAGCACCATTTGTTGAAGATGCTATCCTTTTTCCATTGAATGGATTTGGCTTCTTTGTCAAAAATCAAGTGACCATATGTGTGTGGATTCCTATCTGTGTCTTCAATTCGATTCCACTGATCCACCAGCCTGTTGCTGTGCCAGTACCATGCTGTTTTAATTACTGTCATAGTAGACCTTCTTTCATGGGGTTTGTCAAAATAAATAAGCTCAGCTCTCACCTTAAAGGAGTAAGATAGTTTATTCTATAGCCAATGCAAGTGACTGTGCCCTGGGACACAAATGCCACAAATGGCATGTTTCAATGTGATAACAGCTTCATGAAGGTTTTTTAAATTAAATTAATTATTATTATTGATGTGGGGACAGAGACACGTGTGTTGCACCATGCATATAGAGGGCAGAGTACAATTTTATGGAATTTGTTCTCTTTTGTTACCTTTAAATGCTGTCCGAGGATTGAATTCCAGTTGCCAGACTTGTACTGTTGGGAGGTGAGCACCTTTATTCACTGAGCCATCTGGCTAGCCCTTCATGAAAATTTTATAGTAACAGAACAAAGAAAGTTATAAATCAAGGCTCCCATACACACACCCACATACATTGGTAGGTGAGTGATAGAAATTAGGGAAATCTCTTCTAGACTCTGGTACTTTCTGCTGGCATTCTTAGCCTCTGGATTGGTGGAAGTTAGGGGAACTCTTTGTACATTCCAAAACAACTTACTAAATTGTGACACTACGCTGTTAGGTCCCATGTAGAGGTGGGTGATATGGCTAATTAGCGCACCAGAGATAGCCCAAGGTAATATACTACCTCTCCACAGCCAGCTGTATAGAATGCTTAACAGTATATGGATGTTTTTCTCCTGCCCCTGGGAACCTTAGTTTACAGATTAAACATATGAGAAAGAAATTACTTATGAGTTATAGACATTGATGATAAATGCCAGGTGTTCTTTGTCTCACTGGTGACTTCTTTTCATTAAAACTCCACCATGGTTTATTCAGACTTCATATAGCTGCATAGTCTAAAGTGAATCCCAGTGTTTTAAGGCTGGAATTCGTGGGAATAAGGTGGTCATGGCATGTATAGTCATGCTATGTTTCTGTTCTGAGCTACCCAAGGCTACCCCTGTGCTTTGTGTTATAAGTTCTGATGGTAACTCACAGGGCCTTGCACGTGGCTATCCTTTCTTTCCTGCCAAACCTCATCTTAGCCCTTTTGCTCTTCTCTTAGTCTTAACCATCTTCACGTCTAGTTCTTTCTCAAGGAAGTAGAAGCAGTTTCCGTTCTCAGATGCCACATTTTCCCTGAAGCCTGTCCTGCAGTGGATCGTCAACCCCATCACCTCCTCTTCCCTTCTCTGCCTTCTCTTCTGTTTACTACTTAGGGCCTGATTACAACAATTTACAATTTTTATTTGTTGTCTATGCACATGTCAGAACATAAGCTCTGCGCCCCAGAATCTTTTCTGTTCTCTGTGGAAATTTCCTCTCCTTGTAACAGTGCTTGGCATGTGGTAGGTCGTAAGAACTGTTTTGCTGAATTAATAGGTTACTTGGAGTCAGGAGGCTATGCCCTGAAGCCATCATACCTAAGAGGAGAGAAAACTATCTTGGGAGCCGATGACTTCCTGCAGCTGTGATTTTGCCTCTTTGGCAATAACTGCTCTTGTGCGTCCATAAACTTCTATTTCTTCTTCTTTAAAAGAGGCATAAGTTGAGCCATTGTCACATGTGAGGCACAGTAGGTCCTAAAAATGCATGAGATACGGCTTCTTCCTTTAAAGACCCTAAAACCTAGAAGGAGAGGGAAAAATTAATATTAATGAAGATGGAGGTGATTACAGTGGCTTGTGAGTAGAAGGCAGCTGTCATGAGAAATAAGTCATGAGGGTACAGCGTTATCACTATAATACTGACAACTTCATCATAGCACAGGGGCAGTGGGATGTCAGGTGTGTGGAGGCAGGCGGGGGTTGGAGTCATGAGGGAATGCTTTGTGCAATTGAGGATTTGAGGTCAGCCTCAAAGGGGCAGATGACACTTTGCTCTTGGTTCTGAAGTCTGGGAAATCCAAGTTCTGATAAGGGACATCTTGCTATAGGAAGTGATCCAAAGCCAGAGAGAAGGTAGAGGAAATACCTGTTCCTGCTACTGCAGTCTCTTTGCAGAATAGTGGTATTAGTCTGTGAGTGAAGTCCTCATGACTAGAGCATTCATGCATCTCTTAAAGTTCCCAGTCCCATTATCATCACAGTAGCATTTAGATCACAGCATGAATTTGATGGGAGCATATAAACCCTAGCAGAAGTCCAGAGAGAAATGAAGGTGATGTAATCTCCCATCCTAAGCAATGAGGTTATGTATGTTATTACGCCCAGAGAGAAAATGTGCTGTGAGGCCAGAACACTTGGGTTCTAATGATGGTCCCACCACCTGCAGCACAGCAAGCTATATTTCTGTCTCTAAGTTTTCATGTGTAAAATGTGAGTGTTCCAGTCCTCATCTCTTAGGGTCATGAAGAGTACTTGACTTTATGTGCAATGATCTTAGAGTAGTGACACAGACAGCCCCTCCGAGTAGGTATAACTAATACATGGTACTAGTTACTGTTAGGATTCTGTGAGTTGTCACATCTAACCTTTCCTATCAGGAAGATCGCTTTCCTCGGGACCTGCAGGTGAACACCTCAGATAAAGCAGATATTACTTTCCCAGGGTTACACAGCTATTGAGTAGACAAGTGGGTGCCTGTTACGCCCAGTTTGTGTCAAAGTGTTTTTCCATTTGGTAACACCAAGGTTCCTGTCAACACAGACTTCTGGGAAGACCTTTGTTAATCTCTTCCTTGTCTTAGAATTCCCTAGCTTCTCCTATGCTAATACTTCGGGGTTGTCACAACGATGTATTATAAACCTGGGTGGTTTAAGACAAAAGAAATGTTTTATCTCATAGGGCTAGGGATGGAAAGTTCAAACTACACTGGTGCCAAAGGCATGCTTCCTCAGTCCTCTCTGGGGAGGTTCTTTGCCTCTTCCAGAGTCTGGTGGCCCCTGCTGGCTCCAAACTCATCCTTGAGCTTTATGTGGCTGTGTCCCCCCCCACCCCCCGTCTCTATTATCTCTTCCTATAAGAACATCAGTCATGTTTCACTAGACCCCACGCTAAACAGCTAAACAACCTCATCTTAGCCTGGCCCTACCTGGAAGGCTTTCATTTCCAAGGAAGGATATAGGCACAGAGGCTGAACACATCTTTGTATTTTTTGAGAGGACATAGTTCAATGTATAAATCATACTTTTAGACCAGAGAACCTCTTTGCTCTGATAAGTTGCAGTATATTACTGAGTACCTGGCTGAAACTCTTCTAGAGTAAAACCACCTTCTAGAATAAAACCACTCTTCCTCCTCTCACCCCCCCCACCCCCCCACCCCCCAACAGGGGGTTTCTCTGTGTAGCCTGACTGTCCTAGACTCACTTTGGAGATCAGGCTAGCCTTGAACTCAAAGAGATCTGTCTGCCTTTGTCTTCCCAGCACTGGGATTACAGGTGTGCAACACTGCTCCCGGTTGTAAAACCACTCTTAATCACGAAGCTTTGTGTCATATAAAATTAATTAGACATGTAATCCTTTTATAAATCTTGAAGTTAAATTGGTCTGAATGATTTAGCCCTATTTTGGACTGAGGGTGTGTTAGAAAGGTCCCAGCCATTAACAATGAGAGAACCCTATTAGGAGTGTTTCTGCATTCTTAGGGAAAGAAGGACTCACAGCTTTGTGCTGTTTTCGTGAGAATGTAGGCAAATTTGCTAAAAACAAAACAGAAAGACAACAGCAAACAAGAAACCCGGAATCTTAATAATTTTATAGCCAAGCAAATCTAGCTATGTAGTTTCTTTCCAACTTTCAGTAATGAACCAGAGCAGATAGAGGACAGGAAAACATTTGTTAAATTGATCCCACTGTAGCTTCTTGGAAAGAGAAGTTCCAGTTTGGCAGATTGGAATCTGAGGTCCTAAGAGATAGATCCCTGCGCTGCCACCTAGATTTCACATGTCTGTGCTAAGTCTGTCTGGATTCTGACTCTACTTGACTGCTCTAATGAATACTCTTAATAAAAATGAGTCCCCTTTACAGAAACAAAAAGGTGGATTTTTGCTGAAGTTGGAAGTTGTTTGTCAGAAGGCTCTTTTAGAAGGATTGGAAATAACAATATGCTGAGAGAAGAGGAAACAAAAATCTGGAAACTAGACTCAGTGCCATCCTTCCTTTTGGTAGGATCTTCTGGATTTTTCTGGAATATGATCGTTTTCCTCCCTCTGCCAGAGGCAGGGCTCTATTTCCTGTCTTCCTTGAAGTTAGATCTCGCTATCTGGCTTGTTCACCTAACACCATTTGGAGTGGATGGAGCGCCTGTAACTTCTGGGCATGAGAGCCAGTGTGAGGAAGGCCATATTCTCACTTCAAGTACCAGGTGAGGTGGTCCTCTGTTTGCCTTATCTTTAGGTGGGGACGGGGACCAGACCCACTGCCAGCTCTGGCTATAGGAAGGAAGTATAGCTGCTTTCTGCCACTGAGATTTTGAAATTGTAGTGTTAAGGCACTCAGAATCTGGGGCTATTTGTAGCTACTGTGTATTCTAGTTAATTGTGACTGTGCGAGGAAGTTTATAAGCAGTAATACCAGAAAAAGGAAATTGAGTAAGAGTGCCAGAGAGAAGTGAACTTTGAAAATAGCTCTTGAAACCCTATTTTAATAGATTATGTTTCAAATTTTATGTGAGGTGTGTATGTGTGCATATGTGTATGTGCACGTGTGTGTGTGCTCACACATGTAAAGACAGAGATTAACATCAGGTATCTTCAGTCATTCCCTAACGTGTGTGTGTGTGTGTGTGTGTGTGTGTGTGTGTGTGTGTGTGTGGTGTGTGCATTGTGTATGTCCATATGGAGGCCAGAGGAGGATGCCAGGTGTCTTCCTCTACCAAGATCCACGTAATTCTTTGAGGCAGGATCTCTCACTGAACCTGGAGTTAAGTATGCCTGGCCATACATGGCTTCATGTGTGTTCTGGGAATCCAAATGCAGGTCCTCTCTCTTGCATAGAAAATGCTCTATTGAGCCCCCTCCCTTGCACTCTCTCTCTCTCCACCCCTTGTGTTTTGAGACTGGAGCTGACAGGCTAGACTGGAGACCCTTCTGTGTGCCTCCCCAGTACTGGGATTGCAGGTGTATGTTCTGTGCCCAGCTTTTTATGTTTATGCTAGGGATTCAAGCTCAGGCTGTGCCTCTCTTTTGTAGTAGATTCTTTTATCATTCATGTTAAATTCAAGTTATATTCATGGGACGGTTAGACAGCTGTCTTGTTTATGAACTTTCTCTTTCTTTCTGCACCTAAACATCTGGTTTACTGGAAATGTTTGTGTTTGTTCTTTATGCCAAAGAACTTCTTTTCCTCCATGAAAAGAGGGAAGGGCAATTTTATAGTTGGGAAAACAGAAGCCTCAACAAACAGTTATCCTAATCCAAGCAGTCCTTCAAGAACAGTAAATTGGTTTTTAACCTTCCTTTTTATTTCAAGAGTGTGTTGCTAAACATGGTTCTGCTTTTTACACTTAGGATCTTGTGTCTCTCTTGCCGTTGCTGGTTTAACCTGGTTGTAAATTAGGTACTGGTTTGTAGTTAAGTTACTCTGGTTACTGTGTTTGAAGAGTCTTTGTTTATTCATGGTGGTTTGGTCTGCATATGTCTCATTCTGCCACAGTGCATTGAGCTTTAACGAACAAAGCCATGCATGGTCTTAGAAGCCAAGATAACATTGCAAGCTGATAAAGGAAATCCTCCTAAATATCCCCTAGTAGTTGGAATAAATGACACCGGAATTTTATGAGCTTACTTCATTTCAGAAATTGGATAAGAAAAGGCAGGAGTGGGGGGGAGATTATCTGCCAGTTCTTAAACTTACACTACCTCCTTTAACCTCAGGCTTAGCACACGGTTGCGTTTATTCCACTAATAGTTGTTATAACTCAGTGTATACATTTCTCTGATGTGAATGTTATGATAGGAAAACGTGCACTATCTTTCACACAGGATGGCTAAAGGTACCACACACTGGAAGTACAACACTCATAGTTGCTAACCTTCTATGATTTTTAATGAACACTAGCTGTTTGGAAGTCTTTTGGGGTTTTAAGATTTAACATGTACTATACTAATCATTTTTAGCTGCGTTTGATTCTATTAGCCATTTTTTGCCCGAGAATAAGAACTAATATCACCCTTAGAAATGGGCTAGCCCAGGAGTCCCCACTTCCGAAGAAAATATTTTATATTTCAAATCTAAACATAAAGCAAAAATAGTCTGGATTAGTGCAGGGCTGGCCTTGAACTTTTGTTCTTTCTGTCACCTCCCCAGTGCTGGGGTTACAGGTGTGTGCCTCTGTTCAGACTCTCCACACAGTTAATTAGAGTGGCCAGAAAAGGTTCCGGTGAACAAGAGTTTAGTTTAAAGGTTTTTGCTTCTATCTTTATTTTCTTTATTTGTCAAGTTTTTTAAAAGCCTGCATTGCATAGGTTAGTAGCTGTAGGTGATAATGGTTAATAGTGGCTCATCTTGTGAGGTTTGTTCCAGCCCTTAGAAGACTCAGTGTTACAGAGATGATTGGAACACCTCATTTCTAGGGCCATAGGAAAGTGAGCAGAAACGAAGTACTAAGCCCTCTGGACTGTGTTAAAATGTGGTATGTAAAACTATTGAATTGAGTTTTACTGCTTTTAGCCTTCCTATAAGGTAAGTATTTTTTAAAAATCAAATAAAATATTTAAGATTCCCAGAAATCTGCCGAGAATACCATTTGAAAACTATTACACTATCTCAGTAGGATGAGGATATAGTTCATTTGTGTTTATCTTAGAAACATTGATAACTGTTGGGGAATAGTTAAAATATTTCTCTGTCTAAAGGCCTAGATTGCATGAGTGAATTTTCATTTACACGGGCATGATTAAAAAAAAAAATAAGCAAATGTAATTTTAAAAATTGTTTGACTCTTAGAAGTTTCAGATAGTTGAAGAATGCTTTCCAGAAAGGGTTCCAAATAGTTGCCCTCCCATAACTGACTCATGTCATGTTACTTAGCTGTTTCATGATGTTCACTTACCAGTTTCCTTGACATTTTCAGAGAGCTTCATGACTCTTGTCATGACATATGGTTTTTGTTTGTTTGTTTTAAATTCAGATTTACAGTAAAGAGGAATGATGACTTCTATTCTCTGTTCATAAACAGCAACAACAAAAGCCTCATATTTTTATCTCTCACTGAAGTGACTGTCCTCCTCTAGCGACAGACATAGGTCCTGTTACACAGGTGCTGTGGAGAGGCCGTAGCTTGGTTCTTTGCTTTTAGGTATATGGCTTTAAAAAGCTCTACAAAGAGAAAACTTTTAGAAAAGGACTTTTTTTCCCCCCTGCATTAGAAAGTTGTTTTTTAAGGGAACCACATAACAGCTCCTCTTGCCTGGGAATTGCTCCTTTGATGGGTTTGGGTAGCAACAGAACAGCTCCCCCTGCTCTGAGAAGCCATCAGTGCCTTTCCCACCCACAGGCCCAGATGATGAGAGTCCTCCCTGCGGTGGCTTCCCTTTGAGGGCACAGTCTGAGGCCCCAGCCTCCACACAGTCAAGGCGCATGGACCTGTTACTGTCCAGGCTGCTGGACTGTGGACTGGCAGATATCTCAAGCTAATGCACAGCTTCCTATGAAATTCTCACAGTGAATTTGATATCAAAATTAAAATGCAGTCTGTGCGATATAGCACCTGCTTAGCCTCTTCAGAGCTGTGAGCTTCATTTCCCGTGTCCTGTGCTGGTCTCCTCTTTCTCTCCCCCTCTTCTTCCCCTCCCCCCACTCTGTCTCTCTGTAGAGTGAGGGAGATCACAGTCATCATGTGATCCCTCAAGTCACTTTTGCAAAGTCCTAGAAATAAGCAAGGCTTGGCCATCACTTGCTTTGTGTTTTGAAAAGCTCTTATAATATGACTAGTAGTTCTCTGGCACCAATTATAGTAACTAAAGCCCCTGGGGTAAAGTTCTGAGTTCACTGCTTCCTTGCCTAGCCTACTTGAACGTGTGTTTTAATTATGCTAGCCTTCAATTTCCCGAGAACAGAGTTGCCGACAAGTGTTTACCACATAGAGTTGTGATGCACTCTGAAGATCCATTTAAAGTGCATTAATGTGATACTTGGTGCCTTAATAATCCTTAATCGTTTACATCATTATTTTGAAATCCTGTTTTACTTAGGAAAACATTACTAGAAAGATTAAATAAAGTGGTCTCAAGACATTCTGGCTTCTGATGACTTCTTCCCCTCACTGCCCATCTCCTCTTGCAGAATGTGACAAGCTGAGGCGAGATGGCTGCCGAAGTTCTCAATACTATTCTCAGGGACCCACCTTTGCAGCCAGCTCCAGCCCATGCGACGATTATCAAGATGAAGATGCAGAAACAGATCGAAAGGTGAGGCTAAGTTCCGCACGCGCACCTGTATCGCACCCTGTAGCCGAGGAGAGCCGACAGACTCAGAGTAGACCCTTCACTCTAGTTGAGTGTTGCCATGAGTTCGTTTCTTGGTTTTGACAAAAGTGCCTTGACAGTGTGTGATCTCAGCCTGATGGGGAAATGGGTGAAGAGCCTATCAGAAGTTCTCAATGCTATATCTGTCATTTTTCCTCAAATGTAAAATTATTCTCGTTTGTATAAAAAAAAAAAGGGAGAGAGAGAGAGAGGTGGGTTCAGGATCCAAGAAATGCAACAAAGCTATATTTACAGTGTCTACTTGTATATTTTGAATATTTATTGGTTAGCTAAAGATGTCTTTCCAAAATGTTTTGGTTTTCATACGACAGGAGCTCAGTCAGTTCTCAAAGAGCTCCGTTCCAGTCAGCTACACCTCAGCAATGCAATAATGGAATGCCAAAGAGGGCTGTTTCCGAGTAGGAGAGTTCTGTGTAGGATGCAGTTTGAGGGATTACGGACGTGGCAGGCAGCTCTGGTGAGAGTCCTCTTGACTGTCTTGACTGCCACATCATGGTGGATGCAATGACAGGAGTAAGGTGCCAGAGAACAGGTCACATCTCATAACAGGATGCAAGACAGGAGCTGGCTGGGTCCAACAAGCAGTAGCGTAGTTCCCTTCAAGAGCATACTCCGAATAATCTCTAAAACCCCTAATAGTCTTACTCCTGGAAAAATCCCCTGAAATCATTCTCTTTAGATTAAGCTCGCAAATATGAGCCACAGAGCATAAATCATATATTCAAACCCTCAGCAAAAGAAGTAAAAGCCACTGTTTCCAAAGTGGTCTTTTGATATAGGCCACGCATGTAAGTAATGCTTTTACTTAGTTCTATGACACTGGCCAATTCACTTAGTGACTCCGTGGGTTCCTTTTTCTCATGCTACCTCTTGTAGCACACACAAAGTACATCAGAGTGTATCCTTCCAATATATATGTATTTGAAGTATACATTTGATACAGAAGAGAGTGTCAGATTTCCATTGCCTTCTTCCCCACCTGGATTTTTATCAGTGTGTGTGTGTGTGTGTGTGTGTGTGTGTGTTATATTTGATTCATTAAGGATATATCCACATATTAGGCAAGCCTTTTTTGCTGAGGCAAAAGATGGTTGCTTACTGTCATATAATGGGATAGGCAGGCCATTTCAAAATTGATCTATTCATGAATATCAAAACCTCCTATTCTCTTTATTGACTTAAAGAGAATGGAAAGCAGCAGCGAAGTGTACATTGAAATGTGTGTGTATCTAGGTCCACTGATCCCCACAGGAGGAAAAGCCAGTGGTGGGCCCAGAAGTATTGCCTAGGAATAAGCTAGAAGTGGTGTCTGAGAGTGGCATGGTTGTATAAGCTGTGAGTACCCAAGTGTGAGGGGGTCCCTGCCAACAACTTGGCTCTATCTTGGCAACTCTGGGAGATCTTTAGTAGACTGGAGACCTGGTTTCTACATTTTCACTGGCTGCTTACTCACCCTGACAAGGTAGCAAGATGAGATTGCACTTCCACCCCTGGGCCAGGAACCAGAGAGTATGACCACAGCCAGAACTCTTCAAGCATACATACTCTTTTCTTTCCTTTAAAAAA
>OU015750.1:93069801-93080201 GCA_907169655.1 Acomys percivali | reverse complement strand
CACACACACACACACACACACACACACACACACACACACACACACACTTAGCATCCACCATCTGTACAATGATGATATATTACATAGAAATAAGTGACTAAGTGATGGGTGTTACACACACAAAATCCACACAAAGACTGGTCCCTATGTCCTTAAATCTGGCTGACCAAAAAGAAAAAGTTTTCATTAACAATTAGGTGGAAAACCCATAGCCTCCTTCTATCTTCTGAGGTTATTGCTTTTAGAAGGCATATTGCCATGGTACCAGTAAACTTGCAAGGGCTAATAACATTTAGATATGATTTATTTAAAAGAAAAAAAACAAAATCTTAGAGTATATTTAGAAATTAATGTTTAGAATTTCCATGGAAACTTAATAAGTACATGAATTGTTTTCCATTCCATGTACATTTTTTACATTTTCACAGACTTAACCCTTTAAGAAACAGTATGACATGTTGATCCATCTTCTTTGTGAAAAGCATTGCTGATCTCTGTGAGCACACCTTCCTTCCACCTAGCTCACATCCTTAAAGTATTATTTTCATAAGAATGGTGCAAAACAGTGTGGCACTTATTGCCTATTTCATTAGCCATCAGTATGTTTATATTTTCTACAATAAAATGAGTCATTTGATGGGTAAAATGGAGAAGAAATGTAATTATATGTTATTAAAAGGACCAAAGTAATATTATAACTTATGCATATTATGCAATGAAATATGACAACCCTTAAAGGAATTGGAATAAGAAGTTCTGCCTTGAAATGAGGACAGTGAAAATAGAATTTTCAGGCACAAAGAAGTGTTTGTAGTGAAATACATCTTCGTAGATGGATCCCTGAGTTCTTTCTCTGAGCTTTCATCCTTACCTGTTTGGCAGCTTAAGTAGATTTTGACAAACAGACATAAAAGGAGACTTTTAAATGCCACCCACAAAAGGTGAATAAGTACTAATAAAGAAGTGGACAGCCTGAGTCCTGTAAATCACAATCTGTTTTTAATTGAGTTGTTAGCATTTTTTTCAAAATGTCAATGTTAATTTAACAGTTATATACATATTGATGTGTTTTTCTGGATCTGTGTGTTCACACAGACACACATATTTCTTAAGGATGCACTTCTTTAGTCTGGTCCAAAGAAGCTCTTCATTTAAAGCTTTCACTCTGAGTGGTTGGATTGGCACAGGTTCTTCAGCCTCCTGCTTTTTAAATTATATATTTCTAAAATAACAGATTACTTTAGATAGAAATGCCACTGCTTGTAGGAAATGGTCACATGTTTATTAATTTGTATGATTATTGATTCTCTAACTTGGTCTTTTAGTAAGAGTTTAGAAAAAAAAATATATATATATATATGGCTTCAGATCTAGAGTGGAGCCTATCAGGCCTAGAAATGCAGAACAGAAACACAGTGAGCCACTGGCCTGCAAGTGGATTTAATCCCTTTAGTTACAGTCTTGTAGAGATTTGGTGTGTTCTAAAGGCTGAGGAGGGGAAATGTTTGAAATAAAAAGAACATGTGACTGTATCCGATCATCTGTGATATGGATTAAGTCTTCTACCTAGAAGACAAGTGTACGGGTCAACACACTTGGAAAGCATTTTGCAAACTGTTTTGCACTGATGTTTGAGCTGATGCTGTGTAAGGGAACAATTCAGTTCAACAGATAATTACCTCCTAACTATATATGCTGGACATTAGGGGAGTGTTGTTGAGGATGTCAGGGTACACGAGTCGTACCTTCTACCTAATGAATTGTGACATAGCCTTTTTAGGTCACAGAGTGAATATTGTAGATGGGTTTTCATCATTATATGGTTGCTTCATAATTTTCTTAGTACTTGGGTGGTGTTTTTTTCTTTCCTACCCTGTTGGGGTGGGGGGAATACTGGGAGACTAGATACAACTTTCTAGTAATATTTTGCCCGCTCTTAGTGCCTCCATAGAAGGAGTATCTTTTCTTCTGCTGCAAAGAACTAATAAAGCATAGAAGGACTTCTGCTCTTCAGCACTGCCTAAGCTGCTGTATCCATGTGGCCTGACTGAACGGTGCCTACTGATGTTTCAGGCTCTGCTCTGGGTTGCTTCTGCTTTCTCTGTTCAGAGCAAAGTTACAAAGATTTTTAAGTTTACGAGGATTTATTTATTTATCCTCTTCAGTGGATGGTGTGTATTTAAAAATTAGCTTCTTTTAATGGGACCAGGTTCATATTTCATTCCTATGAAACGGAAGTTGCATTATCTACCACATATCCATTTTGAAGATGTGACAATATTACTAAAGAAGATGTGATTTATGTGAATATATGTATTTATTAAAATCTCATTTTTAAGATAGCTACTATTGCCAAAAGGCCAATACCACAAAACTTCCTCTAACTGATGTCAAGTAGTTCAGAACAGACCAGTCTGATGCTGTCAGAGACCTTACTATTTTCTAGTTTCCCATAACGTGCTAATCTGCTTGAACTTTGGGAAAACTCTCTGTGGCTGTGGGTTCTATTGTCTGAAATGAATTAACTTTAAAACATGCCAATAGGAAATGGGGAGGAGCTCATTGATAGAGCAGTTGCCTGGGTAAAACCCTGGGTTCAAGCCCTAGCACCTTAGAAAATGATGAAGAGTTCAGCTTTGAGAGCAGCAGTGTTGCTGGGTCTCAGTGTGATGTTAGCACTTTATCATTATAAGGCTTTTTTGTTTCCATTACAATTGCCTCTCCTATTATAATGCAGTAATTCTCTATCTTCCTCAAGCTGCAAGCCTGTAATACAGTTCCTCATGTTGTGGTAACCCCCAATCATAAAATTATTTTATTGCTACTTCATAACTATAATTTTGCTATTGTTATTAGTTATGGTATAAATATCTGATATGTAACCCCTGTGAAAGGGTTGTTTAACCCCAAAGAGGTCATGACCCACGTGTTGAGTACCACACCACATCTAAATTGTTAGTCTTTCTTGTCTGATGTTTGATAAGCTCAGACTTCAATTTGTTCTTACGCGCAAGCATCATACTAGTCTTTGTGGGATGACTAGACGAATTCAGTCTATATATTGCCATTAATACACACTGATACAAAAATTGGTCTTTGTGATCCAACCACTTTATGAAGCAGTCACACTCCACATAATTCATTCTCAAGTGACAAGGAATCATTTTTGCAGTGTGTTATTAACACATTTGCAGCTCCTTTGGAAGTGAGCCAGAGGTGCCTTCCTCTGGAGGAAACACAGCCAACACTGGGAACAGCCTTCTGGTGATAATGTGCTTTTCTTTTTGTGCCCTTCAGCCTCCATCATCATATGACTGGCTAACCTCATTATTAATACTTTATCATTTTACAAGCTTCTGGAAGGACATGCATGGTGTCAGCTTGCTTGACAATAACATTGCTTTGCTTGTTCTGCTATTCTACGTTAGGGGAGAATTTTGATCGTCAGGCCAGCCTTCGGCGGTCTCTAATTTACACAGACACTCTGGTAAGACGACCGAAGAAAGTCAAAAGGAGAAAGACTATTACAGGAATCCCTGACATCATTCAGAAGGAGTTAGGTATGGCTCATCAGCGTTGCATTCTGTTGCCCCCCCCTCCTCCTTGCTGATCGAATTTACCACACTAACCTTGTACGGTGCTGTGAGATCCACATGCTCTGATAGTCAGCCTCCAGATGAGGTCTTAGATGGATGTTGCACCCTGTGCTGTGGAGCTGCTTTGGAGAAGAGGGATGGAGAAGAGGTTCTATGGAAACTTAGCCCAATGGAAATCGAGAATTCCGCCATCATCTCCAGGGACACTGAGCATCGGTTATGTCTATGATTCAGTTTACTTTTCATTTAGAACTTTTATTTAGATCTTGGGGTCTCACAGATGGAAACCTCTTTTAAGCCTCTACCTTAGGAGAAGCACTTGCTAGGTATTCTGGCAATGCTGGTGGGATGTTGTCCTAAGAAGCAGCAGTCTGAAGTTGTTTAATGGTAAATGTTATAGAAAATGGTGGTGAGGCTGCTGAACTGGCTCAGCAGGTAAGGGCACCCACTGCTAAGGCTGATGACCTGAGTTTGCTCCCTGGGACTCACATCAGTGGAAGGAGAGAACAAACTCCAGAAAGTTGTGTTCTGCCCAACACATGTGTGCCCCAGCAACTATGCAAACATGTAATTTTCTACATGTAATAAACACATGCAACAGATATAAAATATGTTCATGCATGTTTGATAATACCGCCATCTAAAGCAAACAATTTCACAGCTTCCCTTGTGTAACTTAAAAACAAATCGGGCTGGTTGGAGTTGTTTAGCTCACTGTTTGCTCGCCTGTTGGGGTCATGCTTATTTTCCTATGCTATCATAATGCTTTCATGTGCCCCTGTGATCATTTTCTCCCCTTGTGTATCAATGGGACCCAGCAGGAAAGCCAGCAGGGCCATCTTACCACAGCTCCAGCTCCAGACTGTTGGGGTTTGAGCCCTAGACATTGCTCTGCCTCTCTGAACTTCCTTCATTCTACAAATGGGATGGTGATCTTAACAGAGTCTACTACCTCATAGGGTTGTTTGAGGACCAAATGAGTTTATAAACAGGATGTACCTGGTCCTCGGTACACGGAAAGTGGCCACTGTTATTAATTTGGGACATAATGTCTTGAAATTCGCTTCTTCCTCTTTTGTCAGCTTGTGGACTTTTTTCATAATAGTTACTTTAACTTGATGGTTTTCTAAATTATTTAATTTTATATTTATGTATATTGGTGTTTTGCCTGCACATATGTTTGTGTGATCTTGGAGTTACACACAGTTCTGAGCTGCCATGTAGGTGCTGGGAATTGAACCTGGGTCCTCTGGAAGAGCAGTCAGTGCTCATAACTACTGAGCCAAAGCTCCAGCCCCCCAAATAGATGTTTTAATTTACTTTTACTTACGGTTGACGATTACACTCGAGAAATGCAAGAATCATTATCTCTGAAATTGCTTACAGGTCTTTTAGTCAAAATGAGCTTATCCTAGCAACACAGATATTAATTACAGCACCTTGGGATCCCATTTTAGCTTCCAAGGCTACAGAGATTACATGGATTCATTTCCCTTCAGGGTCATAGTTTAAATACCTTGTAGGAGGAAGGGCAGACCTACTGTTCCCCAAATGGCATTTTCCCCTTTACCAACATCTAGTCCTAGAGTGTTAATACCCCTCTGGATTGTAGAAACCCTTGGATAAGAATAGTAGTGCTTTGCCTCTTTCCACATAGTCCCAGTGACCTGGTTCCAACACAAGGGTTTAAAACCAAAGGCAGGGTCTGGAGAAATGACTTAGGTGGAACAAGCTTATCTCTTAATTTGGTTCCCACTCAACACTGGGTGAACCACACAATTCCTGGGATCCCACAGCTCTGCCTCCATCTTGCAGTCTGAGGCAGTACCCTCTGCATGTGTGCACCCCCACACACTAAAAATAAAACAAACAAAGAACAACATAAACAAACAAACTAGAACAAAGGCAGAGCCAGGCACGGTGATTCACACTTACAATTCCAGCACTTGGAAGGTTGCAGCAGCTGAAATGCCATTGGCTACAGAGTGAGAACTAGCATTTGGGAGGTTTAAGTGGAATGCCTATGGACTACAGTACTTTCCCTGTCTCGGGGTGGGGGGAGGGAAGGCGGGGCAGGGGAAGAAGAAGAAGGAGAAGAAGAAGAAGAAGAAGAAGAAGAAGAAGAAGAAGAAGAAGAAGGCAAAACAAAGAAGACTGAATTGCACTGATTTCTCAAATCTGTCTCTGTTCAGGCACTACATGGTTTCTGAGCCCTCCATGAACTGTCTATAAATCTACGTACTAGTAGTGACGTGTGCACACTTTGTTCTCTCTTCAAAATTTAGTCATATCTCAACCTTTCAAGCCTTTTCTCCCCTTGAAGTTACAGGTCATACATATGGGGAAATAACCAGTATTTGTATTCTCAACTGTTTGATGAGCTGATCCCTTATAATGCTCAGGTAACGTTTCTTCATGAGCTGGCCTTTTCAGAAGATGTGCCTCAAACGAATGACCATAAAACCAGGCAGCTGGCGCCTCTGTAAACCACTAAGGTTGCCTTTCCAACCAAAACAGTCATTCTTTATGACTTTGTGCAGAGAGTAAGGATAGTTTGGCCAGGATAAAGATGCACATCTACACAAGTGTTTTCTATAAATTGTCCTCTGATGTCTGTTATATAAAACCTAAAACCTGATTGTTAGGATTTGGGGAGGGGTTATTTATTTCATTATTTTGTGTATATTAATGTTTACCTGCTCACATGTATGTGGGCAACATATATGCCTGGTGCTTCTGAGAGTACACAATCCCCTGGGACTAGAGTTCTTTTAGATGATTGTCAGCTGCCATGTCAGTGATGGGAATCAAACCTGGGTACTGTGTAAGAACAGCAGGTTCTCTCCAGTTGTGGTGGTGCACGCCTTTAATCCCAGCACTCAGTGAGGCACGGGCAGGCGGGTTTCTATGAGTTGGAGGTCAGCCTGGTCTTCAAAGCAAGTCCAGGACAGCCAAGGCTCAATAAAGAAACCCCGTCTTGAAAAACCAATAAATAAAATAAAATAAAGAATAACAGGTGCTCTTAACTGCTGAGCCAACTCTGTATCCTGCAAACTAGACTCTTTAGTCATTTGCAATATTGAGCCAATCAAGAAGACCCAATAGCTTAGTTGCTTATTTGATTTTCTGAAATGATCTGCCCATCAAGGGCAGCCACATGTTCTGCACTTCCAACATTTTTTTGGGGGGGGGGGCAGGAGGTTGTTTGTTTGTTTTAAGATTTATTTATTTATTACATATACTGTGTTCTGCCTATATGTGTGCCTGCATGCCAGAAGAGATCACCAGATCTCATTATAGATGGTTGTGAGCCATCATGTGGTTGCTGGGAATTGAACTCAGAACCTCTGGAAGAGAAGACAGTGCTCTTAACCTCTGAGCTATCTCTCCAGCTCCCTAACATTGTTTTTAATTGATGACGCACTCCTTTCTTTTTTACATGTGACACGGGATCACCACCAGTGCTGGAGAGAAAACATTTTCCCCATATTGTCTATTCTACAATCTTTGCCATATAGGAAGAGGCAACTGGTTTTACTGCATGGTCAGTGATGTGCCTGTGTGACAGCTAAGGGGCACTGTGGCCAAAAGCTGGTGGCTCAGGCCTGTGATCCTGCTACTCAAAAGACCAAGGTGGGAAAGTAACAAGTTCAAGGTCTGCTGGGGTTACAGGGTGAGTTCAGGGCCAGTTTAGGTAGCTGAGTGAAATGATCTCAAAGTTAAAAAAAAAAACGTGGTGAAGGATCTGGAACTGTAGCTCAATATTAGGGTACTGTCCTAGCACGTGTAAAGGTCCTGGGTTCAGTCTGCAATATTGGGGGGAAAGTAAGGCCAACCCATCAAAGTAAAGGATAGTTGGCTGGTGATGTAGGTAAGACCATAGAGTATGCAGGAAGCCCTGGCTTTCATCACCATCCCTGTCTAAAACAGATGTGATGGCACACACCTGTAATCCCAGCATTGAGGAGATAAGGCAGGACAGTCAGAAGTTCAGGGCCATCCTCAGCAACAGAGAAAGTGTGGGGCAAGTCTGGGCTACAATAGGAAGAAACTTTCAAAGAAGAAGCAATTAGATAACAACTCTTTAAAAAAATTTTAGTATTTATTTTTTATAGAACATATTTTGATCATATTCTAACTCCTCCCCCAGTTTGTCCTAGAACCTCCTCTGCTCCTTATCCACCTAATTTCATGTTCTTTCTCACCACACCTAGATCTAAGCTTTTCTTTTCCTGACACTTGCTCTATACCAGATCCAACCTCAGATCTGTTTGCCTCTGTCTCCTGGATTAAAGGCATGTTTGTATTCCAGCCGGATCACACACAGGTCTAGAAGACCTTTGGATATGATCTCTTGCCAACCAAATCACATAGAACTAGAGGGTCTTTAGATGTGCTCTCTTGCCAGAACAACCAAGTTCTGAATTAACATTCTTCTACGTCCACGTTTGATGGCATAAGTATGTGGTGTCTTCAACAGCAGGGTCTTAACTTTAGATAGTAGAAGGTAACCAATAGTATTGGCAATAGTCTGTGATATTTGACAGGGGAGGAGGGTCTGAGGGACCCCGTTGGCCAGTGACTCAAAAAAAATATCACCAGTTTCCGGAACTGAGATTTTAGTGGGTAGTGTATGATGTCTGCTTCTCTCCTGTGTTTTATGATTGACTACGTTTACATTTCCTGTGTTTGTCTAAGCTTCTGCAGTAGTAAGTTCCTATATGGCGTTATTACATTCTGTTTTTAAATATTGGCTAGTGGGATTGGTGGATATCATGAAAAGTAACAGTTGATAGGTTCTCTTTAGCGAAATGATATCTCAATATATTTTAAATTCAAATAAATTCCATGAGCTCTGTTGGCACCTGAATGACAGACCTTTATTACTAGTTCTCTTTTTGTGGTTAGGGTTTTTGTTTTGTTTTGTTTTGTTTTTAAATCACATAGCATTTATTTATTCCTCTACTGAGACAACTGAAATTTATTCTGTGAAAATATTCATAGTTTGTTTTGGGAACATAAATTTCGTGGTCATTCTGATAGGCTTTATATTAGTTGTTTCTCATCCATTTTTTTATAACATCTTTAAGAAAAGATTCTTATTTTCATAAGAAAGCTATAACTCAGCTGTAGATGGTGAGGCATTTTGTCTAGCATTTTTTTCTGGAGCCTAGAATGGCTTTACACTTTTCACTTTACCCAAAGGCATCAGGTTTTTGTTTGTGGCATTTGAACAGTGTAATAGTGGTAGTTGAAAAATCTACCATAAATCTATACAGATTTATGGGGAGGAAGTTGCACTATTTTTTAATATTCTCTTTTTAAGTCTCTGCCCCCCCCAATACACACAGGAATCAAGTCCTGGGTTTCACATACTAGGAATGAGAGAATTCTATCACCAAAGTAAAACTATATCTATAGCTGACTTCTATGATATTGAAAGAAAAGGACCTGTTATGACATGGAATTGAGATATCCTTGAACATTCGGAATTGATCCGGTACCAAACAGCTCAGCCTTCCACATCACCAAGTGCTAGAAACTTGTACCTTATACTTTTCTATCTTTAATGTATATTTTCCCTCTATTTCTGCCCACTTGGCTCCTTCCTTCCTTCCTTCCTTCCTTCCTTCCTTCCTTCCTTCCTTCCTTCCTTTCTTCCAGGAATAAGAAAGAGTTTATTCTAGATCCAAAAAATTAAATGACCATGGTCTGGAAACATGGATTTAGGTTACCCTAAATTCCATCTTCCAACATGGAAGCAGTTTCAGGAAGTTTTACATTTTTACAGAATAAAGAAGACTTTCATAAATCAAGCTAAGTTTAGAATATACTGGCGAGTGCAGCAGAGAGGTAGTTACCGCAGTGTAGGAAAAGCTTTTCTGTATGCCTCATGGCTAACTTGATAATTAGCTTTTGGGTTGGTAGAAGATAGTGGTCTGCTAACTTAATAGATTCTAAAAGGTTTTTTTCTGTTAGTTACAGGATGTTAGTTCCAACACAGAGACAGGCAAGGAATGGCTGTTAATGGGGCTAAAGCTTAAAATAATTACCTTCTGGACCTGCAACATTCTAGCCTCTTTATACCACTGTAGTTCTAATTAGTCAATCAGTCTTTGCAGAAATAGCTTCTTTCCAGGCATTCTCATGGATACTTCCTTTTATTGACCAAGTATCACATGCTGAGCATGTGGGGGCCACATATTCTTTACTGAATATTATAAGATTTCTCTTAGGCAGGAGGCTCGTTCCTCGGGTCTGATGTTGAGGAGGCTGAGTTGGTTCCACTTGCCCTCTTTCTGAGAGATGTCTTAATGTATATGTTTGTGTGTCTCTCTGGTTTTGGTGAATACCTGGCAGAGTGTAGAGGAAGGTGATAGGAGTATCTTTGATAACAACATTGAGTCTCCATTGTCATGCTGAAGGAAAGGGCTTTTTGCTAGGGCGCCTTCCTTGCACTGTGAAATCTCTGAGGTTGATGAGAGCGTGTGTGTGTGTGTGCACGCTTTATTTTAGTTGTTTCTCATCCATTTTTTTAAATAACATCTTTAAGAAAAGATTCTTATTTTCATAAGAAAGCTATAACTCAGCTGTAGATGGTGAGGCATTTTGTCTAGCATTTTTTTCTGGAGCCTAGAATGGCTTTACACTTCATTTTACCCAAAGGCATCAGGTTTTTGTTTGTGGCATTTGAACAGTGTAATAGTGGTAGTTGAAAAATCTACCATAATCTATACAGATTTATGGGGAGGAAGTTACACACACACACACACACACACACACACACACACACACACACACACA
>OU015750.1:93049273-93069791 GCA_907169655.1 Acomys percivali | reverse complement strand
CACACACACACACACACACACACACACACACACACACACACACACACTTGGGGACATGTTCATTAATTGCTCTTAATCTAGAGATGTGGCCCCTTAAGATTTCCTCCACCTGGGCCGGCGCACGCCTATAATCCCAGCACTCGGGAGGCAGAGGCAGGTGGATCGCTGTGAGTTCGAGGCCAGCCTGGTCTACAAAGTGGGTCCAGGACAGCCAAGGCTACACAGAGAAACCCTGTCTCGAAAAAACCAAAAAAAAAAAAAAAAAAAAAAAAGATTTCCTCCACCCACACTGGCATGTCAACTGGTGTAGTCATTGTCTGGGTCTTATTTAGTTTGTCATATTATTGAAATTTCATGGATAAAGCAGGATATAATCCTGAAACAGACTTCCTCCTGGTCCTCTGCCTCTTATAACATCCGCACTCCCTCTTCTCAGACGTATGTGAGCCTTAGGCGTACGGGTTATGTTGTCTGTCTATCAGCTGGATCTAGGCAACCCACAGTTAGTTGGTCTTTGCATTTTGACTTCCTGTGGATTTCTGTAATAGTCTTCAGCTGCTACAAAAGGCAACAGCAATGCCTTATAATTGTTTGGGGAGTTACTTGGACTCCTCTGACCAACAACTTGAAAGGAAGTTCCTTATGCCTGGCACTGAAGTTTTTGTTAGTCTATAGCTCTTTGAGGGAGCATTACCACCTCAAGTGTTGTAAACTTATTTAACTTCATCAGACGCATGTGCACAACACATATGTTATATCTAGTTTTAGGTAAATGTGAAATATGATCCTCTATGGCTTTTTCAAACATCCTTTGCTGTTTTTAGTCAGTCCTCCTGCCCCACTTAAAGCTCCCCCTGGCTTTTCCTGTTTCTCCCTGGGTATGACCTATAACCCTTAATCATAAGATGATGCAGTAATGTATGTGAACGTCATGTTAAAGAGTTTTCATATTTTATAATCTGATAAAGTTATTTTGTCTAGTCTCCCCATACATATTTCTTGCTGAATGGAAAACAAAACAAAACATGGAACCATGGCTTTGCCACTAGTTTTAAAGATTTGATTTTTACTAAGGACTGATTTTATTTCTTAGTTTGTCTTGGATAAGTTCTTGGCTTTGTGATTTTTTTTTTTTCTTTTTAAGCTCTGCTATTTTGATATCTTTTTATTTACAGTTACAGTTTTTATCACCTACTTCCTTCTTTTTTTATCCCTGCTTGTGTTTCTTCATTTCTCGCTTGAACATACTACTCTCTGGTTGGCTGTAAACTCCAAGAAATAAATATCCCTAATTTGAGGGAATGTTCTCTGGATCAGTTCCTGTAGCACTTCCCCTAACCAGCAGATTGTTGTTGAATTTTGAATGTCACCACCAGACAGATGATAATGGGTTAAGATGGATAATGAAATCCTTGAAACACAGATGGACTCATAAATCAATTTTCTTTTTCTTAGAACTTCTTTCTGATAGCAGAATCAATGTAATTAAAACTGGTTTTAGACCATTATCATTTGAATGGCATCTCTGTGGCCCTGTTGTCTGACAGCTCCATTTATTCGATGCTTGATGCATGCAGAACTTTGCTCTGTAACTTGGTTGGGGGAAGGCTACCCTGAAGTCTTTTCTAGTAGGTAGTTTTTTGGAGTTTTGTTGTCGTTGGGGGTGTATATGTGTGCATGTGATTCTGTGAGGTGGGGGGTGGTATGTTTGTGGGCAAATGTTCATACAGATGTTGTATACATTTGGAGGTTAGAGGATTCATCCACCTTGCTTTTTTTGGGGGGGGGAGGGATTTTTGAGACAGGGTTTCTCTGCGTAGCCTTGGCTGTCCTGGACTCGCATTGTAGGCCAGGCTGGCCTCAAACTCATAGGGATCCATCTGCCTCTGCCTCCCAAGTGCTGGAATTAAAGGCATAAGCCACCACCACCTGGCCCACCTTGCGTTTTGAGACGGGGGTCTTTCATTAGTCTGGAATTTCCCAAGTAGGCTAGAGTAGTTGCCCAGTGAGCCCTGGAATTACCTGGCTACCCACCATGCTGAGCTGTTTTGTGTCTTTCTAGGGATTAAAGCCAGATCCTCAGGCTTATGTGACAAGCACTTTACTGAACTATCTCCTTGGGTTCTGCTGTTTGTGGGGACAAGGTGTCACTATATAGCTCAGACTGGCCTAGAACTCAAGATTGTCTGCCCCTTCCTCCTCAGGATTAGGATTATAGGGGTATACCACCACACCTGGCAAACATCACTTATTTAAAAAGTAAGTCTCCCTCAGTACTCAGTAACCATGACCTCAAAGGGGACACCCAAGAATTCCATGTTCATTATTCATGTTATAGGATGATCTGCAGTTCCAGTTAAGAAGAAAAGTATGCGAAATTGATAGCAAAGGTTTTGGGAGATACTAGGAATAGTTAAGTGCAGCTGGGTACTGAGTCAAATAGAAAATGGCTGCGGGGTTTTGTTGTTGATAGTGTCTTGTTTTGTTTTGTTTTATTATAAGAGAGTCAGAGGGCACTGAGAGTACAGGTGATCTTAACCTCCTATGGATTTCTATTTTCAGCTAACAAGCCTCTTTCTGCTTTATCTCCAGCATCAGTCACTGGCCAAGATGATGATGGTAGTGGTCACTCAGTGTACGCCCCAGACCACTACTCTACATTAGGAAGGCTTGATAGCTATCGGTCTGCTGGGCAGTGCTTGGAAACCAGGGATTCCAGCTGTCAGACAGAAGACGTGAAAGTCATCCCACCATCAATGAGAAGGATCAGGGCACACAAGGGGCTAGGCATTGCTGCCCAGATTAGCCACCTGTCGGGCTCCTCTGGCAACATGTCTGTGCTGAGCGACTCAGCTGGTGTTGTGTTCCCGTCTCGCCTCAATAACGATGCTGGTTTCCACAGTCTTCCGCGTTCTAGTGCAAGAGCAGGCACCTATTCCCTGGAGGCAAGGATGGGTGCCCTGGGCTCTGCTGAAGATCTGGATGGCACTTTCTCTTACCAGGGCAGTAACTCACAAGAACACGAAAACTTTGCACATTTAGGAGGTGCCTCAAGGACTGGAATGCTTTTGAGGCCCAAATCCCAGCAGCTGAAGTTCTTAGAGAGTGAAAGCATGGCAAGTCCAGCCTGCGTAGTTTCGCCTCACGCAGCCTATTCCACCAGCATCATTCCAAACGCCACCCTACTGTCCTCTTCGGAGGTTATTGCTATTCACACTGCTCAAAGTGCTGGACAGCTGGACAGCAGAGTACCTGGCTCATCTTTGTACTCAAAGATAAAACCCAGAGACCGCCCCACACCCAGATGTTCCATGAAAGATGACCCCTGGAACGAAGGTCGTACCAGTCTCTCAAAGGCTTTAGCCTCACCTGCTTCCAGTGCCGCCACATTGTTATCCCTCTGTGATTCCGAGGTCTCTCTAAATGCCCCAGCAAATAGGGAGAACGGGTCCCAAGCCATACTCTGTCACTGTAGAAACAGCCTGAGCTTTCCTCCCCACCCTCCAGACATGGATGGCAAGAGTGAGTCTACTTATTCAGGGGACAGGGGATGTGGCAGTTCTGAGGCCTGGGAATATAAGTCATCCAGCAATGGGCAGGCATCCCCACTGAAGCCACACCTGGCCACCCCTGGTTGCTCTACCCCTACAAGTAACATGAGCAGCTGCAGTTTGGACCAAACATCTATCAAGGAGGATGCCAGGTCCCTGTATTCAGAGGACCAGGATGGTTACTATCCGGCCACTCAAAGTGATTCTAGACAAGAGGCCGGGAACTTACACAGTATCAGTGATGGCTTTGGGAACCGCAGACACAGCATGGTCAATGTTTTTGATGGAAGGACTCAGGGGAGTCCACAGGATCAGGCCTGTCACCAAGACAAATCCCTTTCGAGAAACATCTCTCTAAAGAAAGCAAAAAAACCACCCCTGCCACCCTCCCGGACAGACTCTCTGCGAAGGATTCCCAAGAAAAACAGCCAGTCAAATGGACAGGTGCTCAATGAGAGCCTGATCGCCTCGCTCCAGCACTCGCTGAAGCTAAGCCTCCCTGGTAAGGGTAGCAGTTCCCCTTCCCAGAGCCCCTGCAGTGACTTTGAGGAACCCTGGCTCCCTAGGTCAAGGAGCCAGAGCATTGTTAGCGAGGGTAGTAGCATGACCTCCACTACTGCCCCCAACGTGTATTCTCTGTGTGGCGTCACGCCATCTCAGAGCGACACAAGCAGCATCAAGTCGGAGTACACGGACCCTTGGGGCTACTATATTGACTACACAAGCTTGCAGGAGGATCCAGGGATCCCCTCAGGGGGCTGCTCGGCCAGCAATGAGGCACCAACTGGAAATGGGCCAGTACGCCACACCCAAGAGGGCTCTAGAGTCCCAGTGCCCCAAGTGCCCAGCAACTCAGTTAAACCAAAGATCACCTCACCAGAGAAGTCACAGAGAGTCACTTCTCCATCCAGTGGGTATTCTAGTCAGTCGAATACACCCACAGCGCTCACCCCTGTGCCTGTGTTTTTAAAATCAGCCTCACCAGCAAATGGGAAGGGGAAGGCCAAGCCCAAGGTTCCAGAAAGGAAGTCATCTCTGATCTCCTCAGTGTCCGTCTCCTCCTCATCCACTTCTCTCTCCTCTAATACTTCTACTGAAGGAAGCAATACCATGAAGAAACTGGATTCAGCCCTGGCCTCTCCCCTCGCTCCTCCCCCTCTTCTTCCCCCTCCGCCTTCTCCCTGTCCCGCAGACAAGTCCCCATGTCTTCCACCACCTCCTCCTCCTCTGGCGGATTGCTCTGAGGGCTCTCCTCTGCCTCCTTCTCCTGTGTTCCCCCCTCCACCACCAGAAGCCCTTGTTCCCTCCTGCTCCCCCACTGACAGGTGCCTTTCTCCTCCCCCCATCGTACTTAGCCCCCCTCTGCCAAGGTCCTCACCTCCCTTGCCAGCTCCTCCACCTTTCTTGCGCTCCTCAGAACCCCCACCCCCTCCGCCCTTGGACCCCAAATTCATGAAAGAAAACAGGCCTGTTGTGAAAAACTCTAGCCAGTCTGAACCCTCTCGAGAGGCCCCCAGGCGGCCTGCCAGCAAGGAGGAGGGCTGCCGACCCCCCATGCCCCTGATCACCACGGAAGCTTTGCAGATGGTGCAGTTGAGGCCGGTAAGAAAGAACTCAGGTGCCGAGGCATCTCTGTTTTCTGAACCGTCAGTACAGGAACAACGAACTCCGACTGCTCCACAGTATCACTTAAAGCCATCTGCTTTCCTCAAATCCCGAAATAGCATAAATGAAATGGAGAGTGAAAGCCAGCCTGCCTCTGTGACGAGCTCGCTTCTGATGCCTGCCAAGAGCCAGAGTCAGGGTGACCATGACAGTGCAGCTGAGCGTGGCAGCCTTCACAGCCGCAGCGATGGAGTTCCAGGCCTGGGGCCCAACCTCAAGACCACTCTGGCCCCAGACTCGTCACCCAGCAGGAAGCCACCCCCCATCTCCAAGAAACCCAAACTGTTCCTGGTGGTACCACCTCCGCAGAGAGATTTCACCGCGGAGCCCACAGAGAACGGGAGCGAAGCATTCCCAGGCGTGCCCAGCCCTAGCAGGGCAGACTGGGAGGCTGTGCACAGCCAAGAGGAAAAATCCACCCCAGCACCCCAAGCTGGCTCTCATGCTACGGCCCCCATCCTTGGCAGTCCCATTCTGGAAAGAGGAACTGCACAGTCCTTGTCCCCTGGTACTGTGGAAGCCAATGTCCCCATGGTCCAGCCCAGTACCTCATCGGGACCCACACAGCAAGAATCAGCCAAGAGCAGCGTGGATGGTGAGAGAAATGCGAAGAGCTGCCTGTCTCAACAGAGCGGCGGAGGTAAGCCTGGCTACTCTGCTTTACTCCTCTGATCCTCTGGAGATGAGCCAAATAGCGCTGCTGAACACTCGTGGAAACCAGGTGAAGCAGCCTAGACTTAGGCGAAAGCCGACAGTGTGTGGGCTTCTTACACCTCATTACCCAAGCTGCTTTGTGAAAAAAAAAAAAAACAATCACAACTCCGCATCCAAGAGTAGGAAAGAGAGAGGAGTGGGGAGTAGGGGTAAGTCTGTAGCAGGCAGCGTTAATCTCAAAGAAACGCTCTAACGAAATTTAAGAGTAAATTAGTCCAAAGTCTGTAGCAAGAAATCGCTCTGGATGCCAGGCTAGTGAGTGTTAAACTGCAGACCCACCGGGCTCCCCACCCCCATCCCGGCCCCCTCGCCTGTCACATTGTCAGGAATGGCAGGAAAGGGCCGTATTTCAGAGCCAGGCAAAGGACAGCATCTAGTGTTTTCCTGTCTTTTTTTCTCTAGCTGGTTTGCTGGAACACAACGCAGCTACTTCCTCCTCAGACACCGGGGACTTGTCACGGGAAGAAGGGAGTGATGAGGTGATGACCCCCACTAGACCCAGGACCACAGAAGACCTGTTTGCAGCCATTCACAGGTAACCCAAGCTCCTCTGTCATACTTTAATATACTTTATAATTTCTTCTTTGCAGATGGGCTCCTCCGTTTTCTTGAGATTTCCTCTGTTAACTAGCCATGATTCATTTAAGTTTACTCATTTTTGAGTGTCTTTCTTATACTTTAATTTCCTTTTAAGTCCGATTTCTGTTTTACGTTGTTCCATTGATTTCTGTGTTGACACTGAGGGGTGAGTGTGATGCCTCCTTGTAGACACAGCTGTAGCTGGCAAGACCCCTAGTGTGTCAGTCATATGACCAAATGTTTACAAGATTTGGATCCAGTCAGGAGTGAGGGATGCCGTGTGTTCTGTGGACATAGGGTACAGAGCCTCGCTATACAGAGCTGCTTTTCTGAGCATGCTTTAGTTGGTTTATTTATCATTAGTTTTTGCTTGTGTGTTTATTTTTAGAAAAACCCATAATTTCATAGTGCTTTCTTTTTGTCTTCTTAATATTTCATCAAGAGTATATGTTTCTTATTTGTTTTTTGTTTTTTGTCCCCAAACTCCTCCCATATATACCCCCATCCAACTTCATGTTTCCTCTCTTAAAAAAAATTAAAAGCCACTAAAACACATGAAGTCCAATTTGTGTTGGCCAACTCACTGAGCTGCCCTGGAGTGTGGTTGAAATACCCAGTGGCTCCATTGAAAGGAACTGACCTTTCCTCTCCCAATAGCTGTCATTTGTGAGTCACCTCTTGACGAGGGGTGGAACTTTGTGCACACTTTCCCTCCTTTGTGCTGGGGTTTTGTATAGCTTGACTTTATTCAGGTCTTTTACAGACTGTGAGTTCATTTGTACATCCATCCGGAAATGCTAGTCTCCTAAAGTTGTTCACCACCTATGGCTCTAACAGTCTTTCCACACGTTTGTTTCTTCACTTCTTCTCTCCCAGAGCTTTGTGGTGAGGGTGCAGGACTGAGCACGCCTAAGTCTCTCAAGGAGTAACATTTCTTTGGCAGGAGGGAAAAAAAGTGGGGGTCGGGGGGAGAATGACTCTTTAAATCTTACTGTATAGCCCTAGCACCATCTGCTGGCTATTCAGAAAAGAACAGTTGGTTTTTCAAAGGAAACTGTTATTGTGTCGCTTTGCTTATTACGTTGCTTGGCTGTATACCACTAAATCCTTCCCCACAGCGGCATCATAGTAGAAAATAATGAGATTAAGATACCTACAAGTGCTTAAAGCACCAATGCAGTGTAGAGGAACCCTTGTGCTGTTTAGGTTTCCTTACTACCAGGGTTCTAAATAATTCCTGTGAATATTTCTCTGCTGTCAAGACTTTGTTTTGACCTGAGTCATAGTCCTTTGTTTTCCTTATGAGACCAAGTACCTTATAAAAATGATTTGAGTCTCTGTATAAATAACCTCCGTCAGCAAGCTCTCAAGTTCTTAAGAGTTTAAGTGAAAAGATTGTTACATGTGGTAGAAGAAAGTTCCATCCTTAACTTGAACTCTGTGCCGCACCAAAGCGTCTAACGTTGGGGAAAACAAACTGGACTATGAATTATCCAGTTGAGCTGACAAAGAATTATATGTAGGGTCTTTGTCTTGTCTTCATTTCTGTCTCACAGCTGTAGTTTTGGTCTTAAAGACCAACCTCATAACTGTTGCCTCACTGGTTTCTTTGATCTCATTAGAAATAAAAAGGGAGCTAGCCACCTGGTTCTTTCTTAAAACAGGAAAATGAAAGTGCATCTTTTGAAAGCAAAGTAAGTGACATTTGTACAGGTTTACGCAGATGTTCCTAACGGTTGGACACATAATAAGCACTCAATAATAAATATTTTCTCAGTTAAATGAAACCAATTGGAACTTAATTGTCAGGGAAGTCTTATGAGACTTAATGCCTTTCATTTAGTATGGAATGCACCAAGTTTCTAAATATATAGGCGTCTCTATTTATAGTCATAAGCCATAGAGATGTGTGTTGCCAAGTTACTGTGTGTACTACATACTCAGTCTCAAGGAAACTCAACTGTTATGGAGCCAAATTACTGCAGCATTTTTTCTTAAAAAATATTCCAAAGGTCTCTTATAAAGAATGTGAGGTGTTTCTGAAACAGAGACAGTGCCGTTTATTACAGATATAGAAATCGTCCAGTTTCTATTATTCTCTGTACTCATGGGCGAACTAAACGCCAAGTAGCCTTAGGAATAGATTGTAAAGAGAGAGCTTGGCTGTATGCTAGTATCTATTGTGGCATTAATACCAACTAGCAGTTTAATCAAAGTTCACCTGAATTCTGGGACATTTAGAACTTTACTTTCATATCCTTCAGTGTCTAAATTCATAATGTAAAACAAACACTATCCAAATTGAAGCATAGCTCTCAAGTTTTATAATAATGCAAATAAATTCTCTTCAGATTTAAAGCCAGATGGAAAGTGTAGAACACCAGTTGAGGTGTGAAATTTTTATATTTATTGAAGTAATTAGACTTCAAGCTGTTGTTAACTATTTAAATGTCTGTTATAGTCATCATCATTAGAAACACACATGGGGGAGGGAGAGAGAGAGAGAGGGAGAGAGAGAGGGAGAAAGAGAGAACATTCAGAGATATCAGAAGTTCAAATTTAGCTCATTTTGTAAGAGGTGGCTGCCTCCTGAGAAACAGTATTTTTTATTTGTTTGTTTGTTTTTAATCTTGCTATCTCTTTTAGTTTATCCCCAAATTTCCACAATATGGTTGTGACTTTTTGTGTCTCAGCATAGCCTTACCATTTAAAAGCAAATCAAAACATTATTATGCCACAGGCTAGTGCCTGAGAGGTTGGGAAGAGCCGAGTTGCCCCGGTGGGTAAGCAGTGTAGATTGCAAAGACATGAAAAGAAGGTCCATTGAGACTGAGCTGTGCTAAGTGAGTCTGTGGGCTGGGGGAGGGAGGGTCATTGCCTACATTTCAGTTTCCTTTTTAATATATAAATTCGACTGGACCCTTTCTAAACTGTTTTCCAGCTCTATAATTTGAAGTTATCATTATTTCATTCATTACTCTTGTTGAACACTGAGCAGAAATGTCGAACAAAAAATGCTTTAGGCCACACTCTATTGTCATGGGTGGGTGTGGGTGTGGGTGTGTATGTGGGTGTGTGTCTGGTGCCATGTCTTCAGAGGCAAACGTACATAGTGACAGGATCGCTGAGAGTTGACCTTTATTTAAATTTTGTTTTTATTTTAGATCTAAAAGGAAAGTCCTTGGCCGTAAAGACTCGGAAGATGATCACACCCGAAATCATTCTCCCTCCCCGCCAGTGACACCCACGGGTGCTGCCCCTAGCCTGGCCTCTCCAAAGCAAGTAGGGTCCATCCAGAGAAGCATTAAAAAGAGCGCTACCAGCAGTGACAACTTCAAAGCTCTGCTGCTGAAGAAGGGGAGTCGCGCAGACACCAGTGCTCGCATGTCGGCGGCAGAGATGCTCAAGTCCACGGACCCTCGATTCCAGAGATCTAGGTCAGAGCCTTCGTCAGATGTCCCCGACAGCCCGTCCAGCTGCTCCCCCAACAAAAACAGGAGAGCCCAGGAAGAATGGGCCAAGAATGAAGGCCTGATGCCTCGGAGTCTGTCGTTTTCGGGCCCTCGGTACAGCCGAAGCCGGACACCACCCTCCGCGGCCAGCAGCAGGTACAGCCTGCGGAACCGAATCCAGAGCAGCCCCATGACCGTCATCTCTGAGGGAGAGGGAGAACCTGCGGAGTCAGCGGACAACAAAGCACACCGGGCTCAGGATGCCGCCAGGGGATGCTCTTTGGACAGACTGGTGGGGCAGGAGATGGACCAGGACAGCCTGCTGTGTAGCGAGGAGCCCGCCTCTGTGGATGGGATAGGAAGGGCAGAGGGCAATGGTCCCTCGGAGCAGTGTGGGGGTACTGAACAGAAAAGTTAGGGCCAGACCTGCCTCTCTTGAGTGAGGCAGGAAGGTAGGCAGTGCATTACTCTAGGAAGTCTATGTAGCTGTTTCCTGACTTGCGGGGACCCCACTCAGCATTGGTGTTGGGGGAGGTCTTAGCTCTGCGGGTCACTCAGGACTCACTCGCCATGTGGCTTAAAAGCAAGTAGAAGCTTCAACTTCTGAAAGTGCTTCCTGGGGAAGATTTTTGTTTTTATTTCTCCAAAATGCTGGGTGTGTGTAAATATATGCATTTTGAACACTTCATTCTAACAAACACACACTAACATTATGTGTAGAAATAGAAAACGTCAGAGTTCAGGCAGAGTAATGGAGTCTTCTAGACCACGGTGGTAACTGCTTTCAAAACATTCTGGGTATGGGAATGAGTAAGGTCACTAAGCAGAGACTCTAAGCTGTTATTTCTAAGAGGCAGTGAGTGGGTTGGCGCTAAATATAGAACATGTCTGTGTGTACACTTGCTACAACTGGAGACACGTGAAAACCGTGAAGAGGCTGGGAAACGGCTAAGCAACTCATTGGTTCAGGTACTTTTTGGGGGTGGGGGAGGTTTGCTGCCTCCTCCTCTTCCTGCTCCTCTTTCTCCTCCTCCTCCTCCTCCTCTTTCTCCTCCTCCTCCTGCTCCTCTTTCTCCTCCTCCTCCTCCTCCTCCTCCTGCTCCTCTTTCTCCTCCTCCTCCTCCTCCTCTACTTTCTTTTGTAAAAATAACACACGTGGAAGTGGCAAGACTGTGTCCTGTGCTTACTGCACACATTTCTAGCCTGATGTCAGAAGTATAGGAGGATTTTTTGTTGTTTGTTTTTTGTTTGTTTGTTTACATTAATTCCCTTCTGGAGTTGCAGCCAAGCCCTTCTTTGCCAGCTGAGGTGATGGCACAGAAGAATGAGGCAAAAGTAAGATCTCCCGAGAGAAGGGCAGGGGGGTGAGTGATACTGCTGCCTTTGTTTCCTGCTTATCAAATAAAATATTTTCAGAATTAAATCAGAAAACATGCACTACAGAACAGTGGGTGAAGCTTTTCCTTTAAAAAGAATTGTTTTTGTTTTAAAACCAGAGTTTAACCTTTCACATGACAGTTTGTCACTAGCACTGTTGACATTTGATAACTTTTGGATTTCCTTTTGGTTATACCAAAGAAAAAAAAATACGGCTATTTTTCTCCCTTGAACTGCTTGCAGCATCATGTTCTAATTTAGAAAGTTTACCAGGATCAATTATATATTGTCTCATTTTGAAGAAAATGCTGACTCTTGTTAGTGAAAGAACTTGATAAAAATTGGTAGGGCTTGGCTATTAATTAGCCTTGGGAAATGAGTTTTTAGATTAAAGACTTTTTTTGCACCGTTTGGTTTGTGTGATTTTGTATTTGTCTGTGAGTTGAATTGCTGAGTCCCTTCTAGGTCTCTCCTATCAGAATTCCAGACATGCTTTCCAACTGGGATAAAAGTGTGCAAAGTATTTGTTTTAACATAATGCCCTTGTGACCCTTACTGCCTTCCAGGTTCTGTGTCACAGTGGCTACACTGAGCTTCTAAAGCTGCTATGGGTTGCCACTGGCAATGTGTGACAGTATCTGGACGTTAAACCACACAAGCCAAAGCATCATAAGGCTTCTTATACAGAGACTTCGATATTCATTTCAGATACATCTTTGAGGGAAGAACTTTGACGGAACTCCTTTCCTTCCTATAGAAAACAAAGCACTTCTCACAGCCACAAATGACAACTTGACATGTGGCCACAGGGATTTTTTTTTTTTTTTTAAATATCCTTTGGGTCAATTTTCAATTGCATGGGGCACCCATATCATTTCTTGTAAATCTTAGAAAGGTCATGTTGGCTTTTGAATGCCTAGAAAAGATTAGAATGTATGTGGATATCAGAAGTCTTTAACTTAATATATCAATATTTGTTTGAAGGTAAGATAAGCAGCATTAGAACTAATTATAAAATGATTTAAAACCCCCATTTAAAAGGTATTTATTAGGCTTTAAGTTTGTTTTGAATAAAACAATTGTAAAATCAATATTTGAAACTTCCTTGTATGTGCATTTAATTTTTTTTTAAACTTTCATAGAAGTACATACTGAATGTTAAACATATTGTTCCTCATATCCCCTCTCTTTATTTTTCTCTCCATCTTCCATTAGTTTCCTTGGGTCCCCTGGACAGGTTAATGTCTACTTTTGATGGACACACAGTTTTAAATAACCACACTGTTCTACTACTACAGAATTATTGTTGAGTATTTTAGTGGCTACGAAGTGGCCATTAGTAAAACCCAGAGTGTGCCTGTGGGGGACTAGGGGCTGGGGGCTGGAGAAAGAAGACAGAGTGTCACAGGCACTAGCTGGTACCTCTAAAGATACAAGGAAAAACACCCAAAGGTAACTTCCTAAAGTGTGAGTGATGGATGGACCAGTCATTTAGTTGGTGTGGTGTGTAGAGGGTAGGAAAACTTTTGGCAAATATGGGAATATACACAGAAAGAAGAATCTAGAGTCACGGTGGAAGCATGCTGTGCACCCAGCTTTGCTAGTGGTCTGGGTCATACACAAAGCTTCTTGAGAACAAACAGGCAGTCCTTCTCATACCCAAGAACTGGGAGAAGCTCCAGGACTAAATTCCAAACCAGGGACAAATAAGTGAATATTTGGTTTGCTGTTGGAAACAGCCTTAACTTTGGTTGGTTTGATGTCCTTTGACTATTTCTGAAGAATTTTAATTGAAATCTGTCACCTTTCATGTGGGGACACGAATGAGTATTTATTAAATTATATAAAAATATATTTATATAATAATCATTTGTAACTTATACTTCCCTCTGTATTCCAAAAGTTCTGTATCTATGAAGTCAACTAACTATAGATCACATAACATCTGAAAAAAGGGAGGGGTGGGCTTGCCTTTCATGTTAGACCATTTTGTAATTTCATTTGAGGAATCACAATGACAAGGAAAGAAAAGGGGGCATTTCGGCATCTCCATTATCTTCACTCACAGGTGACATACCCCAGTCTATAGCTGGTGTCCTGGCAGTCAGATGACATACTAGATACACTCCATTGTTCATGCATGAATATTTTTCTCAGCTTACATGTGAATAAACACATATTGATGAGAATCCATCATTAGCATCTTAAAAATGTTGCTAGCTTTGCCAGTTTTGTAACATGATGGTTCTTATGGAATCTAAGTAACAAAAGTTTGGGGCACAATAACACAATCCCGTGTTTCCACCTCTCCCAGCATCTTACAGTAGTCCAGAAGGCATTCATTCAGTCTTATAGTTGGTATAACATGTTTTTAGGACCCCAGGAACTTGAATCTGCACTGTAGTTCTCATATTGCATGAGAAAGAGGGAGAGGGGAGAAAGGAAGGGAGAGGGGGAGAGAGAGACAGACAGAGACAGACAGACAGAGAGAGACAGAGAGAGAGAGAATGTACATGTTTGATGTTGAATGTCAGTCGCTCTCCATCTTATTTTTGAGAAAAGGGTCTCGTTGAATGTGGAGCTTCATGGGGCAAGGCTATCTGGGCAGTGAACATCAGAGATCTGCTTGTCTCTATGGCCCCAGTACTGCAATTGCAGGCACACAGTCTTCTCACATAGTGCCAGGGCTCTGAATTCTGGTGCTCGTGCCTGTGTAGTAAGCGCTTTACCAACAGCGCCATCTCCCTCCCATCTGACTTTACCATTCACTACAGACTAAACATAGTATGTTGTTTGTTGTTTCCTTTACCAAAGGATCTAGCAAATCATATGGTCCAAGTGGCTAATTCCTTTACACCTCTCACTTTCAGAGAAGCCTTTCAACTAAGGACAATGTAACCTCTCTACTGTGTCAACATTCACTTGAGGACTCTACCTGATGCCTCAAGCATACCTTACTCATATTCTGGCTAAGTGAGAACACAAACTCCTTCCAGCTCCAGGATGTGTAAATTATTTACTGGGTGACTTTCTAGTTCTTCAGTCTGGGTAACTTTCTTTTCACTCTTTCCACAGTCAAGTGCAAACCCTAAGAAGAACCACTGAAAAGTTTACTCCTTTGATTTTGCTTGTTTTCATTTTGTTTCCTCCCTCTTTCCCCCTTGCTCTGCCTTCTTTCATTGTATTTACTGTGCCAAACAAACTCTACTAACATTGGTCTCCATGACACTGATTTCTGTCTCTCTGTTCACTGCCTTGGATGGTCTCTGGCTCCCCATTTCTGCTTTGCTGCCTAGAAAATGCCTCTAGGACATTAGCATGGGCACTGCCTCCCTGGACTCATGTCATTTCTTCTCTCTCTCTCTCTGAGAGATCACATCCTCTACACTGTCAGCTCCAACATCTAGATGCCATTGCTTTACATTTTTTGTCCAGATTTTTGCTTTAATATGTAATGGTAAATTGAGTTTGTTTTTTACCATCATGGGCAGAAGCAGATGTTCCCCACAAGACAACTAAAAGGTACCGCTCAAGACCCCACTGGTTTTCTATTTACTACCCTGGTTGGGGTAAAGGAGGTTTAGAGGATTACACTCTTCCCAAGATGAAAAAGCTGAGTTAATTGTAACAAAGACTAGAAGGCCAGGGAGTTTGCTAAGTGGTTAAAATGCTTGCTATAAAAGCATGCTTACCAGAGTTCAGAGCCCCAGAAACCATGCACATGCTTAGTGGGTGTCACAGACCACCTGTAATTCCAGCTTTGGAAGGCAGAGACAAGCTGGCAAGATTAGGCATATCAATAAGCTTTATGCTTGACTGAGAGGCTCTGCCTCAATGAGTAAGGTAGAAGAGTGGTCCAGGATGGTTCCTCATACCAACCTTGGGTCTCCACATGCACCCATGCTCACACAAAAATAGGAAGACATAGAAAAAAAAAAAAGAAAAGAAGGAAGAAAGACTAGGAGAAGGAGCAGTGGTGAGTCCACATACGCAATGAAGCCATTGTGGGCCAAACTTTGTTTAGAATTACCTTTATTTTCCAAAGTCCATATGTTCCTCCCAGTTTCATGGGAACCGAGAACTGTAATGATACTGGGATTTGTGGGTTAAATGCTCATTTATATGTGCATGTGCCCAGGTATGCCTCTTTGTCTATTGTGGGTTCTTTTTGCAAACAAGTCTTGCTGGCGTATTGCAATGACCCTTTTCCTGGAATCCAGTCATTCCTTCAATTATGAGCTTGTGAGCAGAAAGTTGATTTCACTTTGGAAACTGCCTGATGAATGGTCTGATCTAGCTTGCCTTGTTTCTCATCCATTCCTAACTGATTTGATGTGTATAAAATGACTACTTTTGATACTAGGTTCTTATTTTGTCTAATAAGAATCTCCATAAGACTTTACAGACCAGACCCCCGTGACCATCATTTTGAGGTCACTGTCACATGATCAACCTATATAGATTCGGCAGTTAATGTTCTTACCTGACTCGTGATCTCAATATCATGCACATTTTTCGTAACAATCCAGCCAAGATGCACCTGTGTCTATCTTCACAGTGTTTTCCCAATGGTCCTGGTGCATAATGAAGTCCTGTTCTCAAACATAATCCTCTGATAGAGCACCCAGTTCAGCATCTCCATTTTAGCATGTTTTCTTCCCTGGTGACTTCCATTCCTTCCTCTACTGTCTATCCAACAAATCTTGGCATTTCAATATTTCTGTCACACTTTCTAAGCTTTTAGGAACTACCTTAGGCTGTGAGTTTGAAAAAAAAAAATTGTAGGGTTTCTCATGGTGTTAAGTCATGTTTCCTGAAAAATATCCTAAGAAGCGCCCCTTTATTTAGTGTTACAAACCTAATGTCTTTGATTAAGTGTCCTTAGAATCAGTTCCCAGGATTCTACAGGCAGATCCCTTCCAGGACATGGTGACCAGGCTTTGCAGCATCTTCGGCACATAGCTATCTATTTCTTAATTAGACCCAGCCCAACCTCAGCAGGCTATAGTGGAACTCTACTTATAAACCTAGAAGCCAGGAGAAGGGATGGGTTCAGTTCTTGAAGGGTGCCTATTGCTCTAGAGAGGAAAGAACTTCATGCTACTTTTCCAGTTAGAGCAAAGGAAGTAGGCTTGGGCAGTTCTGTAGTTTAGTGATGGGAACTGGTCCTCTTCTACAGGTTCAAAATGGTCACAGTCTTCTAGGGCATCAAAATTGTGTGAATGGGGCTGGGGATGTAAGTCAGCTGCTGGAATCCTTGCCTACCAAGCACAAGGGTATGGATCTGAGCCCTAGGATCTCATAAATTAGGCATGTTAGTTGTTACTGAGATTCCTTCCCTTGGGGAGAGGCAGACAATGTCTACTCCTTCTTTGAAGTCCCAGCAACAAACTGGGGTATGATTTCACCAAAGTTTACCCAGTAGAACCAGTGAGTTTATGAGGCTTACTTATAGTCAGAAGTATGGGTGACCTTAAACTAACTACCCTGGAAAGTCTATACCCAGTTGGGATGATGACTTCACCTCTCTATGGATCCCCTCCCCTTATCTTTCCCTACCTTCATATTCTAGCCCCTCCCAGAGACTCTGAGGTCACAAGCAATTAGGGAAGAACTGGATACAACTGGTTGGGAGGGCTGGCTAGTCAGGGGAGGGTCTGACCCCTCCATCCCTTCCTTCTGAGAGGGAACATTAACAGTCAACAAGCCCAGTTGTAATGACACCTGCTAAACAGTCCTGGTTGGACTCTTGAAGATGGCAGCCATTCATCTCAGATGATAGCTCTAGAGAGTGGTGCAGGCCTGTAATCTCAACACTTGGGAGGTGGGGGCAAGAGGATCATGAATTCAAGCTCCTTCTCAGTGTCCTGGTTTAAATAAGAATGCCCTCCCATAATCTCAAAGAGCTGAACAGTTGGTCCTTAGCTAGTGGTGTTGTTTGGGGAGGTTTAGGAGCCGTGGTGAATGAAGCATATCACTGGAGGCAGGCTCTGAGCATTTAAAGCCTTGTGCTACTTGCGAGTCACTCTGCTTCCTGCTCTTTAGATTATCTGAACCCTCAGATTCCTGCTCCTTCCCCATGCCTGCCTCTTGCTGCCATGCTCGGACTCTTATTCTTCTGGAAAGGGAAGCCCAAATGAACCCCTTTCTTTTGCAAGTTGCTTTTGGTTGTTGTGTTTTATCATAGAACAAAGAGTTCAAGGCCAGTCTGGATTAGAGATCTGGAGAAGAAGGAGGAGGAGGAGGAAGAGATATCTATTAGCCTGTCCTCACTATGTTTCAGGTTCCCACATTTGATTCTGTCTAGGTATCATAGACCTGGCCTGGTTGGAAATGTGCTGGTAGTTAGTTAGTTTTATCATCAGTGCCCACAGTTGACCTTCAGATTTTTCTGCTTGGCTATATGGGTTGAGGACTTGTAATAGTTGACGTTGTGTGTGCATTCACGTATTAATGTGTGTGGATGCATGTGCATATATGCATGTGGAAGCCAGGAGACCATGTCAGGTGTTATTTCTCAAGGACTGTCACCATAACTTTTGAGACAACGGCTCCAATTGGCCTGAGGCTCATGAAGTAGGCTAAGCTGGCTGACCAAGCCCCAGCCATCTGCCTGAGTTCACCTCTTCTTGTGTGAACCACAGCACCTGGCATTTTAAAAGTGGTTCTTGAAAGTGACCTCTGGTCCTTGTGATTTTAAGCTGTTAGCTTTCTTGAGGTGCTAGGGATATGACTGAGGCTCTTGTATATAGTGAGTGTGATGCCTAAACTTGGTTGTCAACGACGCACCTGGGAAGAGGGAAGCTTAATGGAAAGATTGATCTGTAGGCATACCTTTGAGGCCCTTTTCCTGATTGCTAAAGATTGGGAAAGTCCCAGGCCACTGTGAGAAATGCCAGCCCTGAGCAGGTGAGCCTGGGTTGTACAAGAATGGTAGATGAACCATCCAGAACTGGCAGCAAACCACTAAGCCATGTTCCTCCATGGTTTCTGCTTCTTCATGTTCCTGCTTTGAGTCTCTTGGTTTCCCTCAGTGATGGACTGTGATGTGGAAATGTAAGCTGAAATAAACTCAGTTTTCTCCAAGTTGTTTTTGGCCATAGTGTTTATCACGGCCACAGAGAGGCCATGAGCAATGTTGTACGGTTGAGCCCTTGTTTGTTAATGACTTTACCTGTAAGACATCAAAGTAATCCAGTAACAACCATTCTAGTCTACTACTCTTTTTTTTTTATTAATTTATTCAGATTACAACTCAATTGTTACCCCATCACTTTTGTATCCTCCCATTTCTCCCTCCCTCCCACTTTCATCCTATTCCCCTCACCTAGGTCTATGACTGAGGAGGACCTCTTCCCCCACTATATGGTCACAGGCTATCAAGTCTCATCTTGGTAGCCTATTTAGTCTTTTTTTTTTTTTTTATGTAGTATACTACTCTTGTATTTGTTATCTACCTCTTCTTTCCTATCACCAGTAAAAGAATCATCGATCTGTCGTTCCATTTCCCTGCACCAAGACACTACTTTATCAGTTTACTAATCGGACAGCTGTTTGTGCCAGAAACTGTCTACATCACCTCTCTAAATGCTGTCTTTCCATCTAGGCTCTTGAACTGTTCATACCAATTACACAAGTTTGGACAAAAAAAAATGTGTGGTGATGTCACATCTCTGAAAAGAGAAGGGGGAAACAAGATTTAGAAGAGAGCTCTTTGACTGCTGTACAGGTTTAACAGTTTCTCTGCCATCCTACTAGGGAGTTCCGGAGCAAAGACTTCTTATCAGAGGAATCCCGAGTTGGGCAGAAGTGGATAGGTTTTGCATCACAACCTTGCTTAGTCATTGGTTGGAAGCTGACAAGAAACGTGTGCTGTTACCTACCCATGCTTACCCAGTGATGGGATATATACTCCCCAAACTGTGTACAAATTTTGATATCTGACGTGGTTCCTAGAGGAGGTAAAAGCTGGAGACCGCCTGCCAATCACACCCTTCACACCTTAGTAGCTAGTACTTTCTTGAAGACTGGTCTGGCCCATCTGAAGGTGAGTCTCTGCCACAACTCTAAGTCTCATAAAAAGAAGTGGCCATTCTCTGGTCACCGTAACAAGCATCATGTATGATCAATGCCAACATCACATCAGTAACCCTACTTCGAAACCAGGCTACACATCAGTATCTCAGGTCTGGTAATTGCATCTCCTCAGCTATAACTCAATCCCTAAATGCTTTAGAAAATCCTTTAATCCCTGGACTCTAGGTTTCCTAAAGCCCTATGTAAGGTCAGCAACTTTCTTTATCCAAAGAGCTAGTGTCCTAGAAGCCCAGCTATCCCACTCAGCAAGCAGTATGTAAAACATTTTAGTGTGGGCACTGAGCACAGCCTCTTCCTTTTCCACGGTCATATCTACCCAAGATATACCCTCTGCCCTGCCCCCAGCTTTCATCATTATCATCTCCTCCAGAAAGACTTGCCCTGACCATGCTGTGTGACAGCCAAACAACCTTCTATGCCTCTGTCTCACAGTCTCATTTCAATTCTCTGTGTGTATGTTCATATGTGTATAGGCACATATGTGTGCAGGAGCATTTACGAATGTGTGTGTACATTTGGAGGCCAGAGTACAACCTTGGCTGTCTTTTCATCAGGGGATGTTCACTCTGGTTTTATTTTGTTTTGAAACTATGTCTATCACCAAATAGGCTACAGGCTGGCCAGACAGCACCAGGGACATGCTTGTCTCTAATTCTCTAGCACTGAGCAGTGTCACCTGTCTAGTTTTTTGTTTTGTTTTCATTTTAATGTGGATTCTGGGCATTGGATGCAGGTCCTCATTGGCTGTATGGCAGACATTTTAACTGATGGAACTATCTCCTCAGAAATCCTCTTATTTCTTGATAGCACTTGCCATAATTTCAAGTCTTCTTGTTTTAGTTGAACTTTCTTACTGTCTAAAATGCAAAGTCCATACAGACAGGGTCCCTACATGGACACTACTACATTTTCAGCAGGCAGCTTGACTCAGTGGATAAATAGCCCATGTTGCTGCAGTTGGTGAATAGCAATGATGAGGGACTCCATAATGACTTGAACTTGAACAATGAAGAAAAACACCATGTCTAGGAACAGCCTCTCTCTCTCTCTCTCTCTCTCTCTCTCTCTCTCTCTCTCTCTCTC
>OU015750.1:93002760-93049263 GCA_907169655.1 Acomys percivali | reverse complement strand
TTTGACTGTGAGGATTCAGGTGAAATCCTTAAGAATACTGTACCCAGAAACCTGAAACTAAGGAGGCCTGGTTAAGTAAGTCTAGCTAACTCCATGACCGGCTTCAGTTTCTGGTTAGCTCAGAGCAGGCCTGAGCCTCCATTCCTCAGAAATTAGCTCAGCGGTTACTGGGAATACCAACATATAATGAGCAGCCAATCAGGTGTGGCCTAGCCACCTAGATGGAGGAAGATAAGGTTGCTCAAGGTCAGTTTTCTGCTGTTCTAGAAATCTCTTGTTTCATGACTAACTCATGATCACTGACTAAGGTCGCCTGCACCTATTCAGTCTGTCCATGCTTTTTCGGTTTGAATGCTCCAATCGTGTTAAAGGTTGCCAACTCCTCCCTGGGAAGTCCCCTGAATGCCTTTAAAATGAGCCTGGGAGCTCACTTTGAGTTTGGCAGTTTGTCTAAATGATGATCTCCGCATGCTGGACTTCTGCAGAAATAAAGGACCCTTGTTTTTGCATATGACTTCAGATTGTTCGTGGTCTTCGGGGTTCTAGCCATCTGGGCATAACATGGGAACATATGTTCTTAGAGCAATGGTTCTCAACCTGAGGGTTGTGATCCCTATGGTGGCCAAATGATCCTTTCACAGGAGTTGCCTAGGACCATCGGAAAGCACAGATATTTACATTACAAATTAAAACAGTAGCAGAGTACAGGTATGAAGTAGCAATGAGAACAATTTTATGGTTGGGGGGGTCACCACAACATGAGAACTGTATTAAAGGGTTGCAGCATTAGGAAGGGTGAGAACCACTGGTCTAGAGACGTTACTTTTCCAAATACACCTTATAACATTACAGTTGGAGGGATTCCGTGCATCATTAGCCCCATCTAATCTACTGAATCCCTTAGCCTCGCCTATGATCATTTCTCAAGAACTGGCTTTGTGATATCTGCATACACAGTCAATGAGAAGTGGAAGCCATGTTACCTGTGAGCAGCTTTAATTACCAGGAAGTTCCCAAGATCTATGCCATCATCTGTAGAATGATTCTTTCTATGTTAATTAATACATGGAATTATTATGGCAGCAGTTTTCTTTAACCAGATAGATTCCCCAATGATTGACACAGAAAGACTATGATTTATTATTAAGCTTTAGACAATATGCTAGGCAGATTATGTGCTACTCTAATCCTAATACCTTTAAAACCCACATAAAAGGCAATCACTTGCCAATCCAATGACTCCAGGGACAGCTTCTGCTCCGTCAGTCTCTCCCTACAGCCATATGCTCACTGTCATCTTGCCTCATGGTGACACCTCTCTCTCTCTGGCTTCCTATCCTCCTGTTACTATCTTTTCCCGCTCCTCTATCTCCTTTTCCTTTCTTCTCTTGAACCTAAGCCCCAGGGACCTCAAACTCTGTCTCTGTCTTTCTTCTGCCCAGCCCTAGGCTTCAGCATCTTTCTTTAGCTATTTAGAGATCACTGGGGCACATGCCTTATCATCACATGGTTACAGGAGATAGTTCATTGTTTATAACAATGCCCATGGCAGAGCGGTAACCAGATTTCAAGGCCCTGAAATCAGGGTTTGAAAACACAGCTGGACCTTCTCCAACAATCATCCCAGGAGCCCACAGTAGAGTGAGAGCCCTTCCTATGACAGCTGCTGGGCATCTGAATGTGGCCTGATCTTCTCATGAATAAGATTTTTAACAGCACAAGGAAGCAGGGCTTTGTAATGGCCTTGATTTTGCAGCAACCAACACCTGGAAATCATAACAATTTCCATACAACCTCTAGACAGACTATAATGCAGTACTTTAAAAATCCAAGTGAAGCCAGGCGTGGTGGTGGTGGTGCACGCCTTTAATCCCAGCACTGGGGAGACAGAGGGAGGTGGATCACTGTGAGTTCCAGGCCAGCCTGGTCTACAGAATGAGTCCAAGATAGCCAAGGTTACACAGAGAAACCCTGTCTTGAAAAGCCTAAATAAATAAATAAATAAATAAATAAATAAATAAATAAATAAATGAAATCCAAGAGCATGTTAAAAATTAGGCATCTGTGTATTTCTTCAAAAGCCATACCTGTAAAGTAGCATTGAAGTCTTATCATCTCATAAATGTATTGTCTGCCTCCAAAGATTTTCAACACTTTAAAGTAAGAACTTTCTGTGTGTGTGTGCAGGGAACAGTACCTGGAAAAGGACAAGGATTCAACAGAAAAACACAACAGTGGCAGCCGTAAGACTATTTTTGTATCCAACATAATTTTACTTCTACACAGGCCAAATCTTTAATGTTTCCATTACTATTATATGGAAGAGAGAACATCCAAAATGCCCTAAGTCCAAGCAGAAGAAGGCAACATGATGGGGAATGGCATGGCATTGCCCTGGATCATCACAGAAATAGAGGCCACAGATTTGTCTTGATACTCTGTATCTAAATAAAGCATCTTACAAAGGCACACTGGGGATGATCATGATGCAGGGTGGGTATCTCAAGCAAAAGACAATATATACTTCACCTATGGGTGCTGCTGTCTGCATTCAACAGAAGTCGGCCCCTGCTGGTGATATTCACTTCCTTACTCATTTTCTTTGGAGGGATCATTTTTCTGAATCAGCCACACTTCGTTACTTCTATCAAGTAATTGGAAAGGGCTGCTGTAGCCTGCAGTATAAAAGACCTTTTCATTGAAGGCTTTCCCTTCTTCCCGCAATGTGCTTGCTAATGTCAAAAGCTGTTCTTGATTCTTTTGGCCACTGGAGAACCCGTCAAAAGACCTGCAGAGAAAGCGATTGTGCATGAGTCATTTTACAACAGATGTCAGTGCTAACCTCAGATGAAGAGCAGAGTCTGGGGCCCTGAAAGCTGGATGACGTGGCTTCCAGGCAGCCACTGATCTTCATACCTGGGCTTGTGAAGCTTACCTAGGACAGACTCAGAAGCGCAATGAAGTCCCACCCATTGACAGGTTTGAAACTCACATCTCGTGTAGACTAGATATACAAAAGTCACCATAGAGCCTTATGAACATGTACATTGAGGATATGGCTCATAGGCATTATTAGGAACTTCCCAGAAACATACTGGTGCTTTAATTTAGAGAACTATTCAGAAGGCCCCTCAGATGCTCACTCCTTCCATGCTCCCAAGTCCCCTGTCTCCCTCCCACCCCCACCCCATTCTCCTCCTTCCTTTTTTTCTCTCTTATATACAATTTAGGCTGTCCTGAAAGTCACTACATAGGAGAAAGTCTTGTTATAGAGCTCAGGCAACCTTTAGAAGTACCATGGAGCTGACATGAGCCTCAAATAAATGATCCTCTGAACTCAGCCGTCCCAGTGATAGTATTACAGAAGTGTGTGGTCAAGCGTGACTTCGTGTTGCGTTTCTTTTGTTCTGTTATTGTTGCTGCATACTTTTGAGATGTAGACTTTGTTCCTTAGGCTGTCTCAGAACAGACTTAAGTTAACTTCTGTCCCTGCTTCTCAAGTAGCTGGAACTACAAGAGTGTATCAACAGATCCAAGCCAGATACTCAATTAAATGCTTCCCCCCTCTTCCTCTTCTGGGGCTAAGAGTATACAATGGGTTACAGATGAATACAATAGTTTGGATGCCTATACATTCATAGTCCAATGGAGGAGGTGGTAGTTTTAGTTTTCTTAACCAATATATTTTATTATGTACTTATCAACCAAGTGTATGTCACTTATAACCCGACTAACCGAAATATTAGGACAAGAGGATTAAAGAATAACAAAACCATAAGGATATCAGTTCCAAGGAACGATTCGCCTGGCATTGCCAGCAGAATTTCTTCTGCTGGAACCTGGAGTAACCAGAACCTGGAACCTCAGCAGGAGCCCGGAGCCTCAAAGCCTTCCCTCGAGTGGTTCTTTCTAGCAACGTCAGAGTGATGAACAAACAAAACTATCCCAAGTCTCCAAAAAGCCCTGCCTCCAGTTCTGGGCTCATTTATATATCTCCTCCCAGAGTCTGTTCATGGGATCTTTTCAGCTGGCAACAATCAAGCTCCGCATGAGGTGGTTTGTCTTTTAGTGGATTAACCTCACCTGTTCTCACAAAACTGTTCTGATCCCACCCTTGGGGTCATAACAAAAACAGGTTTATTTCTCCTTCATCTCCCCCTTTCTATTTAATAAAATAAGCTATATACAACAAAATAAGAACTATCTATTAAGTCAACATTTGTAAGGACCAGTCCATTTGTAGTTAACAATTTTTAAGAAATTATTTCACTATCCTATGCTACTGATTCTTATCCTAATGTCTAAAGTTTTTTTTTTTTTTTAACTAGACTTATATTAATACTGTGGCTCTCTAGTCTTTAACCCCATCAGAGACCCCAGAAGGAAAAACTATCTACTATGAAGGAAGTGCAAGCAAGCAAATTCCAAAAGTATTAACAGGACAGAGAGCTGACTGTACAGTCACAAGTTCCTCTCCATTGTCAGGGCATCCAGTCTTCAGGCAGCCAGCCCAAGGCATCTGACAGACTGTTTCTGTACTGTCACGAGTTTCTCTCCTTCAGGAGATCAACATTTTGACAGCACTATCTAAACATCTTGAGAAGCACTTTTACAGAGACAGAATCAAAGGCCAGAATACTAAGGATGTGTCTCAATCCAAGCTAATGGTGTCTTCAGAATTGGTCTTGGAATAAAGGATGATTTTCCTGAGCAAAGAAAGGGGCAGGGGATAAGAAAAATGGAAATGACAAAGTACAAAGCAGAGTCACAATGAAGTATAAAATGAAGCCCCAAAGGAGAGCTGAAGCCAGAAGCAAGAACGCTGCGTATTAGCCTATGACCTACAAGATGCTGAAAAAGGAACCTAGATATCACATATCAGATGTGGATATGAACTTAGGCCAAGAGATAGAACATATTAGAGGGATGGAGCTGCTACAAGGATGGGAAAGGAAAGAGAATAAAAGCCCTGAGATGAAGTCACAATAGCACACTGTACAGGATGTGCTGGTACAGTGATTTCTACTTAGAAGGTTAAGAATGAGAAATAAAAAGTATTTTTAGTATGTTTCATTGGTATGTTTTATTATAAATATAGCAATGCAAAAAAAGAAATCAGTCTGGCCGCCTTAGACAAGATCCTTCAAAGAAGAACAAATGGCCATGTTTATTCTAGTCAACAATGTCTCCCTATACCTAGAGGCACATTGGCAAGGGCGGTGGCTCCACAGACAGGCCCTGCCATAGCCATCTCTAATGGGACTGTGGGGGAGGCCATGCCAGATTAGAAAGGTGACTGATATGTAATTGTAGTCTGGTAGAATCTTTAGGAAAATGACAACTTTGCTGGGCTCGGGGCATCCAAAGTCATGGGATTCAGCTATGTGGTATGCAAGGACATAATTCCTACCCAGCAATGCTTTGGAGGTCCAACCTCCAGTTCAATGGACCCTGGTGGGCAGAGACTTGGGTCAAGAAAGATATCTGAAGTCTTGAGATTTGGTTTTGATTGAGACCCATTACTTTTTCTTCTCCATTTTCTCATTTGAAAGGGGGATGTGTGCCCCATGCATGTCACATTGTTGTACTTTGGAAGCCCATAGCTTGTTTGACTCCACAGGCCCACAGCTGCAGGGAACTTGCTTCAGGGTGAATCATGCCTTGAGTCTCAGCCAGGTTTTACTTGGATGATATTTAAATGAGTCAAAAGTCAATGCTGAAATAAGCTAAGATTCTGGGACTAGTAAAGTGGGATGGAATGAATTTTGTATGTAAGAAAGACATAAAGTTTCTGTAGTTAGGGATAGAATGCTATGGACTGAATGTCTGTGTGTCTCTCAAATTCATGTGGAACTCCTAGTCACTAATGTGCTGGTTTTAAGAGCCTCTGGAGGTTGGTTAGAACTGAGCCCTCCTGAAAGGGATTCTCATGCTTACAAAAGAGGGTCAAAGGTGCTTATATGAACCAAGAAATGGTCCTTAGCCAGTCACTAAAATGCCAGTGCTTTGAACTTGAACCCAGCTTTTAGAAAAAACTAGAAAAAACAAATTACTGTTTGTTATAAGCTACAGAGTCTATAGTATTTGTTGTGGCAGCCTGAACAGACTAGTATAGACATCATATGCTGTTTTTTAAAGGCATTATTGTTCAGGTCTATCTATTTTGTAGGAAACCTACACTCTGGGTGATATAATTTGTGCTGTGTTTTATATGTGGAAGGTACACAATAGACATTTCAATAAGTAGATTATATCTTACAATAGGCTTCACTGACATTTAAAAACCAAGACAGTAGGAAAACACCATGAAGTGTATTAGACTGTTCTTATAGAAGAGCAAAAAGCCTGCTAAAACTGCATAGGAGCTAAATCGTAAATGCACACAGGGAAAACGAGCCGTCAGCAGGACTTATCTACTACTCACCGCACAAATACAGTCATTTCAGCTCTGTCTTCAATGAAGACATCTGACTCTGAAGGCCTTGGTGGATCAAATTGCTGCTCAGAGGGGATGTACAGGGAAATGGTAATGGTAGACTCACTAAAAGGACTTGAGCCGGGCTCCACGTAACTAGTCACTGGAGCTGTCAGCTTTATTTTCATCTCTGCGTCATAAAAAATGAAAGCAACTTTAGTGTGTTCATGGCTAATATAAAAATTTAAATCTATATTATGTGATTTTCTTGATTTACTTCATAGTACCAACATAAATACATACGCTTGTGATAATGTCTCATCTTAAAAAAAATAAAAACGGTAGAATGACAATCATTCTTAATCTACATTTAACATTTTCTGTAGTGCATTCTGGGGTTAATAAATTTTATATATTTAAATATAAAGGAGAAATTATAGAAAAAAATGGGCCAGTTAATTATTTTTCTTTACAACTCAGAAGTTGAGGCCTTAAGGCTAAGAGACCTACAAAATTACACACACATACACACACACACACATACACACACACACACACACACACACATACACACACACACACACACACACGGCTTGAGGCTCATATTCTTGCACACCTTCCTGTCCCCTGATATCACTAATTATCAGTCACTAATTATTAGAGGCATTTGGCACAGAAGACGTCTCCCTAGTTTCAGAGCCACACTTGGTCCAGCAAAATAACGAGGGACGAATAGAAGCTGAAAAGCAGAGTCCGGCAGCACTCTCCTCTACCTACGCTAAGGTTCTTGAGGCCAATCATGTATAAAAATTTTAGGGTTTCTGAGATCTGGTTATTTATCTATTGCAAAACAGATTTCTTGAGTAAGCTAAAACTAAATTATCCAAGGATCTCAGAGGCTACTCCCCCCCCCCCCCTTTTTTTTTTACCTTTCTCATTTTTGCCTTGAATGTAGTCGTTCAGTTTTGTGAAGCCGGTCTGGATGGCTGAATCCCAGTCCATAGACTCCACGCAAGTGCTGACCCACTTGGCTGGTCCATAGTGTCGGATTTCATAGCTTCCTGGCTAAAACGGAAGAGAGAAAACTTACAAGAAGGAACTCCTCAACATTAGGAGGTGAAGAGTCAGCAATACAGGTACCCTTGAGTTCTGGTCTACCAGGAGTGAAGGGGCTGCTGGGGCCCCATGGTCTAGCCTGAGGTTCCATTTCTTTCGGATAAGCATGGTCTCTCCTAAGGTTTTCCTATGGAATGGGAGAGCTTACACTGCCCTAAAGCCAGGTTACAAGCATCCCCGTGTATATATATATATATATATATATAAAAGCGCTGAGTCTGCGTAGCAACCAGTTCCTCTTTATGTTCCCCACACAGACAGGAGGTGGAGGCATGGCTCTCACCCGGTGGGTCAGCTAAACAACACATTTCCTGGTTTGTGCAGGATCTAAAATAGTACTTTTTACTTAACTCTACGAGACTTTTCAATCTCACAACAAAGCAGCCTAGATGCGTCCTTGAAGTCCCTGGAAGACGCCTACCTGGGGGTCTGTGTTCTCCGGAGCCTTCCAACTCGGCATCTCAATGGCCTGCTCCGCAGCGCCCTCGGTCACCCCGAGGTCTGACTCTGACCCTTCGGCCATGGGTAAGGGCAGCTTGTGAGGGGCGCTCTCTGTCTATGTCTGCCAGCCGCCTCCTTCTGAGTCTCCGCCTCCCGGGCCCAGGCACAGCCCTGCAGTCCTTCCTGCGGATCCATAGGACATTTCCCGTCTGAGCCGCGAGGTGGCATCTGATCCTAGGTAGCACAGTCCTGACCCTGAGCTTTCCCCAGCCCAGGCCTCACCCATCTGCTAGGAAAGGGAGGGAGTTGGGCTAGGATAGGCCAGCTAGCTCTTGTGTCGCCTGACACCCCCTGCCCCCGCCCCCACTCGGTGCGCACGCAGAGTCTCTTCCGCTCAGCTCTTCTTTTTTGCAGACCTGGGTTGTAGGTGGAGGCCAGAGCAGCTGCTAGGGCAAGGTTTCTGTGGAACCGGTCTGGGCGCAGCTCCCTAGGCTGCAAATGCTAGCATCTCGGCAAAACCAGTTTCTTCCCTGACACAGCAGAGAACCTCCTGCACCTGGGCTTCCCAGCGGGGTTCAGAGATTACTAGGAGCTGGCACTAGTGACCTTGACTCTGTTGCAGGTTAGACTTTAGAGTCCAACTTGGGATCAGCAGACCCATTTATACCTGGAGGGCAGTTAGGGCCCACAAACAATTTTCAGCCTGGCTCAATGTGGAAAGTCAATGGAGACCTAGCGTCTTTGGTGGTGGTGGTGCGGGGGTGGGGGTGGAGGTGGGGGGATACCTTGGACTATCTGGTTCCTTGACCTTTTCCATAAAGGACCTGAGGCCCTCTGAGTCATCCCATCAGCACTCGGGGGTGGCCTAGAGCATACATCATTGCTTTTTTAGAGATTTTGACTAGGTTTCTTGCTTTTTCCAAAAGATTTATTGAAATAAATTTATATAACTCATCTTTTTTAGTCTTTGAAAATTGTATACCTATATACAATATATCTTGATCATATCCATCCCTCTGCCCTTCAACTCCTGAAAAGATTCCTCCATCACAGCTTCCTCCCAACTTCAAATCCTTTTATTAGTTTTCAGCTCACTGAATTCAACCAATGCTATTTGCATACACTTAGGCTGGAGGCATCCTCTGTGGCACTGGGAACCTACCAACGCCCTACTCCTGAAAAGAAATGAGTCTCCATGTTCCAGCAACTAGTCACTGACAATGGCGCTCAGTTAGGAGTAAGGACTCCATAGGTAACCCTCCCCCATTCTGGGTTGGTTTCTTTAAGTTTTATATTTAATGACATGTATGTGTATTAACTTACCTCTACTATTTAATAAACCAGGCTCGATGGTGCATCCCTGCAATCCTAGAGCTATGGGGTTGGAAACCGGAAGCTCAGAAATTCTAAATGGCCTTTGCAATTTTGAAACCACTTGCCCCCACCGTCTCCCCTTTTAGCTATGTGATGATGCCTCAAAAACAGAAAATCAATAATAATATTAAAGTGTACTACGTAATGGTTTTTAAGTATATTTGTGGACCTATGCAATCATTACAATGCTAGAACATTTTTATATTAACTCCCCTCCCTCAGCCTTTAGCCTTTATAAGCTCCTGTGCTAGTTTGTTGCTGTTTGTTTGTTTATTTTTGTTAATTTGGCATAAACTAGGCTTATATTGAAGAGGAAACCTCAATTGAGAAAAACTCCTCCATCAAATTAGTCTGCAGGCAAGTCTGTGGGGCATTTTCTCTGATTAATGATTAGTGTGGGAGGGCTCAGTCTACTGTGGGTGGTGACATCCTTGGGCAAATAGTTCTGTAAAGTATAAGAAAGGTAGCTGGGGCTGAGAGTGGTGGCATACATGCCATTAATCTCAATACTCCACTGGGGAGATGGTTAGACAGATCTTTGTGAGTCTGAGGCCAGCTTGATTTTCATAATGAGCTTTAAGACAGCCACAGCTGTGTAGAGAGAACCTATCTTGAAAGAAAAGCAAAAAAAGAAAGAAAAGAAAGGTATCTGAAGGTGAACCCTGGAAGAAGGCAGCATTCTTCCATGGTTTCTGCTTCGGTTCCTGCTCCCAGGTTGCTGACTTCACTCAGTGAGGGACTGTGGTACAGAAATGCAGGCCAACTAAATCTTTTCCTCCCCGAGTCACTTTTGGATGGTGTTTTCATCACAGCAATAGAAAACCAAGTTTCTGTAGGACACCCACAACTCCTAGAGCCATACTTTAAGAAACTAGTAACTTGTACTTATCTTTGTGGCTTGATTGGAAACCAAACATTCTGAAAAACAAAACAAAATAAAGCAGAGGGCCCACCCACCCCACCCACCCTGCACCTCCTATCCTGGAGGGTGAATCTATGTTTGGGTCATTTCTAGAAATTGTCGAAGAACCAGGGTAGTGTAAGAGTCTCCCTGATTCACCGAGTCCACACCTAACCTAAGTCCACACACTTCCTATAGATCCATAGTAGTGCATACCCTGTGTGATTAACTTCCTTTGCTTAAACTATCTTTAGGGTTCATAAATGGAGAAAATAAGACACTCCATGACAAAGTAAAATTTAAACAATATCTAGCTACAAATATAGGCCCCACACAAGATGCTAGTGACAGGGTCTTGAGTTGGAGGTGCCAGAAGACAAGATTTGTATTTCAGTAGAACTTTCCACCTAACCCCTGGAAGGATCCACTACTCCAGCTCCTGTGGCTCAGCTGCTGGCTCCTCCCCTTTGTGGGAGGAGCTAAGGGGAGCTGCCCATTTCCTGACTTCGGAGGACCTCAAGATTGGAAGCCTGTCCCAGGAACCACTTCTGCATACTCTAACCCTAATGGAGGTGCTCGTGCCACTCAAGGCCCACTGGCCAATCAGGGCTTCAGGGGGACCAGCCCCTCGGAAGAGGAAGAGGGTTTTCCTCGTGTGCAAAGCCGTAGGTTCTGCTGTGTAGCTGAGGAGGCTTGAGTGGTTCAGTTTGATATGCTGTTGAGTGCTGTAAGAGAAGCTCAGGAAGACTCAGAAGACGCGACATGGTGAGCACAGGGTCACATCTCACAGCGGGGAGGAGCCGGCAGCTGAGTAGCGGGAGCTGGTGTGGTGGGTCGTCTCTAGGTCTGGGTGGTAAGCAGTGGCCAGATGCAGGCACCTGCATCTAGTCATGCCCTGGAGCCGGCGGTGGCCTCTGAGTAACTTCACTAAGAGGGCTGCATGTGCACAAAGCATTTGGGACAGGGGCTTGTGTGTAGAAATGTAAGACTCGTAGAGAGAGAGCCCTACTTCGGGAGACTCCAAATGAGAGACACAGAGACTGGGGCACGGTGCAAAAAAGCAAGAGGCAGTTTAAGCCGGGCGTGGTGGTGCGCGCCTTTAATCCCAGTACTCGGGAGGCAGAGGCAGGCGGATCACTCTGAGTTCGAGGCCAACCTGGTCTAAAAAGCGAGTCCAGGACAGTCAAGGTTACACATAGAAACGTTGTCTCGAAAAAAAAAAAACAAAACAAAAAACAAAAACAAAAAACAAAAGGCAAGAGGCAGTTTATTGTTCCGGCGCGCTGGGGTGCACAAACGCGCCCCCCCCCCCCGAACATAAGAATCTTAGGGTTTTTATATTCTTAGGCTGGCCAGATTTTGGTAACACCAGTCTACAACAACTCACTGGTGGGTTCAGATTGGGTGAGGTAGGATTGTTTGCCTCAGGGTGGGGATTTTTTCAGCAATGCAGGTGGCCGGGGTCCAGCTGAGGTTTTTCTCGGAACTATTTTTTATTTCTACAGTTCCTGGAGGGGAGGGCCAAGTGAGGCAGGACTCCAAACTCGGAGAGTCCTAATTTCTCTAATATCTTCTACAGTTCTGCCCTTAGCATTTAACAATTAGGTGTAAGATCCATTCGGCGTTATGTGGAGGTTGTAAAATGCACCTCACGTGTTGGGTAGCACGCCAATATTAAACTGTGATGTAGGAAGAGTAGAATTGATGATTTACCAATGCTTTGGACCCCCAAGTAGAATTTAACTGAGGGAGACTGTTTCTAAAACACCTCACAGATAATTAGTATGCTAGCCAGGCCTGTTAGAGATTAGGATGCTAGGATACACATATTGGTTCACCAGGATTGTCCAGACATTTGGCTCCAAACCATAACAAACGGACAACTCTGACAGCCAGCCACTAGGCCCATGCTCATATCAAAGAAAAGGTCTCTAACAAGCTGCTCAAGGGGGGCATTACAGGGTCGCAACCAACATTAAGGCCTGGTGTGCCATAAAGGTCCAGTTTTCTTGGAAAAAAAGAAAAAGAAAAAGCATAGTTCTGCCACATGGGTAAGACTACATACACCAACTGACAGCTCTAAAAAGGAAAAACACATGGCAAACGAAGTAGCTCCTCGAACCCAGGAGCATGCTTGGCAGAGCCAGGAGCAGCCTGGGGCCATTGCATGTCACACTCATCTTCAAAGGCATGAAAGAATTCATACTGGAGAGAAACCTTCTGAATGTGAAGAGTTTGCATATTTTTATAGTCTTTGTTATAATTAAAGAATTTGTATGGTGGTTGGAGAGATGGCTCACAGGTTAAGAGCACTGACTGTTCTTCCAGAGGTCCTGAGTTCAATTCCCAGCAACCACATGGTGGCTCACAACCATCTATAATGATATCTAATGCCCTCTTCTGGTCTGCAGGTGTATGTGCAGGTAGAACACTGTATACATAATAAATAAATAAATAAAAAGAATTTGTACTGGAGAGAAATTCTATGAATGTAAGGAATTTGGTAAGGCCTTTGTGTTATGGGAATTACTGAAATCCAATGCAGCTCAAACACTAGGCCAATGAAAATGACAAGAGTTTATTGTAATCAAGCCACTATTGATTGGTCAGGGACACAGAACATACTTGGGAACTGAATTGCAATACACATACCCCAACCCCTGAGCCAGAATGTTATAGAGCTTTTAAGCTTGAAAAACCCATAAACATCTGTGCCAAGTTCTGCCTACATTTTCCTACCAATCCAGGATTTAGGGATGGGACTTTCATTATGTCAACTGATACAGAATGTAGGCTTTACAATCTTTTTTTTTTTTTTTTTGTAGGCTTTACAATCATATCTAACCAATCTAACCAATCATATCTCATTGTTCTTTGTGGTTAGGGACAGCCACTATGTTTTGGGAAACAAAAGATAAGAGAAGCTGTGGTAAAGAAGAGTCATTATGTTTGGGGAACAGAAGCTGTGATTAGGAGCAGTCGTTATGTCTGGAGGACAAAGGCCAGCTATTGGGAAGTGCCCAGTTCCTCTAGGACCTGGCATCTTGAACACAGTTTCAACCTATGATTAAATGGTGGCTGTATTAGTTGGTTTGTGTGACAACTTGACATAGGCTAGAACCTTCAGAGAGGAAGAACCTCAGTTGAGAAAATGCTTTCATGAGATCCAGCTGAAAGGCATTGTCTCAATTAGTATTCAAGGGAGGAGGGCCCAGCCTATTGTGAGTGGTGCAATCTCTGAGCTGGTGGTCCTAGGTTCTACAGGAAGGCAGGCTGAGCAAGCCAAGTGAAACAATCTTGTAAGCAGTACCCCTCCAAAGCTTCTGAATGAGCTCCTGCTACCAGGTTCCAGCCCTGCTTGAGTTCCTGTCCTGCCTTCCAGATGGACTATGATTTGGAAGAGTAAGCTGAATAAACCCTTTCCTCCAAACTTGTTTTTTGGTCATGGTGTTTCGTCAAAGTAATAGAAACCCTAATTAAGACAGGCGGTTAACAAAAAGGCACTACTTAAGACAAGGTTTTTGTTTTTTTTTTGTTCCCATATCACAGTCATCTTTGAGTACATAAAAGAACATATATTGGACAGAAACCCTACAAATGTAATCAATGTGATAAAGCCCTTTCACAACACAGTTACCTATGAATACATAAATGAGCGCATACTGGAGATGTGTGCCTATGGATAAGCAGTGTGGTCTGTGTTTATAGCAGTAGTCTTCAAATTCATGAGAAAAAGTCACTTCAGAGAAGCCCCATGAATGCAGTCAGTGTGGTAGTTTTGTACTTCATGGTATCTTTATATAAAAGTAAAACATTTGCTGTGTAATTAATTTGTGAAAGTCTTTGCATATCATAGTAGTTAGTCTTTGAAGACCTGAAAGAAATCACACTGAGTTGGGAGTAGTGGTGCACTTGGGAAGTAGAGGCAGGAAGATGTCTGAGTTCGCAGCCAGCCTGGTCTACAAAGCAAGTCTAAGACAGCCAGGGCTGTTACAAAAAGAAACCCTATCTCGGGGCGGGGGTGGTGGTGGTGGTGGAAATCATACTGAAGAGAATTTCTGACTATAAAGGATTTGGTAAGACCTTTAGCCCACACACTTACATTGAGTTACACAAGATTATTTATTGTGTTGAAAATATGACAAGTGTCAACAATCTATTCAAGCATTATGCTTATTTTGTTTACACTTGCACACTCACATGGACAAAAGCGCTATGAATTTAAACAATAAGGTAACCATTTTAGATTTCACAATTCTCTTCAATTATGTGAAATAACTTATCCAGATGAAAAACTTTATGATTGTTGTGAGTTGAAGGAAGTTGTCTAAGGCAACTTCCAAAAGAGTTTAATTTGACTTATAGTTTGGGGGACAGGCGGTCACCATGAAAATGGCAATGTCAAGGTGTCACACGTATCAGCGAGAGCAGGGAGCTCAGTGCTCGCATCCTCAACCTGCAGCGTGAGGCAGAGAGTGGGAGCTAGAAATGGTGTGCAGATGTTAAACTCTCAAGTCCACTGCAAGTGACATATTTCCTCCAGCAGGGCACTTTCTAAATCTTCCCAATTGATGCTACCAACTGAGAATGATTGAATTTTCTGACTTCAAGCCTATACGCTTGCTTTCTGTTACACAAACCAATTCATGATAGAGAAAAACTTTGTAGGTAATCTTCCTGATGCCTCAACACCTGAATTAGAGAAATGAGTGCTTACACAAGAAAAACATGAGTTTAAAAAAGTTAATTAGGCAATTCTTATTTTCTATCTGTGGCTTCTGTTCATCTTCTATTGCACCTTCAGTTGGTGATAGGTATTTTTCTGCTTCAATTTATAGGATGGGATCCACATCATCTATGTGGGCCATTATTTATGTATCCGGCAGAGTGTGATCACACTTTTCAAGTAAAGGTGTCTGTGAACAGTGGTGGGTGGCTGTTCCTGGTGTTGGTTTTCATATTTTCACAGTTCCCTTGATGTGTTGTTTGTTATCTAGCCTGGATATCAGAAATTAGTCAAGGCTACATTTGAACCCCTGATTCTCATATGTCAGCCTTCTGAGTACAAGTCCAAGGGTAGAAGCTGTATCCCCAATGTGTCCTGTTCTGTCAATACATTTTAACAATGTTAATGTTAAATGCTTAATAGAAGAGAATATAGGAAACATTAAATACCTCACATGTGTATTCAAAGCAGCATTTTCATCTGTCTGGTAGAGATATAATGAACTAGGATAATCAACAGTCAACTATATATCTCACAGCATAGCTGTGGTATGGACAGTATATATCATTTGATGTTCCATGCTTCTTCGTGCTCCCATCTTACAGTATGCCTTCTATGTGAATTATCTGGAGATGCTAGATAATTTAACAGCAATGAGATTTATTTAAGAAAAAGACATTTCTGGTGTGTGTGTGTGGTGTGTGTGTGTAAAATATGATTATGGGTTTTTAGGCCATAACAGATATATGGAGACTCGAAGACAACTTTGTGGGTTTCACTTTGGCCACCTTTATATGATGACCAAGGTCAGGTTGCAAGCTTTTACCTCACAGACATTTCCCACTGAGACATCTCACTGATGCTCAAATAGGATTAGTTGAAACATTATATCAGTAAAATAATGTCTTTTTTTCAGATTGTAAACATATTGTCACACACAAATAGAGAAAACAGGATGATTTGAATAATAAGTCCTATTTGTAAATGAAAATGATATACTGCTTTCTTTTTTTGGAATGTGTTAGTTTATTCATAGTAGTAAACATTTGTTAATAACACTTTCTCAGATCCACAAATGACTGCCAGAAAATTGCCTGAGTGGCTAAAGTTGGTTACTGCTAGTCCTGATGACCGGAGTTCAATCTCTGGGAGACCCATATTACTCCTACAAATTTTTATTTTATTTCTACACCTGGGCTTTGGCATATGCACACTCACACTCCAGTGCATACATCAATAATTTTTAAATCCAAATAAAGGCCAGTGAGGTCACTGCCTGTGACTCATGTCTGGGCTCACACGGGGGGGGGGGGGGGGGGGGGGGGGGAAGAGGGGGGGGGGGGGCGGGGAAGGGAGATAAACAACAAGAAGTTGTCCTCTCACTGCCATATACACACCTGGCACACAAACACAGCTCACACATTTGTAAATAGATGAATTTAACAAAGCAAAATAACCCAGTTATTGAGAACATATGAAATGATTTGTCAGTTTCAATTATTGTAGAATTTCAAGAAGTATCACTGTTCATCAAAACAATGATGGTTCTTTTTAAATCTTACTGTATCCTTTTATTCTCTGACACAAACATAGGTATTTTTAAAAACATATCTCTGAGGGGCTTAGAGGTGCATCCCTGTAATCCTAGCACCCAAGAGTCATTGGCAGGCCAATCTCTCTTGTTGCTGCTTTGTAATTGTAGTTTTACTACTGTTGTAATATAAACATCTGATATGCAGGATATCTGATATATGACCCCTGTGAAAGGGTCACTCAACCCCCACCCCTACAGGGGTCGAGAACCACAGGTTTAGAACCTCTTGCTTAGAACAAACATTAGTGATGCTCCTTGTTTGGTTTTCCAAGAAGATTTTTCTAAATGGGTTTGATATGAGGGATGTTTATAAAATAATCCCTTCTGCTTGGAAAGAGTCCTTGCCTAAGCTTCATGAGAGTATTATTTTACAACTCATTACTTCAGTAAAGGACAAGTATTCTTGGTCTTGATGGCACTGGGAGGAGCAGCTTCAAGCAAACCCTGAGGTACCAACTTTAAGCCTCTATGTAGCCAATAACATCTTCCTTTTGCAATTTAACTTCAATTCATATTTTCGAGTCGGGTTTGGGAGGAAACATTTGCTTCACATTTGATATCTAGTCTCTAGTGCCACCTCACGTCCTTACATAGTTTGTTGGCGTTCAAGCAGCTCAGGGTAGTAAATACCACGCTGATAGGATGATAGGAAGAATACCATGAAATTCTATCAAAGTGAACCAAGCTTAATTAAGTTCTCAGCTCTCAACTGTTGGATTTGTTCCTTTCATGTTACAGCAGAAACTTTCAATGTCTAGTACTTACAAAGGATTCAGAATCTCAGGACAAACACTGGGATTTAACTAATCCATGAAAATCTGAGTTTGAATGAGATCATTAAACTGGAGAGTTCATTTCTCTGACAACAAAACATTTTGAATAATAGGATTAAGTTCCAAGGTCAGATTTGGGGCACAAATGACTTGATGCTGTAACCAGGGCTCTATGAGTAAACAAACAGGAGGAAAACAAGATGCTTTCAAAGGCTTGAGATAGAAGGGATGCTGCTAGTGTGGGAAAACTACAGTATTGCATTAAGCTTTAGTTTTATTTTTACTTGCTTACTGAATCTACCTTAAAGCCATATAGGAAACTGAATTTTATAATCACTTGTGAAATACTTATGAGAGCTAAATTATATCACAAGCTTTTATCATAAACCACGTATTTGAAGCATATTAAGTCCCTCCTTTAAAAAATACAAATAAATTTATGCATATGGTATATTCCTTGCAGGGTACCATCAATTGGAGGATTGGGTATTTGTATTCATCTGTAAAATGTTTTATTGCAGAGGTCTGCTTCTTACTGATGACGTCTTAGTGTTTGATTAGGGGAGAATGTTAAGCTTTCTCTTTTGAACATAATCATGGGTGATGTAGTGGCTACTTTCATTATTAACTTAAATTTAAAATCACCATAGGAACAAATCTTTCCATGAGTATCTGTGAGGATGTTTCAAGATAGGCTTGAAAGGAAAGGCTTGAGGAAAGAACATCTTGGACATGGGTGATGTTCAGATTCTATGGGCTGGGGTTCCAGATTAAAGAAATAAGGCCAAGAGAGCTGAGCAACAGCATTCATCTTTCTTTACTTCCAAACCATGGGTGGATGCAATGTGACCACCCCTCTTCTTATTGAGATTCTTTTCCTGCCACAATGGATGATATCTCCTCAAACTATGAGACAAAATAAACACTTCTAAGTTAAATTGTTCTCAAAACAGCCACCCATATAGACACATAAACTAATGTTTTCCCATGCTGATTCTAAATCCAATCACTTTGACAATGAAGATTAACTATGACTGGTATAAATGCCAAGGATATGATATGTGCATTCATTTCAAATGTAAAACAACCTACAGGACAGTAATGCTAATTTATAAACTAGTCATTGTTCTACAGAAAGTAGACAGTGTTTACTAGGCCCTAGCATGTGCAGACCACTGCCATTAAGTTTTCATTTTATCTTAAAAACACTTTTTGAGGTAGGGAAGATAGGCCACTTGTGCTTGAAGTAGGCAAGGAGGGAGGGACCAAACTTGGGCGGTGAATTCTGCTGACAAGAGGCCCAAGACTATTTCTACTCTTCACAGTAGAAACTTCTTTATCATCTTTCTCTTTGTGATAAGCTTAGGCAAAAATATAAGTATTTAATTGCATTTTGTCTTTGATAAGAGAGGCTATTGTGATACTGAGAGTGTACTTGAACAACAGAAGGTTACATATACACAGGCTCTATTTTTGTAGCATTTTGTATGTCTTTTTCTCTTTCTTAAGCGTTTTCTATGGTGAGAACCTGGTGATTCCTAGGCTTATTCTTTTATAGTGTCCTCAAAAAGTCTTAGATAGAGTTTGGTTTAAGGTAATGGGAAGTGGCTACATTTTTCTTTTTAATGTTTAATAATAATAATAATAATAATAATAAAATAATGAGTGTTGTGTTTAAACAAATAAAGGTGGTAACAGTCTTTTAAAGTCAATAAACTATACTATCTATGGGAATTTGATAACCTATTCTTATGACTTATGAAATATGAATTTGATATCTATTATGATAAAAATGAATGTGTGCTGTTGACATTCTGAAATTAACTCCAACTTTCCTCTGATCCCTATAGAAATAGTGGTATATATTTCTGGAAATGTCTTTTCTAGGTAGAATGGTTAGTGAGGATTATGCCTATCTGGTAAGACTGAATGTAAAAGATACCTTTCCAGAGTCATAAAATGTCATAGAAAAGGGGTCTAGTTCTTTCAGAAGGGTATTTATACAAATAAATATGTTAAGTGAAGAAAATTGCTTCCTACATCAGATTTTGGATGCATTTGAATCTTTATTCTACAACACAAGTGACATAAATACAATATCTTTTAAAATATTTTCTCTTTAGAATTCATTTTTCACTTCAGATAAAATATACACAAAATACACTTGCAAGCTTGCTTACAGAGACCCAGAATATGGTGAACTGACAGATTATATCAAACAGTTATATCAACACTTGAAGGAGAATGGTTTTCAGGACTTTGTAAATATGACTAAATAATAAGTCAAAACAAAAATGATACTTCCTTGACAAGGCTTTTGGAGTAAACAAAATAATTCAAGGCTCCTGGTGAATTGGTTACAAGGATGCATCTTCCATCTTATAGGTGAAATGGTAAATCTACTCAATCATATGGCTATACTTAGCTTCATCTATTTATAATTTTTAATGAAAATAAATTCATTCTTTGGTATAATACAAGAATGGATAAAAGGAATTCTACCTATTTGCTTTATATCAAATGGGGATTAGAGTAGGGGAACTGTCTAAAACTTAATTTGCTTGTTTATTCCTCTTAGGAAATCATTGCAAAATATAAGCATTTTGGCATGGTTAAGGGAATTAAACATTGAGTTTTAGCTCTCCATTGTACTCCAACACACACACACACACACACACACACACACACACACACACACACACACACACACACACACCAGAACAAAACTCAAGAGTGAAAAATTAAGCTTTCCTTATAGGTGCCTCCTCCTACCCTATCAGGCCACACTGAATATTCTAATTACAGGGTCTCAATGGAAGAGAAACCCAAATACCCAGATCATTCATCTCTGACTAAAGTAGATACATAAAAAGAAACTGATTGTTGTCATAGTGATTTCAAAATGGACCAGAGGAAAGAACTGCACAGGAAACAGTGGCAGAGGATGAGTACAGACCTGAGGTGAGTGTGGACGGTCATTGGTAGCTGGGGGTATCAAGGGCTCAAGTGTCCTTAGGTCTAATACAAAACCACGATTCGTTCTCAGGCCTTCCCTCTTCCTTTTTGGTAACAGTTGATGAAACAGTTTGGAAATAAATTATTTGTGGAGATTGAGTTTTAAAATGCAATTGAAATCAGAATTAAAGGAACTATGTGCATACATTTTAAATTGAGAAACAAAAGGGAAATATTCTCAATTATTTTCAACCACAAAGTCAAAGACTTGAATCATTAACACCATTAACATTCTGTTGATAATGCTTTCACTAGTTCAAGTACCTAGAATGATTGCCTTTTATTCAAACAATAATCTAAACTATGTTAAAATATTTATTAAACAAAAGTATTTAGATACATTTTATAAGGGTCAGTCAGACTTATATGAATTAATATTGTTAGTAAGTGGATATTTAGAATACTTACTTATTTTTATCTTAAATCATTCCTTGTATGCTCCACTTTTTCTTTCTTAAATTTAATTTCATTTTTACTTTTTAAAGATTTATTTATTATTATATAGACAGTGCTCTGCCTGCATGTACACCTGCAGGCCAGAAGAGGATATCAGATCACATTATAAGTGGTTGTGAGCCGCCATGTGGTTGCTGGGAATTGAACTCAGAACCTCTAGAAGAACAGTCAGTGTCCTTAACCTCTGACCCATCTCACCAGCGCTATTTTTTTTCATTCATGTTTATTTATTTACTTATTTTTGAGACAGAGTCTCACTATGTCATCCAGGCAAGACTCTTAGCTTATGACCCTTCTGCCTCAGCCTCCTGAGTAGATGAAATTATATGAATAGATTTTTATTTTATTTGGGTGTTGAATTTAATAAAAACAAAGATTATCAGTTCTTCCTCTTCCTATTATATGATCCTTATGTTTCAATCAAAAATGAATTTCTAAGGCTAATTAACTTAGTAAAGAGTTAAAATATAAACTAAGGCCCCATCTGTATTTGGGTTAATTTCACTAGATTCTCAAAGCACATAGGTTGACTTTCCTATATGTCCCATCATGTGCATCAAGAGTTAGTTTACATTGTGCAGATATATTTATAAACACAATAGTTACTGAAAAATCAAGACAGGCATACTGCTCAAAAGAAATTGTTTCATTTTGAAAAATTCCACAAAGCCATTTAGTACATACTTTACAGATAAACATGGAACTAAAATACTAATTTACACCACACAGGAGAAAGATGAGGGCATCACAAGAAGTGTCATAGCATTTTGAAATGCTGCTATGTTAATCCAAGATCTAAAGTAACTGGCAAGCAAGCAACTACTCAAAAACCGCTGTAAGCCAGGAGCCCGACTGTAATGGAGCCATAATGGAAACGTCTCATTCAAATTATATAAAAGGAATGCAAATGCCACATGAATTTAAAATCACCTTCAGTACAAGTCAAAGGGTCAACAGGACACAATCATTTATAGAACTAATGTTTATAAATACAAAGATGAGAAGCTTAGATTAATCTCACCATTCCATAGAATGTATACATTCATTATCTTCTAGTGTGTAAAAACCAACTGTTGGTATAATAAAACTGGGAAGGGTGAGCTGGAATGTTGTAAGTAATCTAAACCCAAGCTGTCTGCTCAGGGGTCAGCTCAGGTTAGTGCTTGATAGAGCTGAGCGTAAATGATTTCTAGCCTTTGGTTTCCAGAGCAGCCGCAGTGGCTTCATCTGGGAGCTTGCTAGAAATGCAAAGTGCCAAATGTAGAGAATCAGAAACTGGGCATCTGTGGTTTAAAACCCTTAGGTGAATCCAGATGCGCGTTGACGTTTGAGAACCACTGGTCTTCAGACAAAAGAAACTTAACACCACTGGCTCAACCACCAGGACAGGAACTCACAGTTCCTTAGACTCAAAGGACCTCGGCTGGATGGGACCTAGACTGTTGAGGCAAGCCAACCCCTTCCTCTCTGCATGATGCAAAGATATCATGAAAGGTTTTGTAGGTGCTACTGGTGTCAGTGTTTTTTTTTTCCTTTTATTAATAAGTAGTGTCATGTTTATAAGGAAACCAAGCATTGTTCTCACCTTAGTTTCTCCTGAAAAATCTTGGGTATGTATTATTCTTTTTAATTTTTTTGTCTGTTTGTCCTAAAGTAATTCGTTTATATTTTGAACATGTAAATGGTGTTTCTAGTACAACATGTTAATGAATTTTTATTACCTTTATATCAACTGCAAACACTACAAGATAGCCAGAGCAAGGAAGTTTCTTAAAAACAACATTTTCTCGATTGCTCTATGAATAAGGGGGGCAGTTTTTCCAAAAGGGCATAATTATAAATGAAGCTCTTTACTAAATCATTCCCAGTAACAATCATACTAAATATTTTGTAAATCATTCCCAATATCAAGCTCATATTTTCAATTAAAAATGCTCGAAAATGTTCTTTTACCATTCTAAGGCCATGCTAAAACTTTCTGAACTCCCACTAAGTGGTTCCCAAACACATCTGTGTCCTGATGTTACTGCAGGTCTCTGAAGTCTCTGTAGAAACAGTAGGTTGTGATGTGACACATGGTCCTACAGATACTGTCCTAGCTGTAACTTAGGTCCATCTTCTACAAATTGCTGTTTCCCTTTCAGAGGATTTGTACACTTTGGAGAATGCTTATTCTGCATATCTCCAAGCTTTGATGGTAACCTGTAGGTTTGGTATTTGCCAGAGAACCTGGCAAGGGGGCTCCATTGGCTGCATGGCACTTCATTGATTAAACAATATGTGGAAATGTTCAGAAATTGCCCATGCAGGCTGCCATATTTCTATACTTTTACAGTCAGCCAGGCATGACAGTACCCTCACTGTTTCTCTCTAATATTACTATATTTTTAATATAATACTAGATGTTTTCTTTAGGATTAAGGCTTAGATAGTGGTATCTTTTAGGTTCCCATTAAGAAAGACATTACTTTTAAGTCTCGTCTTAAAAATCCACATACTATTCCAGACAGACTATTAGGCAAATATTTTCATTTGACCCATCTAAAGAAGGCCTTGAAAGTTTCTCAGTCTCTCATGCTGCAGAGCTTGCTCAGCAATGGCAGTTCAGCATCTGAGAAAGCATTCAACTCAGGGATATTTCTCTGCAAACAACTTTGCCTTTTATTTGTTATCTTGACCTCTCTAGGTCTGTGAACTTAACTAGACAAAGCGAAGATGGTTATATAAAGTCACTGTAAGAAGGCTCCTGCTCAGTAGCACCCAGTGCCGCCTCTTTCCTGATGTTACCAGCTCTACACGAAAGTCTTCATTGTGTTTAGTTGGTAGGACTAGTAACAGATTTTAGTTTTTTCGGCAATTGTTTTTGTTTTATGTTTATGAGTATTTGTCTGCATATCATGTGTGTGCCTGGTACCCTCAGAGATAAGAAGAAGGTATCACATTCCCTGATGCTAGAGTTAGAGATAGTTATGAGCCACCATGTGAGTACTAAAACCAAAGCTGAGTCTTCTGTAAGAACACCAAGTACCCTTAACCCCTGAGCCATCTCTCCAGACATAGATTTTCTATTTAAAAAAGAAGCCATTCTATCTAAGCCGTTCTGCTCTTTATTTGGGGGAAACTATGAGTCTCTACTGAAGTGTTGTTACCTTTCTGTAGTTAAGGCTATTGGTTGGACTTTCTCCATTGACTGTAGAAGGTTTTTGGTGTTTTGCTTGTTTGTTTTTTGTTTTTTTAACAAAAATGCTGTGTTGATCATCATACCAGGAAACTTAAGTTAAAAGTACCTTGGAAATTAACATTTGTGTTTTTGAGACAGAGTTTTACACGGTAGTCCAGGCTGTCCTGAAACTCACTCAAGTTGGCCTTAACCTCAGAATAATCCTCTTGTCTCCTTATTCTCTCCTGTGCTGGGATCATAGGCACATATCTGGCTTGATTTAAAATATTTTAATCTGAGCTGTAATGTTTGTTAGCATCTTCCTGGGTCCTTATGGCTAGTTATTAAATAACCTAAAATGGCAAAATGTGTTCTAATTTTGCATTTACAGAGAATTATGAGACCATAATAAAGGGAAGAAGAAAACAGAGTGTTTACAGACAGCCTTAAATATCTTTAAAAGGTGCTTAAGAGCTGCAGGAGCTAGCTGAGGCTCTGTGAACAGTTTATGAACCTTCCACTATTAAACCTTGCTCCACAGACTTTCATGTAGTCTAGACTGGCTTCAAATTCCCTGTGTGGCTGAGGATGCCTTTGAGGGTCTAGCTTCCTGCTTCCACCTCCTGAGTACTGAGATAATGGGTGTGCACCATGCTGGGATGGTCCATATGCATCACCATGCCTAGTCTATGAGGTGCTAGGCAGCTTGTTTCATGATGCATTCTTTTCTAAGAAAAGAAGAAAAAAAAAATCTCAACCTCAACTAATCCACTTTTGGTGGCAAATATAAGCAACATGTAAAACCATGTTCTGCTTACCTCTACACACAATGCTAACGACTGTTTCAGAGTTCAAAAGCCCATTTTCATTCACCTTGATTTTCAGTCTAAGTGACTAAGGAAAAAACACTGGGTCCCTTCAGAGACTATGGAAGGAATGAAGGAAGAGAAGGCTAAAGGCAGAGGCTAGACACTGAAAGGGACTGACTGGTAGTGAGGGGACAGGCCTTTGTTCATCCAAGGTTCCCAATCACCTGTCTTTCCTCTTACCTGCAGAACAATTTAACTGAAGTCCTACTCACTGGCCATTACTTTGTATTGATAATATTCCCTTTGAAACTACAAATGCCTCCCCCTGGTTGGACCCTGAAAGATGTCGGGGTCTTTCCTGGAGTGCAGAAGGCTTTGGAGGTGGTCCAAGAACAACGTAGAACTTGGAATGGATTCACAAAGGGTTGAGAGGAAGATATGCCAATATTTACAACATTGCAGGTAAAGGAGTTAGGCACATCTTATCTTTTTATGTCAAGCTGCACAATCAGGATGCTAGAGAACACTTTCACAAACCAGTCTTGTGTGCTTTTGTAGCCAGGCTGTGGAAGAATGGGGTCTTATTTCAGAACAAGTAAACAATATACTTCTGGGACATTCGTACAAAGAAACTGGCTTTTATACTTCACGAATGGTCACATTTTTGTGACATGCTGCAGTTCTGTAATCTGATTCACCAAAGAAGCTCTCTTTCCAGTAGGCTAAGGTACTTCTGGATGACCAAGAACGGATCCCCTAAAGAGTCTACAAAAGAAAACAACTAGGGTATACTGCTTTTGTCGAGTAAAACAAAACAAAGCAAAATCTTTAACTCTCAACTACACCTACAAGGTATATGCAATCTAAAGTTGTAGGTAAATTAGTTCATTGTGTATTCAAACAGTTAAGAGACAGAGAACATCTTTGTGGCTTACATGGGCCACAATAAAACAGAGAACCCAAAACATGTGTAGATCAGTTTTTAAATTTGAATTATTACCCAAGTTGAATCACCGTCTCTGAAGACCGTGATTGCTTTACGGGACTAGGAAAATGCCCTCTAGATTCTGTGATCTGTTTAAGTGGTATGCTGAATAATGGGGATTTTTTTTTTTTTTTTTGACCTCCCAAACAAGCCAAAGAACCTTGCTTTGACCCTGCAGATAATCTATGCAGTTCTCATGGAGGTCAACACTTATCACTGGATAAAGTTCAACCTGATTAATTCTTCAATACTGAAGAATAGAGGTTTCATTTTTAGAGGATGATGTATGAATACATTTTTAGGCCCTGTTATATGCCACATGTGCCTCAGTAACTAGTGCTACACTATAGAGTGTAAGTGGGCTTGTCTGAAAAGTTTTTGTCATTTTTATAAGTAAGAAATACAAAATATATGGTGGTAAAGGCTCCAGGGAAGCTTAGTGGTTCCTAAGTAAGCGTAAGCCCCAGGCTCAATTCCTAATCCCCCAATAGATATGGTTCTATATTTCAAATTCATTTTTTTAATAATAGAAAAAGAAATTTCCAGTTAAAATATTGGTCTGAATAACATGAGTTAAAAGAGAGTAAATCTGCTAGAGGGAAGCGTTTTATATAAGGAAAAAAAATAGTTTTCTAAATTCTTTGTGTCTCTTCCCACTCAGTCTAAAGTGTGTATAACTGACGTCAACATTTCACAATTGTATCACAGTCGAAGATTTACAATGATTCTACCACAGTCCCCTAGCCCACCCCTTCCAGCTGTCTCCCCACCCCACACTTCTTGCCCCTCCCCTGAGAGGTATGCTCACCGGATGGAGAACTATGAGTTCCTTTTCTCCAAAGGATACTGATATAAAATGAATCTTAATCTTCCTTAAAACTGGGTGTCATACCTTATTGTTCAGATAATTGTGGGGCATAGAAATATCTGTGCAACAAAGACTAAGGCACAATTTTTTTCTTTTCTTTATCTGCCTTGGGAACAGAAACAAAGACTCATGGAACACATAGGGTAGTCAGTATCAAGTTTTGTGACAGTGTGCACCACAGGGTGCTTTGTGTTAAGTGTTGCTAGGCCACAGACTTAAAATCATGCTAGGAAAAAAATTTCCTTCTTTTAAAAACAGCGGCATAAAGGCACAACAGTACCTTTATCTTGGGAATTTGTGAATATTAACATGAAAATCTAAAAAGCTTAAAAATAATGTTGAAATGTTCTTGAATGTATTTTAGAAGTCATATCTTTCTTGATTAGAACATTGAAAAAAAACAACAACAATTTTTACAGTCTCCTTCCCAACCAAACTATAATCAGAATATGAAATTTTTTCTGATTAATTATGTCTGGTGCTAGATATAGGAATGTATATCAGCTTGACTCATCAACAAATGTATTAGGACTTACATACATTGATTTTGAAAATGATGGATCAAATGGATCAGCCTAGGGCTTCCAAAAGAGGATTGTTGAAAACAACACATTTGGGTATAATATTGCAAGCCAATGCAGTTGGAAATTAGATTTAGAAATGTATCAAGGAATGAGGACTCTTCTGTAATAATATGCAAGGCCAGAGATCACTGTGTCACTTGGGTACTACTTTGGCATACAGACTAACCCAAGGCTGATTAATTAGGGAGAGCTTGGAAAAGCTTTGTTACTAGTTTTCAGAAAACTAGTTCCTCAGAGACCTAGTTGTCTGGGATGATGGTAAGGGGAAATGCAATTAGCTGGATGGATAGGCAGACTCTGAGCATAGGTATCTCCTTAGGATTTGAGTCCTCTAAATGATGATGTCATAGACACGGCCCACTCTTCCCAGCCATTCCCTCACAGCTTGACGGACTCTGATGTCAGTCACATGACAGGTCAGCTGGCTGATGCATGGGAACACTGCTGGCTGGAGAGCAGTGAAGGTCTGGTCTGGAAGGATCTGAATCTGGTTGAGCACTGTTAGCACCATGTTGGTCCATGCCTGTGAGAAAGGACGTAAGAAAATTCCTCGTTATTTCATGGCTTTGCATGGCAGTGCTGTAAAGCTCTGGAAGTCTGTAAATGGGTTGCTTAGGGTTCAGCTCTAAAAACATTAAAGACCTTTAATAGTAAATGGATTTTTTTTTACTTCACATAATGGAGGATGGGCAGAAAATCCACTAACATAAGCAAATGCCTATGGAGCATTTGACAGTTCAATCAGCATCTCCTGACACCTGGATCACTTGAGATAATGTAGAAGATTTAAAGCCATTAAAACTCCAACTGATGAAAAAGTAATTAAGATTCAGGATTCACCAAGAAACTTACCTGCTAAAGAATAAATATCTATCTCATGGTTACTGGACACTTAAAATTTCTTTTAGTCCAAACCAGGGATGCCACTCAGCAATAGAGGTCTTGCCTTGGAATGCATGGGGCCTTGGGTTTAATCCCTAGTACTGAAGAAACCAGTCTAGCACAATTTCTGCAGATTCTGTCTTATCAAGTTTACTTATATGTTGAAGATGTTTCAAAAAAAGGGGGAGGGGTATCTTCCAGTAGTCATGCTAATTTCAAATGTATGTAACTGCAGAGTTCCTAGGGACCTAAGGTCCTCCATCTTCTGATGTACTGCAGCTGTAGCAAGACTCTGCAGTGAAGGACATTATCTAGAATCTTCCTAGTTGTTTGTTTCCATCTTTTCTTATACTAGATAAACACTATCAATGCTGTTTTCCCCTCAAACTCATTTTGACAGGCTATATGTGCTCAAAGTGGCTAAAAATAATTCATTGTTTCAATATAGTATCATTTACTCTGGCTTTTTTTCTTTTTACCTTATACACTGCTTCAGAACTATAGAATATCCTCATTGCCATATTCAAATGACAAAAAGAGGACTCAATGCCAGCTAAAGCCCACTGATTTTTATAAGCTTTAGCATCTTATTTATATAAATGGCTTCCTACTTCTCAACAGTATGACACAACATAGAAAAATGGGCATGGTGGTGCATGCCTCTAATCCCAGCACTTAGAATGCAGAAGCATGAACCTCTGAGTTCGAGACCAACCTGGTCTATCGAGAGAGTTCCAGGACAGCCAAGTCTACACAGAGAAACCCTGTCTCAAAAAACAAAAACGAAAACAAAAATCCCAAAGCAATAACAACAACAACAACAACAACATCAGAAAAAAGATTTCTAAAATGAATTGGGAAGAGAATTTGTTTCGCAGGTAGCTATCACAGCCTAGGTCCAGTCATTCTTCTGATGTGGAGGTATGATTTATATCACCTCGTATGTGCCCGATCTCTCTATCTTCTTTCGGTCGGTCTGTCTGATAGAGTCTGAGCTGTCCACAGCATGTAGCTCAAAGGTAGCCAAGGATAACCTTGAATTGCAGGACTGACAATAACTAGTTTGGAGAGTTGCTAAAGGACGAAACCCAGGGCTTCCTGCATTGAGTGCAGCGGCAAGCACTCAGCCACGTGAACTGGACCTTTAGCTTTCCTTGTTGGTTCCCATCTTTGAGAATGCAGATTCTGCAAGGGGAACACTTTCTGGTAACTGTAACCCAGAAAACAGCAGGAACTCACCTGGATCTGTGCCTCCGCATCTCGCACAGAGACGCTCAGGGAGCTTCCGGTGGAGCCTGAGCGGGGTCTCCTTTCCTGCCTCAGCAGCTCTGGGCCTGCACTGAAGGAATGGCGCATCTGCCCTTGGTCTATGAGATGCTGTGGCCGCTGAAGCAGCGGGGAGTCAGGACCCCGGGGCCCCAGGGCCTCCCCTTTCTTATCCACTTTGACTTCCTTGGGGAAGGGAGGCAGGTTGTGTGGTTGCCTCCTCTTCTTGTACTCAGTCATCAGCTTTGAAATGGTCTTGTCAGCAGCCATGGTGCAAATCTTGTTCCCTGCGCTCTCCCACCACTCTTTCTTGCGGCTAGGATCCTTCTTTTCTGTCTTGGGGCTGGGTGGCAGTATCAGCATGTCCCCGCTGCCCACCCTCAGGCTCAGAGGCTCACTGAGGTGCTCCCTGCGGTCATCTTCGGAGGGTGTGTTTTTCCCGGAAAAGCCACCTGTTGATGGGGTGGAGGATTCAGACTGAAAGGAGGGGATGATGAAGAACAAGTCACCCTTGAAGGCAGGTGGCTCCTCCAAGCTGCTCTCTAGATCCAGGTGCATCTGGATGTAATGGTTACAGAGCTCCATGCATAGTTTGTGCAGCCTCTTGACCAGCCACACCCAGTCTGCATTGCTCACTGGCTGCACGCTGAGCGAAGGCAGGCGGGCCCTCCATTGCCTTTTCTCCTTGCCTCGTGGAGGGCTCACCTGAGCGGTCTCCTCAAAGATGTCTTCATCTTCCGATGAGCACTGCTGGGAGGAATCTGAGCTTCTCTCTTCCTCGTCAAATAGGACCTTCTTAACTTGCTCGGCTGTGATAGCTTCTTGGTTGGTGAGAACCGCGCAAACCAGGGCATGAAAGTAAATGTTAAAGCTCATAGCCGACTGGCGGTAGAGGTTGGCTGCCCCTCCTATGCCAGACACTTTCTTCAGCAGGCACTTCAGCCCCGGGCTCGTGTCAAATTCCCGAGCAGTCCTGTAGGAGTCCAGCAGCAGGTCAAATATCACGGCCAGGTTCTGCATGGAGATGTATCTGAGGAAACCGGCCAACTTGGTATCTGGCACTTGAACCGTCTTCTCCTCTCCTGGAGAGGGGCCTTTGACAAACTCTTCTAGCAGGACGTCATACAGGTTCTGGAGCAGTACTTGGTGAGAGAGCAAGCTTACCACAATCTCCCTGAAAGAAACGCTTCAAATGCAAAGATGCTGGTTAGTGGCTTTCTGCTTTCTTTTTTTCTTTCACAGCAAGGCAGGCACGGTCCATTTCAGAATATATGGATTTTAATTACTTATACGTGTGTGCATGCTGCATATGTTGAGGTCAGAGGACAAAATGTGGGATTCGGTTCTCTACACCCACAACCATGAGTGTACAGGGGAATCTAACTTAAGTCATCAAACCTGGCCATAATCAACTTTGCCTACTGAACCATCTTTTTAATCATGGCTGATAGAATTCCTGGTTCTTTTTAAATCCAGGAGCTGTAGACTGTAAGTCAAGATATTGCACTCTCAAGCTACAGGAAATAAAAGCAACACTTTAATAAAAATATGTATAAGACAGGATACCCTAACGTTTCTAACCTCCTACCCTGTTTTCTTACATACACACACACACACACACACACACACACACACACATTGAAGTCTTACTGGTTTGTTTTTGTCACTAAGACAGTTTTCAAGGATCAAATGTTAATGCTTTAGGTGCTGGAAAATAATTGTGATACTGTTATTATGAGGCTACAATTACAGAATGAAGAAGTACATTTATGATGTAACTCAAAGCCTTTAACAACAAGCCTAGAAAATTAGTATTCACTCAAATAAATTCTCTATCTGCCAATTTGGCCATTAGGACTGTGGCACAAACCTTGACTGGTCATTTGTTTTTTCTGAGATGACTTTCAGCCTTCCGATGTGGGACTGAGAGGCAAGAGACGGCATATCATGCCTAGAAAACAGTGTGCTTTGTGGTTTCATGTTCCTTTCACTGTTCCTAGAAATTTGTGAAAATAGCTTATACAATTACATTGTCAACAAATTCCTGAAAAATGATTTAAGGTTCATTTTTTTAAGGCAGGGTCTGATGTAGCCCAGGCTCTCTTCAAACTTGCTATGTAGATGAGGATGACCTTAACTCTTATCTTCTGCTTCCAACTCCTAAATGATGAGATTATAGATATGAACCACTGAGTCAGACTTAGAACCAGCCGTCTTGCCAGTATTTTCTTGCTTTAGTCTGCCTCCCTATGAACTTGAATTTTAAAGTTCTTCTTCTATTATTTGCCAACTACTTACTATTTTGTTGATCTATAGAAAACATAATTTGTGCTATGTGTTTATTTGTATCTTTATTGAAATACTTTCTTTAAAGTAATTGTATATATATAATTTAACATATATAGTTTATTTATTTATTATATATAATTTAACATATATAGTTTATTTATTTATTTACTTTATATCCCAATTGCAGCCCCTCTCTTCTCCTCCAAGTCCCTCCATCACACATCCCTCCCACCCCCATTTTCTCTTCTTCTCCTCAGAGAAGGAGGAGGGCTTGCATGGGCACATTAAGTCACTGTAGGACTAGGACTAGGATTACTGAGGTAAGACAAGGCAACCCAGTTAGAGGAATGGGATGCAAAGTGAAGCATTAGAGTCAGAGAGGGCGCCCTGCTCCAATTGTTGGGGAATCCACATGAAGACCAAGCCAAGCATCTGCTGCATATGTTCAGGGGACCCAGGACCAGTCCATGCATGTTCTTTGGTTGGTGGTTCAGTCTCTTTGAGCCTTTATAGGCCCAGTTAGTTGACTCTGTAGGTCTTCTTGTGGAGTCCTCGACCCCTTGGGCTCCCTCAATTATTACCTCAACCCTTTCATAGGATTCTCCAAGCTCTGTCTAATGTTTAGCTGTGGGTCTTTGCATCTGTTTTCATCAGCTGCTGGGTGAAGCTTCTCAGAGGAGTTATGCTAAGTTCCTGCCTATAAGCATAGCAGAGTAACATTAATAGGGTCAAGGATTGGTTCTCTTCCATGGGATGGGTCTCAAGCAGGGTCAGTCTTTGGTTGATCATTCCCTCAATATTTGCCTCCATCTTTCTCCCTGTACATATTGTAGGCAGGACAGATTTATACATCTGCATGCCAGAAGAGGACATCAGATCACAGTATAGATGGTTGTGAGCCACCATATGGATCCTGGGAATTGAACTCAGGACCTCTAGAAAAGCAGACAGTGCTCTTAACCACTGAGCCATCTCTTCAGCCCCCCTTTGGGCCCTCCTTGTAACTTAGCTTCTTTGGGTCTGTAGATTTAAAGTACATGGGTATCCTGTACTTTATGGACAATATCTACTTATAAGCTAGTACATACCATGCATGTCTTTTTGGGTTTGGGCCATCTCACTCAGGATGATATTTTCTAATTCTATGCATTTTCCTGCAAATTTCAAGATGTCCTTGTTTAAATAACTGAGTGGTATCCCTTTGTGTAAATGTACCATGCTTTCTTTATCCATTCTCTGGTTGAGAGTCATCTGGATTGTTTCTAGTTTCTGGCTACTAGGAATAAAGCTGCCATGAACATAGTTGAGGAGATGTCCTTGTGGTATGGTGGAACATCTATCTTTTTATTATATCTTGTAATTGGTGTATTTTCTACCTCTATCTCCTTTCTGCCAATTCCCCAACGCTAGGTAGAAGAAAAATAAGGGTTCTGGGGAGAGGGAGCAGAGTTCTCTTTACTTCTCTTGGCTGTTTAAGATCAATGGGGTTCTTTAGGGGCAATACTAATTTCAGTTGTCAGTATATCCAACAGTCAAGGCAACCAGCAAGCCAGCAAATGCAGCAGCAAGATGAACAAGCTGTCTTCTTCCTACTCCTTGAGGTATTCTTGAAGTATCTTCCTCTCTGTCAGAGCTCTCTTTCCTCTCCCAGGGCCTGGTGTTTAGACCCTTTCAAAGTCCTCAGAATTAAACTAACTGCACCTGGCAAAAGACCACACCCCTCTCTGAGCCCCTCTCCGAGACTGTTATTAGCTGTGGACAAACTAAAAACAGCTCCATACCTCATACTTGGGATTAAAACAAAAATAAATTTACACAACATAACTGAGTTTTTAAGGAAACCAAAACTTCCACTACAAGCATCTTCTGGGTATATGCTCAGGAGTGGCATAGCTGGGCCTTGAGGTAGATTATATTTAACAACATATTTAATATTTAACAAAGGTTATCTTTTGAGCTGGCAGAAAAGAACAAAAATCTTCCATTAGTCTAAGTGCTGACTTTTCACATCATGTGGTGTCGCTGAGGGAAAACTATGACTGTCAATAAGGATGAAATGAACAATAAGGGGATATCATCCCAAATCAGTAACCCTGTGAGGTAGCTGAAATGACTTCTTCAATGAACACACACACACACACACACACACACACACACACACACACACACACCCCTGACTTTTTACTAGTACATAATTCAGTGATGTTAACTGTAGTCACCATGTTGGTATACACATCACTGCCTCTGCAGAACCTTTTCATCATCTCAGGTACAAACTCTACATTAAACAGGAACTCACCTTCCTTCCCTCCTCCTGGCTCATATTTAGATAATTTTTGATAAGTTACTCAGTATTATGAAACATGAATATCCATTCTTTGCAGAAGGTTCTAGAAGCTACCTGTCTGTCCTAGGGGTCAACTTGACAAAAGTCTAGAATCACCTGATGAAATGCTTCCTTTGAGTATCTGTCTTTATCAGATTTGTCTGTGGACATGTCTGTGAGGGATTGCATTGATTATCTTTGTTGTTATAAGAGACTCCAGCTTGCTGTAGGCAGCACCATTTTCTACGCAGGTAGTCTTAGGTATAAGAAAGTTAGTTAAACATGAACCTGTGAGAAATCCACTAAATTTATGGTTTGCGATTCAAGATTCTGCCCTGGCTTCCTTCAGTGATGGACTATTATCTATCTGGAAGTATAAGCCAAATAAATCCTTTCTTCTTCTAATTACTTTTGGCCTGAATGTTATCACAGAAACAGGAAGGAAACTAGAACACTACCAATTTGGTCTAAGTACTTCAATTCTTCAATTTTAGGACCCAAATAAAGAAGGAATAGCCTTCGCAGATCTACTCACTTTTCTATCATCTTTATTTCACAGTAATATCTTTAAAAGGCATGACAGTATCTTATCTTTTTTATTATCTTTAATATATGAATATACAACTTTAAAACTGACATTGAGGAGGCAGGAACTAGAATCGGGGAAGACTAATGAGATACTGTTAAAGTTCTCTTTTGTGTGACAGACTCAAAAAATTTTTATTTTTATTCATATCTCATAACTTGAATATATAGTCCACGTATTTTGTGCACATCAAATGCTTAGCTAAAATATTCCCTGAAAATTTGACCTAATTGGCTATAGTATTCAAATGCCTATCTTGGCAGGCTGTTACACAAAGCACCCAGAGCCTATGCAATGGTAACAACTGTCTTTGTCCAGGTTGCTATAGAGATAATCAAAGATGTTGATTTCACACTCTTTTGGAGGTAGGAAGTCTGAGAATAGAGTATCAGTATGGCTGGACCCTGGTGAGGGTAGCTGTAGATAGCTGACTTTTGGCTGTGTTCATAACAATAATAATAGGGGAGTGCTTCTGCTTCTTTCAGTGGCATTAATCCCATTCATGAAGGGCTCAACCCTCAGGACTTACCAAAGGCCCCATCTTTTAAACATAACCTTGGAAGTTAGCATTGAAACAAAAGTTTTAATGGGAGGAATGCAATCCACAGTGCATTGCACCACCTTGCTCCCCTAGAGGTCTAGTGCTGTGACAGACCTTCGTTTTGTTTCTTGCTTTCCCAGTTGGTGACTGTATATTCTTGGATACGTAACATAGCTTCTCTTGTCCTTATGGGTTAAAATGCAAGTTGAATTTTATCTGGTGTGCTTTCACATAGTGTTAAGTAAGAAATTGTTACTATTCATGTGTTGAAGCAAAGCAAGGAAGCTTTGATTCCCACTTAAAGAACAAGGATTTTCAGGAAGGGTGATAGTGTTTAAAAAGAGAAACTTTTTTTTTTTCTTCTAGTAAGCCAGGGATCTTTTTGTCTCTTGACATCAGAGTTGTATGCATTATTCATTGAAATGATCTGATGTACCAATCTGAAATATGGTAGTTACTATATTTTAAACAGTCTTACTATGATGCCCGTTTGGCCTTGAATTCTGGGCACAATTGATTGTCTTGACTTTTGCTTAAAAATTTGATAACCTTTAAATAAAAGATTATTACACATATGATTTTATGAACTGGGTTGTATCCTGTCTAAAGCTTATATTAAACTCCTTATTCACCCAATTAGAGGAACTATATATAAAACAGAGGAGTCACCATGTGAGGTCTCAGACAACCATGTATAAGCCAAAAAACCCAAATAGGCCCACACTTTGACCTCTGATTTTCAGCCTTCGAAACTGTGAAAAAATACATCTATACTGTCAGTCATGTAGCCTGTGGTAGTTCCTTAAGGTAGATTAAATAATATACATGGCACATATGAAATTTGTTTAAAAGTCTTATGATTTTTATGAAAACTTTTGCTAATGACTCCATAATGCTGTTAGTGTCCCTAGCTAAATCTTGAAATAAAAAGGGTAAGAAGTGGGGGTGGATGAGCTTTCTTATTTGTGAGCTCTCTCTGTGTTTACAACAGCATACCTTTTCTTGGCATGCCCATTTGGTTTCTCATCAGGAGGCAGTTCAATGATGAGCTGACAAGACTGAGCATGATCAAAGTTGTTTGGAGTCTTTGGTGAGCACTGGGTGTCCAGCATAAACACCTGCAGGAGTATACAAAGGGACAATTCAGAAGACCACATCTACCAACTCCGCTGACAGTTTGCTAGTAGCCCTGGGTAAATAATTTATTCTCTACCCGTACCTTTTAAAAAATTTAACTTTATTAATTTATTCAGATTACAATTCAATTGTTATCTCATCACTTGTATCTTCCCATTCCTCCCTCTCTCCCGCTTTCACCCTATTCCCCTCCTCTATGTCTGTGACCAAGGGGGACCTCCTCCCCCACTACATGTCTACTCGTGTCTTTACCTATAAAATGTGATGGCAATGATTTCCACCTGATATAGCCAATGAACTAAACAGATACATGTATATTACATACACAGAGCATTATAACAGAACAAATAATAAACACTGGCTATCAACACTAATAACACTATTACTTCTATCACATGTCAGCTCATTATACTCCAAGTCCCGACACTATGTATTAATAACAAACACAAGGAGCTTGGTACTAATTGGCTTTATTTTTTAATTTTTTATTTATTATAATTTATTTGCATTGTTATCCCCTCCCTCTTATCTTCCTGTTCCTACCTTCCCTCCCTCTTCTGCCTCATCCCTTCCCCTAGGCCTCTGACAGAGGGTCCCTTCTCCCCACCATCTGACCTCAGCCTATCAGGTCTCATCAGGATAGCCTGCATGCCCTTCTTTTGTGTGCCTGCCAAGAGACAGTGATCAGTTCACAGGTACCCCCATCTCTCTACATGCCCCTCAATATGGAGAATGTGCAGTCCATTGGTTACATCTGAACAGGGGGTCTAGGTTCTCTGCCTGCAATGTCCTTGGTTGGTGCATCAGTTTGTGTAGGTCCTCCTGGGTCCAGATACGTCGGACTTGATGGTCTCCTTGTAGAGCTCCTGACCCCTCTAGGTCCTTCCATCCTACCACTTTTTCATACATCTCTCAGTACTACACCCAGAGTCTGGCTTTGAGTCCCGGATCTATCCTAATCCCCTGCTGGGTGGAGTCTCTCAGAGGACATCTATGTTGGGCAAATATCCACTTATAAGTGAGTATATACCATGTGTGTCTTTCTGGGTCTGGGTTATCTCAGTCAGGATGATCTTTTCTTGTTCCATCCATTTGCCTGCAAATTTCAAGATTTCCTTGTTTTTGATAGCTGAATAGTATTCCATTGTGTAAATGTACCACATTTTAAAAAATCCATTCTTCAGTTAAGGAACTTCTAGGTTGCTTCAAGGTTCTGGCTATTATGAATAAAGCCACTATGAACACAGTTGAGCAAATCTCTTTGTTGTATGATGGAACTTCTTTCAGGTATATGCCCAGGAGGGGTATAGCTGGGTCTTGAGGTAACACTATTCTCAGTTATTTTTTGGGGGGAAGCCCAGTTGATTTTCAAAGTGGTTGTACAAGTTTGCACTTCCACCAGCAATAGAGGAATGTTCCTCTTTCTCCACATCCTCATCAGCATGTGCTGTCACTTGAGTTTTTGGTCTTAGCCATTCTGATGTGTGTCAGATGGAATTTCAGTTATTTTGATTTGCATTTCCTTGATGACTAAGGATGTTGATCATTTCTTTAAGTATTTTTCTCAGGCACTTGATAGTCCTCTGTTGAGAATTCTCTGTTTAATTCTGAACCCCATTTTTTAATTGAGTTATTTGGTTTGGTGGTGTTGAATTTCTTGTGTTCTTTATATATTTTGGATATTATCCCTTTGTCAGTTATAGGGTTGTTGATCTTTTCCTAGTCTGTAGGGCTGTCATTTTGTTCTGTTGACAGTATCCTTCGCCTTACAGAAGCTTTTCAGTTTCATGAGGTCCCATTATTAATTGTTGACCTTAGAGCCTGAGCTGTCGATAATCTGTTCAGGAAGTTGTCTCCTGCACCAATGAGTTAGAGACTTTTCATTTTTTCTTCTAATAGATTTAGTGTGTCTGGTTTTATGCTGAGGTCTTTAATACACTTGGACTTTAGTTTTGTGCAGGGTGATAAATATGGATCCATTAGCATTTTTCTACATGTAGACACCCATTTAGACCAGCACTATTTGTTGAAGATGCTATCTTTTTTTCCATTTCATGGCTTTAGCTTCTTTGTCAAAAATCAAGTGTCCATAGGTGTGTGGGTTTATTTCTGGGTCTTTAATTTGATTCCATTGATCAACGAGCCTATTTCTATGCCAGTACCATGCTGTTTTTATTACTGTTGTTCTATAATTCAGCTTGAGATCAGGGATGGATATTCCTCCTGAAGACCTTTTACTCAACAAGATTGTTTTAGCTATTCAGGGTTTTTTTTGTTTTTCCATATGAAGCTGAGAGTTGATCTTTCAAGGTCTGTAATGAATTGTGTAGGTATTTTGATGGGGATTTCATTGAAACTGTAGATTGTTTTTGGTAAGATGGCCATTTTTACTATGTTGAATCTCCTGATCCATGTGCGTGGGAGTTTCAGTTTCTGATATCTTCAATTTCTTTCTTCAAAGACTTTTAGTTTTTTCATATAAGTCCCTCACTTGCTTGGTTAGAGTTACACCAAAATACTCTATATTATTTGTGGCTACTGTGAATGGTATAGTTTCCCTAATTTCCTTTTCAGCCTGTTTGCCATTTGTATACAGTAGGGCTACTGAGTTGATTTTGTATCCAGCCACTTTGCTGAAAGTGTTTATCAGTTATAGGAGTTCCTTGGTAGAATTTTTGGGGTCACTTATGTATACTATCATTTCATCCATGAATAGTGCTTTGACTTCTTCCTTTCCCATTTATAGTTCGTTGATCCCCTTTACTTGGCTTATTGCTCTTGTTAGAACTTCAGGTACAGATGAAGAGATACAGAAAGAGTGAACAGCTTTGTCTTTTCCCTGATTTCAGTGGAACTGATTTAAGTTTCTCTCCATTAAGTTTGATGTTGGCTATAGGCTTGCTGTATATTGCCTTCACTATGTTTAGGTATGTGCCTTGTTTTTTTTTTTTTTTTTCAATTTTTTATTTTTAATTAATTTATTCTTGTTACATCTCTATGGTTATCCCGTGCCTTGTATCCCCTGTCTCTCCAACACTTTTAACATGAAGGGGTGTTGGATTTTGTCAAATGATTTTTTGCACTCTAAAGAGATGATCATGTAGTTTTTCTTTTAGTTTGTTTATATGTTGGATTACATGGATGGATTTCCATGTATTTAACCACCCCTGCATGCCTGGGATGAAGCCTACTTGGTCATGGTGAATGATATTTTTGATGTTTTCGTCTATTCAATTTGCAAGTATTTTATTGAGTATGTTTAAATCAATGTTTATGAGGGAAATTGGTCTGAAATTCTCTTTCTTTGTTGAGTCTTTGTGTGGTTTTGGTATCCAGGTGACTGTGGCCTCATAGAATGAGTTGGGTAATGTTCCTTTTGTTTTTATTTTGTGGAATAGTTTGAAGAGAATTGCTATTAGCTCTTCTTTGAAGGTTTGGTAGAATTCTGTACTGAATCCATCTGGCCCTGGGTTTTTTGTTTGTTTTTTCAGTTGGGAGCTTTTGATGATTACTTCTATTTCATTAGGTGATATAAGACTATTTAATTAGTTTACCCGATCTTCACTCAATTTTGCTAATTTGTAGCTATCAAAGAAATTGTCCATTTCATTTTGATTTTCAAATTTTGTGGCATATAGGCTTCTGAAGTAAGACCTAATGATTCTTTGAATGTCCTTGTGTCTGTTGTCATGTTTCTCTTTTCTTTTCTTTTTAAAAAAATATATTTTAGGCCGGGCGTGGTGGCGCATGCCTTTAATCCCAGCACTTGGGAGGCAGAGGCAGGTGGATTGCTGTGAGTTCGAGGCCAGCCTGGTCTACAAAGTGAGTCCAGGACAGTCAAGGCTACACAGAGAAACCCTGTCTTGAAAAACCTATATATATATATATATTTTTTAATTAATTTATTCATATTACATCTCAATGGTACCCCATCCCTTGTATCCTCCCATCCCTCCCTCCCTCCCATTTCCCCTTACTCCCCTCCCCTATGACTGTGACTGAGGGGGACATCTTCCTCTTGTATATGCTCATAGGGTATCAAGGGCTGGGACTCTAGGTGAGAGAAGCATGGGAGAATGGGGAAATAGAAGGATCCAGAAGGTCCTAGAAACCTACAAGAACAGTATGATGGGCAGATCTGGGCCCAGGGGTCCTGCTCAAACTATGGCACCAGCCAAGGACTTACAATAAGCGCAGTAAACTTCGAACCCCTACCAAGATCTAGCCAATGGACAGGATATTCTCCACAGTTGAGTGGAGAGTGGGGTCTGACTTTCACACGAACTCTGGTGCCCCATATTTGACCATGTCCCCTGGATGGGGAGGCCTGGCAGCACTCAGAGGAAGGATAGCAGGTTACCAAGAAGAGACATGTCTCTCTTTTCATTTCTGATTTTGTTGATTTAAATATTCTCCCTCTGCCTTTTAGTTAGTTTGGCTAAGGGTTTGTCTATCTTATTTATTTTCTCAAAGAACCAGCTCTTTCTTTCATTGATTCTTTGACTTATTCTCTTTGTTCCTAATTTATTGATTTCATCCCTGAGTTTGATTATTTCCAGCTGTCTACTCCGCGTGGATGTATCTGCTTCTTTTTGGCCTAGAGCTGCCAGGTGTGCTGTTAATTTGCTAGTATGAGATCCCTCCAATTTCTTTATGAAGGCACTTAGTGCTGTTAACTTTCCTCTTAGCATTGCTTTCATTGTGTTTGTGTTGAGCCTCATTTTCATTGAATCCTAGGACATCTTTAGTTTCTTTTTTTTATTTTGCCCCTTACCCAGAGGTGTTTGGTTTCCATGAATTTGTAGGCTTTCTGTTGTTGTTGAGTTCTGGCTTTAATCCATGGTGGTGTGAAAAGATGCAAGAGGTTATTTAGATCTTCTTGTATCTATTGAGGTTTGTTTGTGACTAAGTATATGGTAAATTTTGGAGAAGGTTCCATAAGGTGCTGAGAAAAGGTATATTCTTTTGTGTTTGGGTGAAATGTTCTGTAGATATCTGTTAGGTCCATTTGATTCATTATGTCTAGTTTCATTATTTGTCCATTTAGTTTCTGTCTCAATCTGTCTATTGGAGAGAGTGGGATATTGAGGTTTGATGTGTGATTTACGCTTTAGTGATGTTTCTTTTATGAATGTGTGTGCTCCTGCTTTTGGGACATAGGTGTTCAGGATTGAGGCATCATCTTGGTGTATTTTTCCCTTTGATGAGTAGGAAGTATCCTTTCCCATATATTTTGATTAGTTTTGTTTAAAGTTTATTTTATTAGATATTAGAATGTCTATTCCAGATTGTTTCTTGGGTCCGTTTGCTTGGAATAACCTTTTCCATCCCTTTACTCTGAGCTACTGTCTATCTTTATTGCTGAGGCGTGTTGAAGCAGAATGATGAGTCCTGTTTTCGCTTCCATCCTGTTATCCTGTGTCTTTTTACTGGGGAGTTGAGGCTATTGATTTTGATAAATACTAATGACTAGCGGTTGTTAATTCCTGTTTGTTTGTTTTTTAAATGTTGGTGGCAGCAGTGTGTGTGTGTGTGTGTGTGTGTGTGTGTGTGTGTGTGTTTACTTTCTTTTGGTTTTGTGGATGTGGGGTTATTTATTTTGTTTTCCTGGGTAAAGTTAGCCTCCTTGAATTGGAGTGTTCCTTTTAGTATCTTCAGTAGGGCTAGACTTGTGGCTTGGTGCTGTTTAAATTTGAGTTTGTCATGGAATATCTTGTTTTCTTCATCTATGGTGATTGAAAGTTTTGTTTGGTATAGTAGTCTGGGTTGGCATCTGTGGTCTCTTAATGTCTGCACAACATCCATCCAGGCCCTTCTGGCTTTCATAGTCTCTGTTGAGAAGTTAGGTGTAATTCTGATAGGTTTGCCTTCGTTACTTGGCCTTTTTCTCTTGCAGGTCTTATTAGTCTTTCTTTGTTCAGTATATTTAGTGTTTTGATTATTATGTGGTGGGAAGATTTTCTTTTCTGATCCAATCTATTTAGAGTTCTGTAGGCTTCTTGTATATTTATGGGTATTTCTTTCTTTGGGTTAGGGAAGATTTCATCTATGATTTTGTTGAAAATATTTTCTGGGCATTGGAGCTGGGAGTTTTCTTTTTCTTCTATTTCTATTATTCTTAGGTTTGGTCTTTTCATGGTGTCTCAGATTTCTTGGATGTTCTGTGTCAGGAGCTTTTTAGATTTAACATTGTCTTTGACTATTGTATCAATTTCTTCAATCATATCTTCCACCCCCGAGATTTTCTCTTTCATCTCTTGTATTCTGTTGGTGATGCTTGTCTGTGGTTCCTGTCCTCTTCCCTACGTTTTCAATTTTCAGGATTGTCTCAGATTGAGTTTTCTTCATTGCTTCTATCTCCAGTTTTAGGTATTGAATCCTTTTATTCATTTCCTTCTCCTGTTTGTGGTTTCCTGTCTTTCACTAATTTCTTTAAGCAATTTGTTCAATTCTTTTCCCTCTCTTTGTATATTCTTGCTCTGGTTTGAGGGATTTATTTTCCTCCTTTATGGTCTCTATTACTTTTTCATAACCTCAGATTTGAAATCTTTCTCTTGTGCATTGGTGTGAGAGTATCTCCAGGGCTTGCTGTCATAGGACTACTGGTTTCTGGTGATGTCAAATGGCCCTGGGAATTGTTGCTTGTGTTCTTGCACTGAACTCTACTCACTATGATGTCTCTGGTATTCATAGGTTTGGTAGTCTCTGATGGGCAGAGAATTTGGGAGTAAGTACAGACAATGGGGCTTTGGTCCTGTGCTGTACTCACCTTCGTGGAGTTTAATGGCTCTATTGGCTCACTGTTTATGGCCCACGTGGGCCAGGCAGCCGGGGAGCAGGCAGAAAGATATCTGAGAAGAGAGCTGCTCTAGTGGCCCTGCAAGCCTCCTTGGGGCAGAGGACAATGAGCTAGTTTGCTTTCTATTGCTATAGTATGCACTATGACCAAAAGAAACTTGCTGAGGAAAGGGTTAATTAACTTCAACTCATGGAGAGAAGTTATGACTAGAACTCTAGCAGGAGCACGGAGGCAAGAACTGAAGCAGAGACTGAGGAAGATGGCTCCTTACTGGCTTTGTCCCATGGCTTGCTCAGTCAGCTTTCTTATACACCCAACAATGCCAGCCCAAGGATGGCTGCACAGTAATCCTCAGATTAATCCAATCAGATGGAGACCTGTTTTAATTGAAGTTTCACCTTCCCAGATGACCCTAGCTGTGTCAAGGTGACAAAAAACTAACAATACAGATGTAGCAAACTGTATAGTACAGCCCTTGTGTCTGATTTTGAGTGAAATGTTTTAACAAGTCCTTTGCTATGTTTGGGTCAATCAGTAGAGGCTGAGAAACTGTTCTGAGACTGTTTGAACCTTAAAGAAATGTTGTCTTTCTAGAGAATCTGCACTTGATACTATGTGAGAACTTATAGCTTCACCAACCATGATCATAAGGTGCTCCTGGCAAACCTGGAATTCTTACTTTCAATTAGGGCCATGGTCAAAAGAGACAGATTTGTGTGGGTTGTCTGCTCTTATGGGTCGCAAGGACAAGATAACTTTGGTAGTTTGAATAAAGTAACTGGAGTGAGCTAGCTGGGTGTCAGTCTTTTCTAAGAAAGTAACTGGAGTGAGCTAGCTGGGTGTCAGTCTTTTCTAAGAAGGCCCGTTGCTCTTTTGTAAAATGAAGGCTTAGCATCTTGGCAAGCTTCTCTCTCTTCTGCAGGACCAATAACTGACATTAATCAATAGACAGGAGCTATGCTGTTAAATCTTATATGTTATATATGATAAATATATATGTATATATGCATATGTATGTATGTGTATGTATGTTTCAGTTATTGAGAATTTTGTACATGATAGGCAAGTACTCTACCACTTTGCCATATGCCCTTATTTCTGATTTTTATATCCAAGGTAGGAATAAGAAATAAGACTCAGTCAAGCATGGTGATGCATGATTTTAATTCCATCACTTAGGAAACAGAGGCAGGGAGATCCTTATGAGTTCCAGGACAGCCAGGACCATGTCTCAAACAAACAAATGAATGAAGCTCAAACTATCAGCCCCTTTCTAAACCGTTCTACCAGGACTATTGCTATAGATTAGGCAGAAGTGACCAAATGCCTAACAGATCTCTATTACAAATGTTCTAAATGTTGATTTCTTTGGGGGTGACCTTAGCTGAGGCCCCTAGCAATGAGGGATATGGAGCCAGAATTTGCTACCTCCTGTAGTCAGGTGGGACTTCGGGTAGAGGGGGGGGACACCCACCCATCCATAAAACCTTTGACCCAAAATTTGTCTTATCTATAAGAAGTACAGGGATAAAGATAGAGCAGAGATTGAGGGAATGGCCAACCAGTGACTGGCCCAACTTGTGATCCACCCCATGGGAGAGAGCCAACCCCTTAGTCCTGCTGTGACTTGATTTGTCAGAGTGTGTTGGTACTCATGGGGGTTAGTGATTAAATATACAAATTAATGGGGAAAAAGGCCATTTTTAAAGGCAACCTCTTCTTTCCCATATTGTAATGGAACTAACTAGTTTTTTTTGTTTTTGTTTTTTGTATTTTTTACTCTAAAGATAGGAAGAAGGTTTGAGACTGAGGAAAGAGAAAAATACTAAGAAGTGAAACAACTCTGTTCTTCTCCAGTAACTATTGATTTCAGGAAATGGTTCTCTACTGATGGTTCCATTGGTTTTTGAGTTTGAAACAGGATCACAAAACTGGCTTGGAACTCACTCTATAGCATACATTAACCTGAGCTCAAGGTCCCTCTGCTTCTACCTCCTTAGTGCTGAACTGTAAATATTAGGCCCTGTGCCCAGCTATCATTTTTATATTCTTACTGTATGATTGCACATAGGTGATAATACTATAGTGTATACGTGCAAATATTGAGCTTTGTATCACATCTTCCTGTTTAGAGAAGTCATCCCTGAGGAGAGGCACCTTAGCTTTACTCTAAGCCCAACTTACTGTCATAGCTGGCCACAGTTGCCATCCTATTGAAGAGGGTCTTCATTGCAGCCTTACTTTTCTTCTGTCTCTTCCTTTGCTTCCTATGGACATGCTTCCTCCCCTCAGAACCATCATGTCCTAGCATGTTACGAATGTGCTCAGCGGATGAGGTGAGATTCTGAATGTGGAAGGCCTTTGCTAAGCACTGCTGGGGGAGCCCTTCAGAAGCAACCTGAACAGGAAACTTCTGAACAGAGTCCCTGGAACTGGTGTTACAAGTGCGCGTGAGCCACCTGACGTGGGTGCTAAGAACCAAACACAGGCTGTGTGAAGATATTTCTAATGATTGGCTTACTCAAATGTGTTCAGTCACTTAGAAATATCAAGGGCTGTGTTCTGTATGAGTAATAGATAAAATGTAATATATGAATCATCTTTAGTCACCCATATTTAGCAGCAATAGTATTTAGAAAACCTTGCTAAGTAGCCTAAGCAATGTGTAAATAAAATCCAGGTTTCAGGATAAGCTCTGATCTGAATACTAAAGGATGCAGCCAGCAAAGAGTAGTGTGGGAAGAATGAGCTAAAGCCATTCCAGTGGGAAAATGATACTGGCAAGAGCTTAGGGCCTTGATGTGTATGCCTTTAAGAGAGTGAGAGGTAGCCTGGTGATGCAGGATACTCAGGGTGATGTATCTCAAGCCTCTGGAGTCCCCAAGACCCACAGTCCAACTCTTACCTGCTGGGCCATGGCCCGGATGCGCCAGTACTCTGCCTCCGCACTTGGGGAAGAGGATGGTGCTGCCACCCTCACCTGGCAGCCTTCCCCACTGAAGCCCTCTGTGCCGCTGTGGAAGCAGCCTAGTAGGTCCTAGGGAGGAAGAGCAGGTGTTTGTAGGGGTTGTCTTGGTTCAGAGCGCCAGGTCCAATCTCAGATCTGACACCGATAAAATAACCAACCCAGTTTTTTTTTTTTCATGTTCTGCTACTGTACAAGTACCTCATATGAGGAGGCAAGCAGAACTCAGGTACCCAGTCTGACCAAGCATCTGGGGGCTAAGCAAGTAGAAAATAATTTTGTGTCCCTCATTGTGGCATCTTACCTTCACTGGCTTGAGTGTGGCTGAGAAGGCATCCTGAAGAGCACAACACGCAAGTCGCCACATTTCCTCCGTGAACACAGGACCTGCTGTCACGAGGACGTACCTGCCAAAAGGCATGTCCTCAGTCTAGAAATTCTGTTGTCCTTAAAGTTGAATTGTGCACACGTTTATCCTGCAGTTGCTTTGCAAGC
>OU015750.1:92986111-93002750 GCA_907169655.1 Acomys percivali | reverse complement strand
TCCTGCAGTTGCTTTGCAAGCCTTCCTGTCTCTTCTCACTCCTGCCTACCATCCCTGTGGTATTCCACTGTCAGGATACTAATATCTGAACCATTCTAATTTAGGAGCATCAATGGATTTCCAGTGCAAACAGATCACCTTAGGCTCATATGCAAGGGGCTATATCCTTCACTCATTTTTCCATTCTGGACAATTTATTAGCACTCCTCTACAAATCATAACTATGTAAAACAACACTAAAACTTTTATTATCACTTGTTCTCTCCTTGTGCCTATTGGAGCTGGCAGTGGGCACTAAATCTCAGATTCCACCCACCATCACTTCCCACCCTCCTCCTTTGCCTCCAAGGAAACCATCACTTTCTCTGTACCACTTCATTTTCTTTATCTTCTTCGACCCTAAGCACTTGCTGACTGAACACAAAAGTGTGTGTGGGGGGGCTATTAATTATAAAAGTGAGTCACTACCATAAAAGACAATTCCTTTTTATTATATAATAAAGCCCCACCCTTGTAGAGAGCTAAGGGACCCCTTTCTCACCGAATGCAGGAACAGCCCACTCTGGAGATAGTTTCTGTGGGCTTGGCCACACATACCACCAGCAGCTCAAAGAGGTCCTTCAGCATGGTGTTGATCATACTCTCATACCTGATGTCTACAAGAAAAAATAGTAAGATTCTTAGAATACTTGCATAAAGAGAGAGGAAGAAATAGCCATCTCTAGCAAAAGAGGAAAGTCTGAGATATAAAAAGATAAACATTTTGGAAAAAGAAAAAAAAAGCAAAAAAGAATGGCACATGTCACAGATATGAGGACGAGGCTTTGCTTGACAATATTCCAAAGACCTCCAATTGTCCAGCATGATCTTTAGACATCCAGAACAGCTGTTGAGGCTTTGCTTAACAAAGTCCCAAAGAACTCCAGCTGATCCCCACTGCCCTTAAGTATTATGTATGGTCTAGGTGTAATTTTACCTAAAACTACTTTGAAATCTGATTTTTCTCCTAAACTGTTTTTCTCTCTATTTCTCCCTTTGACTATAAGTCCTAATAAAATTCACACTGGAAAAATTTTCCCACAGAGAATTTTCAAAGATGGCATCTGGCCAAAGGCTTGAGACCATGTGAGAGTCTTGGCTTTGACTATGTTGACCAGCCAGGCAGAAACTGCTTTTAAAAAAAAGTTAGGACTTTGATGTAACAGTATCTAGTTAGATATTGTTAGCGTGTTTTTTTTAGAATCTGCTTTGAAAGTAATAGAAGGTGGGCTTGGAACATCAAGCTTCACAGTTATTTTACAATAGAGGACCCCTTGGCAGTTAGTCTAGGCTTAGAGAGCACACCTGTTGGTTTGGGAGTGGAAGAAAGTCAAGTTTTTTGTGTTAAGGACATTTAGTTTCAAGCTTGTTGCTATGACAATCATGTAAACACAATGGCTTTAGCCCTGGGAAATTTATGATTCAACTATGCCGAGTATTGTTTAAGAAATAATAATCAGGTCATGCTGACCATTGCTTGGATATTGATCGATTTTTGCTATATGACTTATTGTAAGTTATACAGAGCTGTTTGTATTTCTTCGTTAGATTGTTTTCTTGCTCTGTTGATTTTTAAATGCTCTATTGATTGTAACAGATGAGAAAATCATGATGCAATATTTAAGGAAAAACCTGAATTTCACTTTAAATAAAGTACTGGGGTTAGCCCGAGGAGAAAAGAGTTACCTTTAATTGTTCAACCAACAGATGCTTTCCCTTAACCAGCTATTCCCCACCTGCTCAATTCTCCCTACTGCGGAACCACCAAGACTTTCACTTCTCTCTCTGTTCCTGAAGCTGGTCTGTGGGGGTGCCTACCTTCCCTTACACACCCTTAAAACAGATCAACAAAGTACAGCAAAGCAATGCTTTTCTTGGAGTCCTTTTACCCAATTTTGTTATGTCTTGTCTCCTTTATAGATACAGCAAGATGAAATATGTGGTTCACTTTTGTGTGTGTATATTGTTCAAATTTCAGCATATAATTAATATAGTCAAACAAGACAAAATATAATAAAAACATGGCATGAAAGTGAGTTGCTAGGGGTTGGAGAGATGGCTCAGCAGTTAAGAGCACTGACTGCTCTTCCAGAGGACCCAGGTTCAATTCTCAGCACACATGGCAGCTTTCAACTGTCTTAGAGTTACAACTCTGAGCGCTGCCACTCTCACACAGGCAAGCATATAGGCAAAACACCAATGCACATAAAAAAATAAAAATGAAAAAAAGAAAAAGAAAATGAGTTGCTGAAAAGAATGCTTCTAAAAAGGAAAATTCAAACATACTTTACTTGGAGATAAAAACTGAATTGTTTTTAAATACGCTTAGAAAACAAAACAATCTCATCTCAGTTCAGTAATTTCTGAATCTTTTCAATCTGGCTTCCATCTGCACGTCATTTGCAGACCAAAGGAAAAAGAAATTCCCAGGCTTATCTATTTGCCAACTCAAGGAATGCATCTGCATATTTTTCCTAGGGTCCTTGCGATGCCACAGACACAATTTTCAGTAGTATATTCCACTCACTGCAAAGCAACAGCCTGCTCAACAACATCAACCCCTTGAGACACACTCATTACCCACAGGCAAAAAACTCTCTTCTACCAGCATTTTTATTTTGCAGGACAAACTGTCCTCACTGAATTTAGTACAGAAACAACTTCTTATTCTTCTTTAGACTCTTTCGGGCCAATATTCTGCTTGGTCTGTTTTGTCTTTTCTAGCAAGGAGGACTCTTTACACTTAACTCTGTGTTTCCCCTTTCTGTTTAGAAGCTGTTTCTTCTTCCTCCCAAACCTCCCAATGCAGCTCATGAGGAAGAATCCCACTTTTATAGAGGTTCCTGCTCAGGTCCCCAAGCTGTTGTCCTGTCTGTACTTCTCCATCTGCCACATTCAACATAACTTTTCACTGGCATATATTTTTTTCAAAGGCATTAAGAAACTTCCCTTCATCCCTGTCTAGATAAGTAACTTCTTGCTGGCAACTGAAGTCTTTTCTAAATTTTATTTCTTTTATTTGCCCTCTTTAGATGAAAAAGCACAAATAACAAGACATCTCACCTCTGCATACTCTTGCTATGGGAATTTTAAAAGCTATGTACTTGAATATGCCTTCCTAGCTAATCTAGACCTGCTATTAGGTGTTGTATCTTCAACAAAGGCATTTGCATGAGGCACTCGCTAAATACTTTGAGATAATGATGCTACCTGCAGAAGAAGGGCTGTTCGGGTGCTGTAGCTACCTGAGTGTAGAAAACTTTGAATGTGTTCCACCACCAGCTCACAGGACAGACCAATGGCATGCTTGAAGTTAGCAGATGCCACATCCCAGTAGGAATGGTCCTTATGGCTACGACGGAGCCAAAGAGACATCACAGGAAGGAGAAGGTGGACAACTGCATATATTCCAAACCCTGGACCTGGAAAGGAAAGAGAAGGGTCAGAATTGTGATTCCAAGGGGAGGTTGTTGTTGTTGTTGTTGTTGTTGTTGTTGTTGTTGTTTTTCTGGTATCAAAGATCTCTTTCAAAAGATCTCCCCATTCTCTGAGAAAGTGCTGAGAAAGTGTGTGAAGAACAGACAATGCACTGGGGTCAATCATTAACAGGGGCATTTTTCCTTCTTTGTATGATTTTAGCTCTGTAGGTATATGAATATACATAAAAATTCAAATATCACAAAGTCAGAATCACTTGATCCCTTAGACTTCAGATTCAAACATATAAATACACATGTGCATTTAGGAAAGAATATCTATCATGTACCTAAGGTAGGCTGGCACAAGCCTATGATCCTAGCACTTGGGTGCTTAAGAGAGCTGGATTACCAATTTCAGGCCAATGTAGGCTACACGTTAAGACCCAATAAGAAAAACAAAGAAGCTATCTCACTGTGGGATTAACTAGAAGCTTCATTAAGGTTCTAAATCTGTTAGTGAAAACTAAAATTTCAGGGTTGGAGAGATGACTCAGCCATTAAGAACACTGGCTGCTCTTAATTGAACCCTTGTCCACAGAATCAGAGTTCAATTCCCAGCACCCACAGGGCAGCTTGTAATTGTCTTTAACTCCAGTTCCAGGGTATCTGATGCCCAATTCTGGCCTCTCTAGGTACTGCATGCACATGGTACACAACCATTTATGCAGGCAAAGCACACAGAAAACAACAATGAAAACATCTTACATTTCTATAAATAGTCTCTTTGACTAAGGAAACTGGAATGCAAATACATATGCTAAGTTCTTAAAGCTCAGAAGAGATGCATCACTAAGGTCTCTTCGACGCAGGGGACTGTCCTAGGTAGCAGTTATCTTTTTCTGATGATCATCATCAAGACAAGAGGCTAGGCTCAGTATAGCATGTGCTCATGAGTGTTACATCTGTTGGGCTCTCTTGACAGCCCTTGGGCTCCATAGACTATAAGATATGACCAAGGAAGAAGGCTGTAATCATGGAAAATGGCAAAGTCTGCTGGCTTATGGAGACACTGATGGCACAGATGGATTGATGTGGGACAGCACCAAAGCACATATCTTTGGTAAAAATTTCAGGGATATACCTTACCCATAACTTCACTGCCATTCAACACATATTTTCTGAGCATATACTGTATATGAAACTTGCCTTAAATGTAAAATAGTGAAAAACAGGCAAATAGCCAAAGAGATACCTTCTTGAAAATAGTTACACATCTAACAACCCCTCCAATAAAAACAAAGACATTTACCAGGTGTTTTGGTAACATCTCTCAACAGCTCAAAGAGTAAATCTAAGGTTGGTGGTTGGTGCTGTCGTGGACAGTTGGACACAGCTGCTGTTAGCTGTTCCAACAGGGTGATCCAAACTTCTATCAGACCTGGAAAACAAAAAGCAGACCTCTCTGAAATCCAACTGTCCATCAGGAAGAATCCTTGAAAGACCCAAGCAAATACTATGTATGAACGGCAAGAATCCTTTGGACATTAGTCATTAATCAGAGTGTCAGCATCAGTGCCTATGAACAGTTTGACAAAGTCAAAGGAAACACAAGACTCAAATTCTTTCCTAAATTCACCTTTTTTTTTCTCTTTGGCTTTTTTCAAGACAGAGTTTCTCTGTAGCCTTGGCTGTCCTGGACTCACTATGTAGACCAGGCTGGTTTTGAACTCACAGAGATCCACCTGTCTCTGCCTCCTGAGTGCTGGGATTAAAGGCCTGCGCCACCATGCCCAGCCTAAATTCACTGTTTAAAAATGGCAAAATTGTATGTAAATTCTATCCTGAAGTGATTGTCGACTTCTTGGGACCTAATCATATAATAATAATAAAAATATAAACTTTTCCATTAGTTTTATTTCCTGTCTATCCTTTTGGTTGTTTTTCTTGTGAGACAGGATGCCATGTAGCTCATGCTAGCCTCAAACTTATTATTTAGGCAATGATGTCCTTAAACTTCTGATTGGAAATTTCTACGTAGCGTACATGTACCTGTCGAGTGATTTTTTTTTTCCTTTTTGTTTGTTTGTCTGTTTTGTTTTTCGAGACAGGATCTCTCTGGGTCACATTGGCAGTCCTGGACTCGCTTTATAGACCAGGCTGACCTCGAACTTGCAGCGATCCACCTGCCTCTGCCTCCCAATTCTTGGGATTAAAGGCATGCATCACCACGCCCAGCTGCATACATGTACCTAATACACAAATACCTAAACAATTCTCAGAAGTGATATATTCTCAGATATTATCATAGATTTCCATTGTACATAATTATCCTGCCCAGGTCAAAATGCAAACATCTACAAAACTAGATTATATATATATATATATATATATATATATAAATATATATATCTCATAAGCATACATAGACTATATAAAGCTAGACATACTATTTGACAAGGAAGATGCTATTATTAATTTATAGTCAGTCACCTCCCAAGCTCTGAGATTTTAGGCACTTGTTACATATCGTACTGTTTATGCTGCAGTGCTGGAGATTAAACCCAGGGCATCCTGCATGTGAGGTAAGCAGTCTACTGAATATGCCACACCCCTAGCTTTCCTGCCTATTCTTTTAAAATAACAAAATAACAAAAAATAGGCACTTCCACTATGTTCTTCATAACTTTCGTGGCATTAATTACATGCATCATGCAATGTAACCATTAGTGCCATTTTCATTTTTTTTTTTGTCGTCTCACACTACTACTACACACACTCTAAGTACTAGCACTAGTTTTCCATTGTCCCCTAACTTCAGCCGCAGTTATCGCCTAGTGTCTGCCAAGATGCTTAGTTTACTGCGGTAGCATTAACGTGATCTATCTCTGTATTTGCCAAATTGGTAGTTTGCTCCTTCCAGCTCAAATCACTGGAGAAAGTGTGACTTCAGAAGGGACCATGAGGCCTGTCTTCCTATGGGCAACAAGCCGTAAAGGTTATTTGAAAAGTGATATTGTTATGTATAAGGCTGGGAAACAGCCTTGATCACTAGAGTCTTGTAATTCGGGCCTCAAGGAGCATGAAAAATAGTTATGTTTAGTGATCCTCAGCTTCTGCCAGCTTCTATACTCCCTCTACCATAGAACTCTTTGAAACTACCCTAGAATCCATGACCCTGGCCCATATCTCTGTTACCTTGCCACCCTCTTCACAGGTTTTTTTTTTTTTTTTTTTTTTTTTAGCATTGCTTAAAAAGTATGGGAGTGTGTTGTGCTATGCTCACTTTTTTTTTTTTTTCCCATTCACTCTCTTGGCCCTATATATCTGTAACGCTCCTAAAACTTGTATACATTTCTCTGACTCATCAGACTTTGTATTAACAGGCTCTCTGGATCTGGTCAAAGAGCCCACTGAGGACAAGGGAAAAGTAGGTGGAGCCTCTCTATACCTTAACTTTAGAAGACACTTACTGAAACATTTGCAGATGTAATGCAATGTTTTGGGATTTGGCTTGGACAAATATGAGGAGAGAAAGAAGAAAAATACACATGACCAATTAGCTATACATTGGCTAGAAGGAGACACCATGTGTCTAACTCTGTATATATGGCATATTTTTATATATTTTATCTGAGTTTGTAAATGTTGACATTTTCTATTGGGTGAGGAAAGTAATATGTGCCTTGAAAATTCATGGAGATATGTAGGCTCAATTTTCTTAGCAAATATATTTTATTACGAACTTACTAACTGTACCTCACTTATAACCTGACTAACCTAAGCAATAGGAAAAGAAGATTAGAGAATACAATAATGAAACCATAAGGATATCAGTTCCAATTCTTCTGGCATAATCAGTAGGATTTCTTCTGCTGGAACCTGGAGCAACCAGAACCCAGAACCTCAGCCAGAACCTGGAACCCCAAAGCTTTCCCTCGAGTGCTTCTCTCTAGGAGCGTCTCGAAGTGGAGCGACGAACAAACAAAACTATCCCAAGTCTCCAAAGGCCCTACCTCCTGTTTTTGGCTCACATTTATATCTCCTCTCAGAATTTGTACAAGGATATTTTTCAGCTGGTTAACAACCAATCTCCCCCACACGGTGGTTCGACTTCTAAGGGGATAAACATCACCTGCTCTCTCACAAGTCTTTTTCTCATCCCCTACTTGTGATCTAAGCAAAAAACACATTTTTCTCTCATTCATCTCCACCTTTCTATTAAATAAAATAAGCTATATACAACAAAATAAGAATTATCCATTAAGTCACATTTACAAGGACCAGTCCATTTGTAGTTAACAATTTTTTTTGTAGTTAACAATTTTTAAGAAATTATTTCATTATCTATCCTATGCAACTGATTCTTATCCTAATGTCTAAAAGTTTTTTAAATATATTTTTAAAAGTAAACTTATATTAATACTGTAGCTATCTAGTCTTCAACACCATCAGAGACCCCAGAAGAAAAAGAAAACTATCTAATATGAAGGAAGTGCAGGCAAGCAACTTCCAAAAGTATTGACAGGACAGAGAGCTGACTGTCTGGACAGTCACAAGTTCCTCTCCATTGTCTGGGCATCCAGTCTTCAGCCAGCCGGCCCAAGGCATCTGACAGACTGCTTCCAGGCTGTCACAAGTTTCTCTCCATCATAGGTGCATCCTGCCTTCAGCCAGTCAGCTCAAAGCATCTCACAGACTGCTCTGAAGCAGGAATCCTGAAGGACTGGCCCACCTAATATCTGCAAGGCTGGGCAGCCAATTTCTCAGTATCAGGCTTGAGCATAGTGGACGGTCATCAACAGTAGAGATAAGCCAAGTTCCTCAGACCAGTGGCTATCTGCCACTATTGTTTCTTGATGTCCGCATAATTAGATGGGAGGTGCTGCCAGGAATGGATGTGTCTCTCTGTCATAAAAGCCCTTTATTATTAAATGCCATTTTCTGTGGATCTCTGAAGTATTTGAAGACCATCTATCTATCCTATCCCTCATCTATCTATTCCTTTGAAAACATATACAAAAACTAAATAAATCTTATTCCATAATTAAGTAATTTAGTATCTAGTAAGATTTATAAATGACCAACTACCAATTTCTATCTCCAACCATCCTGAACAAGTTATAACAGTTATTTTCACCTTTTCAAATAAGTTGTACATGTATAATTCATTAAATAAATGTCAAACAAATTGATCTTAAGTTTCTACCAACATGCAATATACAATTTAAGTTTTCATTAATATAACATATACAATACGTAAAGCAAAAGTTGAAAAAGGAAAAAAATCTTAAATTTCCATCAATCTAAAATACCAATGTGAAATATTTGAATACCAATATAAATTATTTGAGGCTAGTATATTCCATAATCTACTCTTTATTCTATAGCGATATCTGAGAATATAGCATTCTGACAAGTGATTAGGTGTACATATGTGTACACATGCATATAGCCATGCATGGACATGTGGAGGCTAGAGGGTACCAGTCTTTTATCAATCTCTATCTTATGAGAAAATGTCTTTCACTGAACCTGTAGCTCACCATTTTGGGTAGATTGGTTGGCTAGTGAGCCCCTGGGACTTCCCTGTCTCTGCATCCCTGGTCTCTGCTATGGTTGTAGATGCATACATCTTTTTCTTAGTTGCTTGGATCTGATCTCTGGCAACACAGCAAGCATTTTACCCACTTAGCCATCACTCCAACCTTGCTTACGTTTTAATACTAACTCAAAGTTTTTACTTTTAGGCTTTTCTGGTTTACTAAGTTGTATACATAATTACAATTTTTCTTTTAATTCCTTGGGTCACACCCTTTTCATTAATTTATTTTTTTACTTCAAAATTATAATTTTTAAGTCCTTGACAAATTGATGACTGATCATTAATAACCGTTGTGAGGAACTTTAGGTAGCTATTTCTCTGAGCTTTATCCGTCTGTAAGATAGGCCTTCTAGAATAAAATTGATTACTGATTTGTATAAAGGAGTTGGAGGATGCTAGTTGCAATCTCTCAATTTATAGCCAGCGAGGCATGTATATTTTTCCTTCTTTGTCTCTCCCTTTAGCCCAAGACAAAACTCAAAACACTATTATAGACAACAGTATCAGATTCTGCTCATAATTACATTGGTTGAAGGTTTCAAATGTGAACTCAAAATTATACTTTCCAATAATTTAAATTATTTGTTACATTAGATATCTGTTCCTCCCTATAATGATTTCTCTATCTGCTTTAATGAGGTTTTACAAGATACCTATAAAACACTGTAAATTCTAACCAATCCTATAACTGAAAGACAAAAATAAAAACACCCTCCTAGAGTGTTTGAAACAACCTGTGCTTGGAAAATAGGCTGAATTAGGAGTGTGATTTGCTAGATGTAGACTGGACAAAGTCTTCTAAGATGATAGACAGCATGTGAAAACTAGAATCAGTTCACTGGAAAATCACTTAGAGTTACCAGAGAGGAGTCTGGCTCACAGGAGATTGCATGTAACCCAATTTGAAACAAATTCTTTAAAACTATTATTTTCCCAAGCTTTTCGGCTTCACTCATCACAAATAGTCTCTCTTCAGTAATGGTTTAATTTCCTCTGACTCTAACTAAATAGTCTTAGGGGAGGTAATTCTGCTTCCTTGAAGCAAGTGAAGGCAACCACCTATTTAAACAACAGTGAAGTTTTGTCCAACTTTGCTAAATTCGAGAGAAATTAGAGTTTGAAACTTATTTGGTGCATCTGTATAACTATGATTACTTTACACAGAAGCATCCATGTAAGAATGAGTTAGTGTTGATTTTAGGGAGTCCTTGGGAATTCTGGTTAAACTTATCCTAATAAAAATTATGAAAAACATAGACATGGATGACTATTCTTACGATCTATAAATTAACTTAAGTTATGGCCTAAGATTCTGAGATTAAGAACATAAAAAATAATCCTAGTCAAATCAACTAGCTTACCAGTGCCGTCATCAAAATCTGACAGTATGGATTCAATTCCATCTTCACTGCTTGCTGACTGTTCCGGAAGTCTTCGTGGCAAGCTGGCAAGTCGCCCACTAAGGAATATTGGCTTTAAGGGCATTTTGTAGATCTTGGCCAATAGCTAAATAAGAAAATCACACCAAGCAATGCATTTATATATTGGGAAATTATCAATGTTACTGAACAGTAAGATTATGAACCATAATGAAAGGGGGCTCAAAGCTAGAAGCGCTCCTAAAAAATAAGTTATTGTGATCTGCGTTTAAGAGGAAGTGGACGAGAGCATTTCTATCAGGAAGCAGATGCAATAATGCTCGTTGGCAACAAAGCAGTGGCTACTTTTCATCATCTGAGCTTTATACAGTATAAACCCACTACGGTAACTGTGAATATGTCAAACATTTTTTGTCTGTGGTGGACCCTAGAGAAGAGTCCATAGGAAAATGGGCACCAGACTCTGGCTTCCTCTTCCCATGTCCCACCTCCAAGGAAACAGGACAAGGACAGCCTGGGAGATGGAAAGATCTGAGGTGAAAGAGATAAAGGTGTCTATCCTAGGCACAGGTAAGGACATCTGCTGGTGTTTTATGAATAGCCTCTGAGGAGGTATATGTGGAGTTTGGATCTTGTGTGTGGGTCTCACCAGTACCTGAGAACAACGCCTAAGATAATCCAGTGCAGGCAAGCACAGGTCTGTGGATGTGGCTCCAGCTCCTGGGACACAGTCTCCAATCTCTTTACATTCTACCTCCCCTAGAGCAGCGTGGGGACAAAGACAAAATTATCCCTGCTCTCCAATGATAATAGAAGACCTGCTCACTCACTTTTTACCCAAATACACACAGAAGGAAGAGAAGAGAAAGTTACAGCAACTCAGAATAATCCTGATAAAATTCCCATCTGTGAATTTTCTCCCCATGAGGACGTTTGGTCTGTTCTGGTCCAGTTCTTCTGGTGGCTGAGTGGGTATTTCTGAAACCAGCACACCAGTTCCCTTCTCTGCTGTCCGATGTGTGTTCTGAGGCCTGGTGACAGAGAACTGTCCCAGAGGCAGGCCTTACAAGGCTGAAATGAGGCACTTGGCTTTCCTCTTTGGACTGTGTCTGCTCTCAGGATGAGCCCCTAATGATGACAGTAAATGAAGAGGCCAGAAAGAATAAACATACGGGGTTTGGAGACATAGGCTACCTCATTAGACTCAAATTAGTTTATTTCCATATAGCTGTAGAGATTTTTCTATAGGTAAGTAAATCAGAATAATATAGGTAAATAAATGAGAAAAAGACTGTGTAGACAAATGAGTTATAATTTTTATTTTCAATGTAATGCATCTATTTCTATGCTTCTAATAAACTCATCCCATAGCACTGTAATTATAGCTAATTGTCTACAATTGTAGCAGCAAGCACACTTCCCTACGGGTAAATATACATAATTACTAGGCATTAGTTAAAATTCAGAAGCAATGAGGCATGCTTCTACATAAAAGAAATAGACAAATTCACATATTAGATTAGGGTTGGTACAGTTTTTGTAAAGGGCCAGAGAGCAAGTACTAAAGGCTTTGTAGGTCATCCTGTCTGGGTTGTAACTTCACTTCTGTTGCTGAAGCACAAAGCCGAATAAAATTGCTTTAAAGAAAATTTGTTAGTGAGTTAGATTTGAACTGTAACTTTGCCAGTCTCTGGTTTACATTAATGTACCTTACAACCGAAAACAGAGGCCAGGATGAATTCATGCTGAAAAAAGCAGGTGGAAATTAACAATAGTGTCATTTCCTAGTCTCTTAATTATAGCAGGTGCTACCTTTTTATGCTGTACAGTCTATATAAATAGGCTTTCAGGAACCAAGTAGTATATATGAAGCATGGACGTATGGAGGGTTCTGTATTGTTCACTGAACCCCAAGACTTATACTTTGACCCTTGACTTCATAAATCACAGAATAAAATAGAACCTATCTTTTCAAAACTATCTTCTGTGTGCACATTAATAATTTGGCATCTCCACCTCCAGTCCATAGCTCTTCTCTAAGATAAAGTCTCAAATTTCCAACATGCTGTCAGGTACATTTACCTGGATATTTCACAGACACTTGATATGTCTAAGTAACTATATAAGGAAGATTCATTATCCTTTCTTCTTTGCTATGGTCTAAGTACTCATGCCACATGACAGGGACACAGGAGTGGAACATTTCCGAAATAAGAAACTCCTAAGTTTTAAAGTACATGTTGGAATGTCACTCCTGCTCCATCTCATCGAACATATGCCATATCCCAGGCAGGATATGATATGTTCCTGCTGTCACTCTGTAGCCACATGGCTTACCAGACTGCCCGATGTGATAGCAGGGTATTGCTATCATTCGGTTCTTTTTACATTTTTATGATTTATTTAATTTTAGTTTTATGTGTGAATGTTTTCCTGCATGCATATCTGTGGACCTCTTGCAGGCCTGGTGCTTGAGGAAGCCAGGAGAGGCTTTTATATCCCCGAGGACTGGAGTTCACATGTGGGTGGTGGGAATTGAACCTGGGTCCTCTGGAGGAGCAATTCTAACTCCAAGAATAAGGGTGACACTACTCTTAACTGCTAAGCCATCTCTCCAGTCCTTATTATTAGTTTTTGTCAGTCTACTATAATATCTACTTCATAAATTATTCGTATGTATGTATAGGAAAAATAGAGAATACACAGGTTTGGTACTATTAGTGGTGGTCTTAGAACATATCTCTGTAGGTAAAGATGGTAACTATATGTTGTAACAGAACAGGGTAAGGATTGTCTACAGCTAATAGCTGTAGCTAATAGCAAGTAAATCCTGACACTTTCATTTTTTTCTTACTACAAGCATGACACAAGTTTAACAACTTCTTGGTGCCCAATTTTTTTTTCACAAAAGAATGATCAACGTATCAGTTATCTATTAGGAAGGTAAAAGAACAATATCAACCTTCTGTTTTTTTATGTCCAAGGTTCTCAGACTCCACATCTAAGAGCTCTCTGTGTAAACCTCTAAGATGTGTAAATATCTTTTAAACTTGTGGTTAACCGCCCCCCCTGCCCTTTTTCTCCATCTCACCCAGACGAGTCCATGCTCTGTAAAAGCCAGCTTCAGTAGGCCATGCTGTAGACAAGACTTCACACTATTAAGTATTCCTAAACTAAGCATACAACTACCTATATGCTTCCTAAAATACACCAGGACTTCAAGGAGGATGCTGACTCATCCAAAACACACATTACAACTATGAAGGCTAAAGGAAGCATTCTTGTTTTTACTTTCCAACTGCTGTGACACTGAAGGGAATGGTTTCCTAAACAAGGTCAAATGCTGAAGATTATATTGAATATTCTAAGATTGAAAAGGAAGTTAGCATAAAATGTATATAAGCTTAGAACATATTATATAGAATATTATATATATATATAATATTATAAATATTCTGTAGATACAATGAAAAAATCAACTTAAGATAAACCCAAGTACAGTAAGCCATATGTTCATATCACAGGATATTTCCTCTTTTAGGGCCCTGACTTCAGAGATGTCCCTAGAAAGCCACTGTGGGAAGGGTCTACAATGACTGTGAGTTAGTAAAGGAGGGTTCTACTTACCCAGTCCTTTGACAAATTTCATAAGGCACATGATGTAACTAGTGGCTGCGTTAGCGAAGACCTGGATGTTGTCGGTGTTGAGAAAAGCTTCAAACACATCGAACACGGGAGCCTGGCCTTTTCCTGGGGGAAGAAGATGATGGAATTTTAACAAAGGGAGGTTTTTTTTTTTTAAAAACTCTTCAGGGTGCTTATTCTTCCAGTACCTCTCAAAGAATCTTAGAAAAGATTCATTAGAAAAACAATCCCAGACCTTTTGTCTGACTAGCTAGTATGTCTTGCTGTTTCCCCGAAACAGGAAGTGTAGGAAGGCTAGGAAGAAAGTTGGGTAGATAATGGGGTTAGAGCTATTATTTATTCATTCCTATGCAGAAGTCATAGAAATAAGTTTGCTTGCCTTAGGAATCCTGCTTGTAAGGTTGTCAGCTAAGTGGCTCTAGACTAGCATTCAGGAACTTGATTCACAGGTTATTTCTGGGCAAGTTATCTTACAAGGTGGCTTACTATCTTAGACTATACAAACACTTTGGTTCATACTGAACATCCAGTATTTGACATATGTCAGGTGCAATGTGTCTACGTGACTAGTTTCCAACTGGGTCTTTGACTTGGCTTCACGTTGCTGACACTTCCACTGCTGCGTGAAGAGTGCTCTGTGTGATGTTCCATGGGAAGGCAAGAATGTAACTGAACCTGTTAGCCTCCTTGCAGATTCTGTCTTTTTACCTTATGACAAGGATGTACCCATATCATACCACCATAGTGAATCTTAGTCATGAGTCATGGAATAAACTCAAAGCATGCGATAATTCCTATCAGAACTGTGTGCTATGTCCCATGAGTCCTTCTGTTGGCTTCCTGAATGTCAGGGTGGTCTTGGTCACTGAAACAATACCCCTGGATTCTGGGCATGGCAATCTATTTCTAGCTAGATCCATTCTTGCTCATTCTGATTCCCTGGTATTATACATTTCTGGTTTTCTTAATTGAAAATAGAGATGCAGGCTTAGTGTACCTTCTAAATCCTGGGGACAAATTGTTTCAGAATTTGGAGTTTTTCAGAGTTTGAAATATTTGCTTAGAATTTACTGAGAATCTGAAATCTGAGTACTATGGAATTCCAACTTTTTTTTTTTTTTTTTTTTTTTTTTTTGACTTTGGAGCATGGATGCTTAACTTGTGACATTTTCCTCTGGTTCCAGGAAGAAACTCTGCAGAGCAACACAGAGTGACCAACAGTATCTCAGCAAGAGCAGGGCATCATGAGCTCAGTGCTCTGGACCAGCTGGCAGTAATCCAACCCCAAGTCCTAAGTACATGTTATTTCCTGTTGACAAAGCATGGCTAAAAGAATGCATTTCCTCTTGTTCTTTTGATAACCTGAGACTCGCACATAAAGATTCTTCCCTTAGCTGGGTGTGGTGGTGCATGCCTTTAATCCCAGCACTTAGGAGGCAGAGGCAGGTGGATCTCTATGAGTTCAAGGCCAGCCTGGTCTACAAAGTGAGTCCAGGACAGGCAAGGCTACACAGAGAAACCTTGTCTCAAAAAAAACAAAAACAAAAACAAAAAGCAAAACAAAACAAAACAACAACAACAACAAAAACCAAACAAAAACAACAACAACAACAACAACAGATTTGTGCCCTAGCAGGAGTCACTCAGTGGTTCTCACCCATGGAGTAGTCCCCAACCAGGTACTCCTTCACCTCTGACTTGTTACCACTGTGCACTGTTTCCAGAGCACTGAACAGGGGTCTCCATCCCGACTGGATCTGTGTGGAGCACACCTCAACCAGCTCCCCAATGGAGGTGACCACCTGCACAAGGGAAGGAGGAAGTGATTAGCTGACAAAAGTAGAACTCGAAGGAAATGTCATTTACTTCTCTTCCTCCTATTTCTTAGTTAATTTTAGTGAAAGAGAAAAAACAAACTGGAGATAGATTCACTTATTTCCCTAGTAACTAATGCTGCTAGGTTAAAAACTCAAGAGGATTAGCCTTCTGCTAGTTTGCTGTTTTTTTGTTTGTTTGTTTGTGTGTGTGTGTTTGTATTTGGGTGTGTGCCTCCTTATTGCCATGCACTGAAGATTCAGCTCCTTCCTACTTTATGCTTTGTAAATAATTTTACAACCTTTAGCTTTTCTTTTAAAAAAGATTTTATGTGTGTGAGTGTTTTGCCTGTATGTATGTTTGTATGCCTATTTCTAGTAATAATGATACTTGTCATTGTCTTTTTAGAAAAAGATTTATTTATTATTTATACAGTATTCTGCCCCCACGTGTGCCTGCGTGACAGAAGAGGGCACTGTATCCCATTGGAGATGGTTGTGAGCCACCATGTGGTTGCTGGGAATTGAACTCAGGACCTTTGGAAGAGCAGCCAGTGCTCCTAACCTCTGTCTTTTGTTTTTGACATGACACTCATACAGCGCTGCCAGATCCTCAGGGTTAGAATCTGCAAAGCTCTAGTTCTTGATAGTCAGCTTGTCTCAGCGCCTTTTCCTCCTCCCACACCAGGAGAGCAGCTCACACCAAGAGAGAAGCTCACACCAAGAGAGAAGCTCACACCA
>OU015750.1:92974636-92986101 GCA_907169655.1 Acomys percivali | reverse complement strand
AGCTCACACCAAGAGAGAAGCTCACACCAAGAGAGAAGCTCACACCAGGAGAGAAGCTCACAGTGGCTTGGAACTCTCTATGTAGCCTATGCTGGCTTCACTCTTGTGATTCTCCTGCCTCAGCCTCCTAAGCCCTGAAATAGGGGCCACAGATGACCACAGCTGTCTTTTGATTCCATTTAACGATGTGGTTGTTGTTACAAACATTTGTGAGGAAGATTTCAATGGATGTTTTTTCATTTCTCTTGGGCACATACTGTTGGAGGAACTGCCAGGCTGTGTTCTGAACCAAGTAAAGAATTTGCTTTCTTACTCCAGTGTTTGATGTTAGTTTCCTCTCCACCTCACCTGTGCTTATTACCTCTCCTTTGGTCTTAGCCACCGTAGTAAGTGAAGCAGTGCTCACTGTGGGTTCAATTTACATTTCTCTAATGATGCTGAGCACCCCACTCAATGCACTCGTGTGTGTGTGTGTGTGTGTGTGTGTGTGTGTGTGTGGTGTGTGGCTTTATTTACGTCCAGCATTTTGCTGTTTTGCACACTTCCCTTGCCCTTAGATCTTCTATTCTTCTTTTATACCACATTCTTTTATGTTAAACACATGTCATTTTTACATCCCTATTTGATTTTAAAACTTCTCTTTAATGTATGTGTTACTTTTATTTTTACTGAAGAGATTATAATATGTACCTTCAAGTTATCACATACTTCTAGTTAATACTGAAATTTTTGGGGAGAAGCAGAATTTTGCTTCTATTTATCCCCATTTCCTTTCTTTTTTTTCCTGATGTTACTTACTTTTATATTTAAGCTTAGTCTAAGTGAAGCCAAGATATATAAGATCTATAGTACTATCATTGGCTCCTGTACCTTGAGAATGTGATGACAAGCTCTGGCTTCCCCTAAAGGTATACCCCATTATAGCAAAGCCACCCAGTGGACAGGATGCGCGTGTGTGCGCACACACGTGTGCATGTGTGTGTGAGTGCGTCTTTGTGTGAGCATGTGCGTGTGGGTGTGCATGTGCGTGCACGTGTGTGTGTGTGTGTGTGTGTGTGTGACTACCCCTCTTGGTTGTCACTTTGAGGGCATTTTAGTAGTGTTCATCATCTTGCCAGTATGTCATTGCATTTAAAGAAAATGAATAAGCCATTCAACATCTGAGTCAGTTTCAGAGAAAGGGTCTGCTGAGCTTTTAGCCCACCAATGTGTCACAGGTGAGGTCACCGAGTTTGCTTCTTTCCTCCTCTCTCCCACTAGACAGAATGACCATAGTGCATTGTAATGTCTAGATTAGATACAGATCAGTCCAGCCAGGGTCTCTGGGTCTGTGTTGCAGTTCCACCAATCACTAGGTGATCCTGGCCAAATTATTATTATTTTTTATTTAAACACATTTTTATTGAAAAATAAAATAATTCATATTACATCTCATTTGCTATCCCATCCCATGCATCTTCCCATTCCTCCTTCCCTCCCGCTTTCACCCTATTCCCCTTCCCTATGACTGTGACTGAGGGGGACCTCCTCCCCCTGAATATGATGCTAGGGTATCAAGTCTCTTCTTGGTAGTCTGCTATCCTTCCTCCGAGTGCCATCAGGCCTCCCCATCAAGGGGATATATGGCCAAATTATTTAACCTCTGTTTGTCACCAACCTAGAAAGACAGTATGCAAGACAGCGTATGTCTCCACCCTCACCAAATGCTAGCTCTGGGTAGAGGATGCAGAAGCCCATGTGGCACTGACCTGGTCTTGAACATCTTCATCACACAGTTCTAGCTGCATAATACGCTCAAAGGGCCGGAAGAGTGCTTCATTAAAGTGAAAGTGAGGCGGCTCACTCCAGTCAGTGAGAACCTCGGTCAGGATATCATGGATGAAGGAAACAGCCTTTTGAGACACGTGGCGTTCTTTATGACAGGCGGCCTGCACAAGACAAGAGAGGGCCGGATGCCAGCAGGACGTCAGGCAAGGAGAATGTGACTTCTGAAAGTGTCCCCCAGCCTGCTTCATTATGTGAAGGCAGAAAGAGCAACTCAATTTATACACAAACTTTAAGGAATTTTAGTGTATACATAATATGTACACCAAATTCCACCTGAAATTTTAACCAACTTCAGATACAACTTCAATATACCTTGGATATACCTCTGGAATAGTAAGGTTTCTACTATTTTCCTTTTCTACAGCATGGCAATTTTCTTCAGCAGTACAGAGCATCTTCACCACAGCCTAGCTTGGAAACTGATTATGGTTCATCCTTAGTCATCCCCCTAACGTAGTAAAATCAAGAGCATCATTTGTCCCCTAGTGAGAGAGACCAGTTACAACAAGCACTGGGATTGGCTCACACAGCCTGGATCTAATGTTCTTTACTGATTCTGTTTCACACGGGCTTTCAACTTTGACAGGGACATGCTTTGGCTGGTGACACAACAGAAATCATTCCATAAATAATAATAATAAAAAAAAGCTGTGAAATGGAGTTTGCATTTTCATTGTTTGGGGGAACCCCTAAGAAGGACATGTGAATGTGCGGGGACTGTCTGCCAAAGGCAGCCCATATTACAGACCATGCAGAGAGAAAATGCTGCCCAGCCTTCTCAGTTAAAGCTACCAAGAACTGGTTTGTTCCAGTCTTTATATCAGTTGACTACAGCCACAGGAGGAAAGCCATCTGGGATCAGCCAAGCTAGCTGCCTTACTCAGGATTTCTACTTCTATGCTAAGGCACCCCTATACTTCTGGGAGAACAGCTTATCATTAGGGGAAGTCAGGGCAGGACCTTGAGCAGGGCAAAACCCTGGAGGCAAGAACTGACATAGGGACCATGGAAGAGTGCTGCTTACTGGCTTGCGCCTTGTGGTTTTCTGGGGCTGTTTTCTTATCGCACCCAGGAGCATCAGTTCAGAAGTGGCCACCCACAGCAGCTTTGGTTCTCCCACATCAATTGTCAAGCAAGAAAATGCACCATAGGCTCGCCCACAGGCCAACCTGGTAGGGGCACTTTCTTAGTTGAGGTTTTTTTCTTCCCAAATGACTCGAGCTTGGTCAAGTTGGAATCAAACTAGCCAGCACACTAGTCCACACCAGAATTACGGCAGCATTTTCTTCAAATTTATGATACAGAGGATCATGAGTTAATAACTGGTTACTGTTTGAAGCTCCTAGGCTCTCGGCATGTCTAATTATAGCATACTATCTAGCTGATTTGCTCTTTGGCCTTGACTACATTGATATTTTCTACCTTTCTTTCTTAGTAGTCTATCCTCATGTTAATAAATTAACTTTCATGAAATATTTTTCTTGTATATCTTTACTAGGTAAGCATTACAGGGCATTTATGAGCAGTTACCACTGCAAACACAGCACTGATATTTCCTGTTACTTAGCTAGTGGGGGGCGTGTTTGAATGAGAAATGATCTATTAGGCTCAGGTATTTAACACTTGATTCTCAGCTGGCACACTGTTTGGGGGGGGGGGGGCGGTGCAGCCTTGCTGGAAGAAGTGACATTATGGTTGGGCACTCAGATTTCATAGCCTAGCCCTGCCACCAGGTTGCTTGCTCTGCTTTGAACTTACATCAGAAGGTGTGGTCCTCTTGGCTTCCTGCTCCATCGGTACTTCCCTGACATTGTGGGCTTTCCCTCTGGAATTTTAAGCCCAAATAAACTCTTCTTCCTATAACTTGCCTCAGTCACAGTGTTTTATCATGGGAACAGCAAAGTAACTAACAGAGCCAGTCATTCTGTGCTGAGATGATTAGATGTGGGCTACCATAAACCCGATCCTATAAATGACTTTCCTTTAGAGAGTGGGAGGGTGTTAACAGTCATTGTGTCAGGAAAACCAGGATATATGGCTCCCCTTCTAAAATAACATGTCCTTAGTAACTAAGTTATCTGAGAAGAGAGACAAGAACCAAAGATGTTGCCCCAAAGTAAAGAATTGATTCAGGACTCTTGTCTTTTAGGTCCAGACTCAAGTTGAGAGCAGAACATAAGAGATTAAGAAGGCAGCTTTACAAGGAAACTAGTGGAGCCATATACTTGGAAAGATATAGGACCGTAGTGACACCGTGGTGTCAGTGCCTTTCAAAGTGAGCCTTCAGATGCCTTGATATATATTCGGAACAATGATGCTTGCAACTAGGTTACAGTTCTCACTGGGCTGTAAATACAGCCGCGCAACTAGGTTACAGTTCTCACTGGGCTGTAAATACAGCAGCGATGTTGACTGGGTAGCAGGAACTCCCTGAGCATACGTTTACAAGCCCTTCCCAACTGCCAGTATCACCTCCACGAGGTGCGGAGCCACGAGGCTCCAACAGCGCATCACGTGGAGCAGGGGCCGTGCTTTGCTCCTCACAATCCTCAGCATGGCGTCCCCCAGGCGGAACAGGTGCAGAGCGGTTTTGCGATCCTGGGTCGACTTAACTTCTCCTACAGGAAGGTAAGATGGGAAAGCCCAAACTTAGGTACAGTTCGATGGACACCGGCACAAAGAGAAGTTAAAAAAAACCAAGGCAGTGTTCTTGGATAACAAGACAGTTTCAGAAAGCTCATCAAGGAAGGAGAGAGCCTTCCATTCAAAATCAGGAAGGTGGCTCACTCAGTAGGACCAAAACCTCTCCCCGACTCAATACTGTGTTCACAGAGAAGAAGCCATGAGGCTGGAGAGTTAGACCTGTTTAGTAGTGGGATTGGAATGGGCTAAGGATTTCCCTCTAATCCACAATGATCTCATTAAAGCTCCCATTACCATTAAATGCATGTGATGACCTGCACACACAGATGAGTGCTTTAAACTCTAATAGTTATGATTGCTACTGGCATCTTTCGCGCACATCTCTGTTGGCATCAAAGACTAAGGCTATTCCCTCCTTACTTACCAACAGTTTCTTCAAGGAAAATTACCTGGCATTGCCAGAGAGTAATCGGCTGTGTCTGTCACGGAATGGAAAAGCTGAGCCTGGGATGCTTTCTTTAGCTGGTAGAGGAACCCTCCTAAGGCTGTTAGGTTCAACTTATCTGTAGCATCATCAAAAAGCCTGAGTGCAAATAAACGTACGCGTTATGTGGGAACAAGTCATCAAGGGCATATGACAATATTTATGGTGATTTGCTTTATATAATTAACAAAAACAGCTATGAAATCAATGCAGACAAATGGGTGGTATTATTAATGTGTGTAAGTCTGCGGTAACCATGAGATTTTGATACAAAGAATACCACAAAGCATTCTTTAAAAGAATAATCCTTGCAGCTTCCAAGACTAGCCAGTGGTGGTAAGCACTCCTAAATTGTCTGGGAAGAATGTAAAAGATGACAAAGTATTGCCATCCAGAGATTCCAGACCTATGGGGAGAAGATGTAAAGATCAGACATTAGGGTACTATAGCTATTGTGAGCAGTGAGGCACCAATAGTCTACTGTGAGGAGTGAGGCACCAATAGTCTACCAGTCAAGCCTGCGGTGATGTCTGTGGTGTGGGATGTCATGTGCTACTCAAGGGACATTGTTGTGGACAGAAATTGAATCTTGAGCCATTCTAAAGGATTAAAATAAGAAATACTATGTTTTAAGACAGAAACCAGTCTAAAATAGGAGGCATTAAAAGATGTTACATATTTCACAAATCCAGTGTTGAAAAAACCAAGCACACTTGAAATTTAACAGCAAAAGTCAAAGACTTAGTTTGAAATGAACAAAGGACTTGAAAAGACAGTCATTCAAATATGATACACTAGAAAGCACACAGGAAAAAAAAATGAACACAGTCTGGACATAAGTGCAAATCAATACCACGAATTAATTATTGACAACAAGAGGAATGCTGCAGGTTTTTGAAGATGTTAAGTAGGCTTTCTGGTAGTTTTAGTGCATGAAACAATTTCATATGTAGTGAGTATTGGAGCATTTTATCAAAGTGCTATTCATCTGGGAATCAGAGTGTCATGCATAATTAAAACTCTGCACTTTTAGGGCTGGATAGATGGTCCAGTAGAAAAGAACACTGGCTGATTTTTCAGAGGAGCCAAGTTCAACTCTCAGCACATGGCTGCTCATACCCAGTTCTGTAATGGCAGTTCCAGGAGATGCGGGACACTCTTCTGCTATCTGCCTGCACGTGTGCTACAGAGGCATGCACATGGGCAAAACATCAATATACACGAAAAATGATTAAAAATTAATTCTGCCGTTTCCATGGCTGAGGATGCTGGTCACTTGGAAGAGTTTGCATAGCATGCTCGAAGCCTAGGTGTCCATCACTAGTCCCTCATAAACTGAGTGTGGTGTCGCATGTCCATAATCCCAGTAATTAGGAGGTAAAAGCTAAAGAGTAAGTTAAAAAGAATCCTTGGCTACATAGCAAACATGGGATCAGCCTAATAAGCTACATGAGACTCTATCTCACACAAGCACAAAAACAAAACAAAACAAAAATAGAAAGAAAGAGAAGAAACTAAAAACCTGTACTTTTATTCTGCTCTTGGATTATGTCTACAAGTAGCAAGAATCTCTGCAGAGAGATGGACTTAGAAGCATTTTCAGACTCCATCATTATAAAGTGGAATGACTTAAAACAAATTAGTTAACTCCACTGACCTGTATTTCCTCCTTTAAGAAATAAAGTTAATAGTTCTAATGGTTGAGGTGCCTGGAGTATTGTCTGCTCTGTGTGAAGTGTCTAGGAAAGTGCTTAACAGCATCAGCACTAATAATGTTAATTCCTATTATGTTATCATTGCATTATTATGGCCTATTCACTGGAGAGGCGAGAGATCTGAATCTCAGCAAAGATGATCTCAGGCAGAGAAGCACAGGGACTCAGGAACTTAGCCTAGTTATAGACCCATCCTTAAAGCAACATGGGAACCATCTTTAATCATCCCATGAAGATGTCTAGAGGATTTCCTTTGAGTAAGCTGACCACTCCCAGACAGAAAGCGAGACAGACAGAAAGACAGAACACACATGTACACGTGCACACACATGCACACACAAATGTTGATGTAAAGGGGTCATCCAAGACAAAGATTTATTTTTGTGTTTTTGTTTGTTTGTTTGGTTTGGTTTTTCAAGACAGGCTTTCTCTGTGTATCACTCTGGTTGTCCTGGAACTCTCTTTGTAGACCAGGCTGGCCTTGAACTCACAGCACTCTGCCTGTCTCTGCCCCCTGAGTGCTGGGATTAAAAGCATGTGCCACCAGGCCTGGCTCACCACCATGTTTTACATAAATAAATCCAACAAAGTTTTTAAAAATGCAGTTATATTAGACATTTTCTCTTTTATTTAAAATTTATTTTTCTGGCCAATATTCATAGATATTTAAAATGCTATTAGTATAGCAGCAAAATCTTTTTTGCCTACTTCAAAGATAATTATGTTTGCAACTCAGTTTTTTTTTTTTATGTTGGCAGGAGACATCTGATGAAAAATCTAGCACACACACAGCACATGCACATAGCACACACAGCACACCATCATAGTCCACACCCACCTGCCCATACACACACAGTGTATACATGCCAGTATACACACCAGTAGTCAAGCAAACACATACTAATGCACACACACACAGCACACACATATATATCAAACATATACACAACACACAAACAGCATGGCACACACACAACACACATCAAACACACACATGCAAACACTCACCACAAACATACACATAGTTTGGTATATCTATTAAGTGTTTCAGGACTTCTGAGAAAACATTTATTATATCATGTGCACTAGCTTCATATAATTCCAACAATTATTCTGCTCTCTACCAGCACTAAGTCAGGCTACACTGAAGTTTTCTTTTAATATTTTCAGTTATTAACTAAATGCACATGGTTAGTGTAAATGCCAAGATAACAGACATCCTACATACTTGATTTTTTAGGTCCATATCACTGTGCCTGGACATGGTAACAGGATGACTTTGTATTCAAGTAGGGAGCATGCTCTTATGCTTTGGAAAAGCAGTCAAAGTCACAATGCTGGAGTAGTTTGTGAGACTCCCTATGTTTCCAAGACTTGCCTGGAATACATGATTCTCCTGCTTCAGCTTCCTGAATGGTGGGGTATCGGGTGTGCCCCATACCTAGCTATGCATAAGGACATCTTGTTACGAGGGCGTACAGATGACTTGGCGGGTGGATCACTGTAAGGCTAAAGCCAGCCTGGTCTACAAAGTGAGTCCAGGACAGCCAAGGCTACATTCAAGGCCAGTCTAGTCTACAAAGTGAGTCCAGGACAGCCAAGGCTACATTCAAGGCCAGCCTAATCTACAAAGTGAGTCCAGGATATCCAAGGTTACACAGAGAAACACTGTTTCAAAAAACCAAAAAAACAAAAAACAAAAAACAAAAACAAAAAAACCTCATCTGGCATTGTTGTGAACTGTCACTTTCTGGGTATTGATCAGCTTTGATTGAGCAAGCTTCCTATAAGATCTTGTTGAAGATATATTGTTGTTCAGCTGAATTAATCCCTGAATATGGAATTTCTGGTTTGATTAAAATAGTTTAAGACAGTTTAAGATATTCCAAAACCATTTTTGAGAGTTTTTAGCTGCAATAAATACCCTTGTGGACCTCCAGATGCCTTACTAGGGGATAGCCTTGAAGCAGATTTGTGGCCTCAGATAAGCCTTCACTCCAGATGGCACCATGAATCCTGGTATACACCACAAATATAGGCAAGTTGGCTTAAACTTCCCATGAACCAAGATATAATGGGGCTGCCTAGAGATGTCTAAATTAAGCATGAGCCTTAATGTCTAAATATACAAACTGTTCTGTTATAATTCCTTATACCTTGCCACTTTGTGGCATCATATGTTGTCATTTTAAATTTACTGTTTCTTAGAATGAAAAACAGATAAAATTATGAACTAAGAGATAGCTGGATAATGTATAGTTAGATCTGTCCTAATTGAAAAGTCATATATTTTTGTAAGTTTTAGACTCTGTTAACCTTTCGGCCTTGCCAACCTTTGTCACTTTGAACTCACTATGAACTTATGTAATGGATACATAGATAAGAAATGTTTAGTTTGAAAACATGTAACCTATTGTATTCTAGAATTCATTCTGTTTTTGTGTTAATTGCCCTTTTTTTACTATTAGGTAATTCCCTTTTCTCAGAAGTATAAGTACAGTAATCAACAATAAATAGCATTGAAATTAGGAAACTTAACTTCATCCAGTTGAAGTTAAGGTGCCTAATTTCATGCACTTTTCTATTGAATGTATGTGTGTGAGTGGCTTACTTTCCCTCTCTCTCATTTCTTATTTCCCTGTAGATTCGCAAATAAGTTAGCAGACTCGGGGCTTTACCATCAGCCTTCTAGGGCTCTTTTTAAGATCCCCCTACAGTTTCTGGCTAGAAACCACTTTTACAGCCCAGGCTGTAGGAAAATTATGGTCAGTTTAAGTTTTCCTCCTTGGCCACAGTACAGCAAGTCTCTAGAGAAGGAACTCTGGGCTCTCTTTCCTCTTTCTTCTTTCAATCCTGATCAGTTTCCTGAGCCATCAGCTGGGCAACCCCAGAGATGAAGTGAACTGGAGGGGAATCCACATCCAGACCCAGAGACCCTACCCTGGACCTTCCCAGAGCCACAGATGGACACTAACACTTCAACAGTCAATTTGCTGGATAACTTGGAACAAGTAATAATTCTACCAGTTACAGCATGTGCAAATTGATTGTGTCAGTGGGGAGCTGAGTCTCAGTTTAACTGTTTCTATAGAAATTATCAGGCTAGTCAATGTCAAAGTCAGAACATGAAGTCAGGCTGTCTGAGCCCAGCCAGTTAATGTTTAGCCTACTGACCTAGCCACTTCCTGTCTGTCCTCTTTGTAGAAAGCCTGGGCATAATGACTATACGTTGAAGGGATAGATAAAGTGATATCATGTGAGTGGGGATCAAAAGTAATTCCAGAATCAAGACTTGTTGCCAAACAGTTGAGGCAATAGTTCATCTCGCTACTTTACCTTTTTAAAAAATATATTTTATTAATTTATTCATATTATATCTGACTTGTTATCCCATTCCTTGTATCCTCCCATTCCTCCCTCCCTCCCTCCTGCTTTCCCCCTACTCCCCTCCCCTATGACTGTTCCTGAGGGGGACCTCCTCCCCCTGTATATGCTCATAGGGTATCAAGTTTCTTCTTGGTAGCCTGCTATCCTTCCTCTGAGTGCCACCAGGCCTCCCCCTCCAGGGGACATGGTCAAATATGAGGCACCAGAGTTCATGTGAAAGTCATACCCCACTCTCCACTCAACTGTGGAGAATGTCCTGTCCATTGGCTAGATCTGGGTAGGGGTTTGAAGTTTACTGCACATATTGTCCTTGGCTGGTACCATAGTTTGAGCAGGACTCCCGGGCCCAGATCCACCTGTCATAATGCTCTTCTTGTTCCCCTAATTTACCTTAATGTAGCTTTTAGACATCATTAACTACCATACTTCTGGGTGGGAAGTTTTTCGTTTTTCTTTTTTCTTGCGCGTGCTTGTGTGTGTGTGTGTGTATGTGTGTGTGTGTGTGTGTGTGTGTGTGTGTGTGTGCATGGCTCATGGAACATGAATCCAGGAGAAATGGCAGGAGACTAGTGAGATGGAATGTGTTCAAACTCCAGACATCTCAAATATAAGATTTAAAATCTCACCCTAGGGATGGGAAGTGTGGGGCAAAGCTCCCTCCTTGTTTCTGTGCCTGCCTGAGGAACGCATGACACAACCCCAAGGGTTAGAGGTGGCTAGTCACATGAGCTTGTCACCTGCTATCTCTCTCCATGCAAATAGAGCATTGCTGGCATTCTAGTCCCAGCCACTGAGACATATTTATCCTCAAGGCCCCTCCCCTCTGCCCAAGGCTTATATGTTCCTGTTTCACATAGAATAAAGTGGTGAGCACCATCTATTTCACCTAAGAGACTGGATGTTTATTATGAGCTATAAATTTGGGGGGAAAAAGGGGCCTCCCTTCTCCCTGAAGAATTTATCACTGGACCCCTGGACTTGGCAGTTGCAGCAGAAATGCCAACAGGTCACCACTGAAGCTCTCTCTGCTCTGTTCATCAGAGTGTTAGCATCTGCATGCCATACTGCCCACCTGTGAGCTGTCAGCTGTTCCGGAAGCAGCTGTTCCATTCACCTGTTCTGTCACTGTCTGACTCTGTCTTGGAGCCCTGAGTGCCCACCTTCACTTGGCTCAGCTCTAGAACTTGTTTACCTACACTGTCTGCCGCCATGGCGCCTGTTTAACTAAATGAGCCGTAACACTTTCACTGCAGAGAAATCCTTTTCTCTAGCACCTCCTGTGCTTCATCCTTTTCTGCCTGGAGCCCTTCCTGCAGAGAAGTGTGTGCTTCCCACTGGCAGCATCTGGGCCTTCTGGGAGATGCAGAACCGTGTGTGTGTGTGTGTGTGTGTGTGTGTGTGTGTGTGTG
>OU015750.1:92879145-92968075 GCA_907169655.1 Acomys percivali | reverse complement strand
GAAGAAGAAGAAGAAGAAGAAGAAGAAGAAGAAGAAGAAGAAGAAGAAGAAGAAGAAGAAGAAGAGTTGGCTACTTTCCAGAAACAAAAAGAGTGACAAAGAAGGGCCTGGGGTTCTCAAGGCCTCAGATAAGCAATTCTGAGTTACATGTAATTTTACAACAGGAAATACAATGTATTAGATTGTGTTGGGTCAGGTTTCACACAGTGATTAAATATAACAAATGTGACATCACCATCTCAGCTGGACAATTTTCATTAGCTACTTTCACTTCAAGACAAAATCATAATTTATTTGAGCTACCATTAAGAATTTGATTGCTGGTAACATGTACATTTTTAAACTCAAGGTTGAAGGTCTTTACCTGCTACCATGGAGTCATCAATTCTCCTACTCTGGGTGAAAGGTGACTCCATTGAAGCTGATGCCATCAACTGGCCACCAATTGCACTGCTCTCTAAGCCATCAATATCTGCCAATTAAAAGAGTAAAGTCAGATGCTGAGACTCATAGGCAAACATTGAATGGAGTGCAAGGAGCCTTGTGGAAGAATGGGGGGAAGGACAGAAGGACCTGAGGTGGACAAAAGCGCCACAAGAACACCAACAGAGGCAACTAACCTGGGCCCAGGGGCACTTGCAGAGACCGAATCACCAACCAAGGACCATCCATAGCCTGAATCTAGGCCCCCTACACATATATACCCGATGGGCAGCTTGGTCTTCATGTGGGTCCCTTAGTAAGGGGTGTGGGGGCTGTCTCTGACTTGGACTCTCTTGCAAGCTTTTCAATCACTTTGCCCTGGTGAGGCTGCCTTGCCAGGCCACCATGGAAGAGGATATGCTCAGTCCTGGGGTGGGCTGGTGAAGAGGGGGGCTCCCTTTTCTGAGGGGTAGGAGGGAGGGTTAGGGGAAAGAGGGAGGGAGGGTGGAACTGGCAAGAGAGGAGAGAGGGGGCTACAGTTGGGATGCAAAGTGAAAAAAAACCTAATTAATTAAAAAAAGAGTAAAGTCATCCCTAAGTCTTTCCTTTTGGTAGGCCAATCAAAAATAAACAGTGGCCCCCACTGTATTCATGTCTTTTCAACAAAAATCCATTTTATTTGTTATACATGAACTATAGAGAATATAGACGAAATGTTGTTTTATTTCATCAGTCTGTTTTATTTCATTGCCGAAGCATTGTTTTGTGTGCTGTTGTATGCTTTATATTTGAAAAAAAAAAAAAAGGCTATAAACTCTGCCTCTGCTATTGACATAAAGTCTACTCACTTAAGATGTTCTCACCTTTGGATCCTGTTTTCATTCAAAATCACGGCACTATCACTAACCATATGCATAGAGTATACTAGCATGCTTTCTCTCTCTCTCCCCCCCCTCCTCTCCCACCCTCTCCCTCCCTCTCTCTCTCCTTCCCTCTTCCTCCCCCTCCCTATTCCTCCCCCTTCCCCCTCCCCTCCCTCCCCCCTCTTTCTCTCTCTCTCTCTCACACACACACACACACATTTTAAAGAGCTCTCACTGTGTAGAACAGTCTAGTGTCAGGCTTGCTATCACCGTGCATGTGCTTCTCAAGTTCTAGACTAAAATGAACGTGCAGCAGTGCCAGGGCAGTCTTTCTCTCCAGAGCTGTTTCACCAGAACTAACGAGAATAAACGTTTTTGGTCAGATAAGTTCCATTCTAATTACAAATGCACTGATCATAATGTCTTACAATTTTCAAACTGTTTCAGTTAGTTTCTTGTTTTTCCATTTGACTGTCTCCAACTACTCAAACCAGGAAGGAAGTATCTTATTTTTCCTTTTTTACATGGAGGAAATTCAGTATTTGAAGTATTAAAAAAAATATAATTTCTGGGTGTTTGGGCTAAGATCCAAGTGTAAATAAGCAAACTGCCTGAGTCCGCATGACTGGCAAAGGACAGAATTGGATTTAGTATTCATGTTTTCAAATTGGCATCCAGGCCAGTTCAACATGGCTTCTTAACTATGTCCTTCAAAGTTTTGCAAGAGTGAATTCTCACCTACAAAAACAGCTCAAAAAAAAACTCCTTCATATTCTGGCAGGAGGGAACTCGTCCAGAGTTGAAAGGTCTGGGTTTCTGCTTATCTCTGAATAAAGACCTGAAGGACTGTAGGCCTGAGCCAGATGCTCCACTCTCTGGGCACCAGGCTCCTCATTACTAAATGAGCTGATTATGCGATAGAACATATGAATTTGAATGTAAATGATACTCTTAGGTGAAGCACAGGGGAAAGTGTAGGATGGGGGATAGAATAATTTTCTTCTTAATTAGGAACGTCACCTTTGCTTCAGAAGGAGATGATGCCAATTCTTAGTGTCAAAATTTTCATTTTCTATTGGAAGCCTTCTGGGCAACACATCAGAAGGACATAAAAGGTAGAAACCTATATAACTGCTACTAGAAAAATAGGCCATTTTTTTTTCTGGAATCAATTTAGCTTTTAATCAATGGCCTAGTGATATTTACCAGAAATGATTATTTTATCCAGGTTATAATAGTTCCTATGTACTGGGTACAAGGCTAATGAACTCAAGCAATGCGAAATGTATTTAAGTATGAAGTTTTCCATTTCTATAAATGGCTTGCCATATTACAAGAAGTGGCTAGTTGGCTATTGGTCAGACTGTGGGCAGTGCCTCTCCTGGTACACAATGGGAGGATCAGATAGTTCACATACCCTCACTTGTTGGTTCACATCTGGAATTTGCTACAAATTTTCATGGACTATTATTCATTTATTTTTATTTGTATTAGTATTTTGCCTGCATGTATAGATATGGACCAAGTGCGTGCCATGCTTAATGCCCCTGGGATCACAAGAAGGCATTGGATCACCTGCAACTGAAATTAGAGATGATTGTGAGCTGCCATGTGGGTGCTGGGAACAACCTGGGTCCTTTGTAAGAACAGTAAATGCTCTTAACTGTTGAGCCATCACTCCAGGCCTCGCAGAACCTCATTTTTGTTGAATTACTTTGAAAAGACTACACATTGCTATCCTTGATCTGGAATTAATCAACTTTCCCATGGACAGAACAGTTGACCTTATTTGACATTATAGCTGATTAGCAGTAATAATGGATGAGTACAGCTACTGTGGATAGTCTGCTATCTTTTCACATCTATTGAATACCTATTTTTATTAAGTTTTGAGTAAGAGACTCAGAGATCTTATTCGGCAGAAACCTGGTATTTATGATCTGCATATGAATTCCAAGACACTTATATATTCTAGGCATTACTCTCTACCCTAATGAAGACAGTTTGTGAAAACAAATGGAAATCATATATTGATTAAACTCATATATGTCTCTTACACATATGAATAATTGTTTACAGTGTTTTTGTCTGTGTACATGTTCATGTGTGTATGCACATATATGTGGAGGGCATAAATTGATGTCAGCTATATTCCTCAGTTCATTTTCATCTTCTTTTTAAAGACAGGGTCTCCCTCAGGTTCAGCTAGATTGGCTTCCAGCAAACGCCGGGTATCCTCTGGATCTACCTCCTCACTATGCCTGAGTTTTATGTAGGTGCTAGAGATCAAACACAGGTCCTCGAGATAATTGAGTCTTCTTTTAAGTCCCCACGAATGATTATTTTTCAAGTGGTATAAACAGAACCATGATGAGTAAAATACAAACTGGCCACTTGTCTCGTGATCCTGATCCTCAAGATGTAGAACCTAGACTTGTTGTTTTTTGTTTTGTTTTGTTTTTTTACCAGTTCCACCCTGATTCTAGAAGAAAGATTCCAGATTTAAGAAAGTGCCAGGCCTCTGCTCTCTAAGGAGAGACTTCATTGCTGTCTCCACACTCGGTTCTTAGTTAGCACCTTGCCTCAAAATTACTAATTGTTGGTTTCCACCTGCCAGTTGCTTGCTCTATCCCCTTTATAAGAGCCTTGATGTCAACCATATACAACATGACATACTTTTAGCCAACAGATTGAACTTCTCAGCTACACTGTGCAGCTTTATTCCCACCCTGACTCTATGTAGTAAACAGGTGATAAGCTTTGAGATGTCGGAGACACTACGTAAGGCATCTAGTGTACAGACATGTCCCAGATGTACCTTGAGATAGTGCCATGAGAGGAAAATTTGATTGAAAGTCAATCTGGGAACTCAGAACAAGTTAAAAAAAATAGTCTTGAAGGTTTAACTTCTTTGATGTACATATCAAAGTTGTGAACATTCTTGGTAGCCATGAAAAAACCAGAAAGGTCTGCTTTTTGCTAAAAACCACCCCACCCTGAGATAATGCATATTTCTTTCTTATACGTACACTTTAAATTTCTAGTAGTTAAAGAGGTCATTAAAATTTTGACACTATAGACAAGGATAAGGAGAAAGCCAGTATTTGGCATCATTTTAAATTCTGGTACCCATGGGAAAGGAATACTGACAGGGAATGAGAATGAGAAAGCGAGATATAAAATCAATAGCTTCATATTACCAATGGCCAAATCTCAGGAGCACTGAGGGATCTCTATTAGCATGTGAGAGCTTCTCAGGATAACTCTGGGCCTGTGTCCAGAAAATACAAGCCCATCACTGAGCCAAAGCAGTACTCCAACAGCCGAGGGGTGCTAAGTTAGCCCTATCCAGCGGCAACAGTGAGCACAACAGCCTGCCATGACAAAACAAGCGCAGGTGCTTGCGAGGTGTTTTCATGGTGCCTGCCTGGAACTGTTACTCAAAGCCTATTTAAGCATTGTGGCACGTCTAAAAGGCCCCAGCTCGTGAATGTCCCCCATTACTGAGTACCCCATGATCTTGGCATGAGCCACTGACCGGTGAGCATGGTGATGAGGGGGAGGCTGTTGTCCTCAGGGCTGCCCCAGTAACCAGCTTCTCCCAGCATGTTTCTGTCAAGCACTTGATGGTACAGCTCCTCAATCCAGGCCTGGGAGAAGACCATCAGCACGCCACTGGTCTGTACCTGCTTCATGAACTCTTTCTGCAGAGAGGCCATGGGAAGGGGACCAAATTACACACCCTTGTCAACAAACAGGTTCCCACACTGCTCCTCCTTCCCCGTCCTAACCGAACCAGAACTTTTTCTTGGGAGTTAAGAGGAAAGGGGTGAAAATCTGGGATGCAGGACCCAAGGCTTCATACTGTCATTGTATTTCTGATATATTCTGACAGATAGCCCACAAAATACCAGGATGCTGCATTTCACGTTCTTATTCTTGGTTGGTGGGAAGGTGACCACCTGCATGGCTACCTTCTATAGTTTCCTCTTGCTGTCCCGGTAGTAGCAGGTTCAGAATAAGCTCTGGAAGGAGTATTTGCACCCAAGAGAGACTCGACTTACACTCTTACAATGTCATCAATTAACCTTGAGAGGTTATATTTTATTCAAGAAAGAAGTGATCATTGATTCCTTTCTATAGATTCATGATTTAGACTCGCAGACTGACATCAAGGAAGTGGCTTGCTCAGCCAAGGCAGCCAACCACAGGATAGCCAACACCATTCTCACCGCACACCTTATAAAAGGCGTTTTATTAAAGCCACTTCACATCCACTCTCTCTACCCTGCAGACCTGTACAGGCATGGGTACTGCAGAACAGTGGGGCACAGAGCACACTAGCCAGTTCCTCCCTAGATACCGGGGAATTGGCTGCACAGTGATGGCTACAATCAGAGCTTATCAGCGGGGAAACCCATGCCAGGGCGCATGCTCACCATCATGCCCGGTGCCAGGGTTGGTCGCTTCCGGTAGTAGTCACCATGGGAGAGCTTCAGGTTGAGCAGCAGGGCACAGTGTGCCGCTGAATACAGGCTGTCTGCATTCATCAGCATCTGGAAGCTTTGGCTGCTGCCTCCATCAAAGCCAGGAGAGTGCATCATACCTATGGGAAGGAATGGAGGCATCTCTGGGGCTGCCGCAGTATGATGGAACCTGCATTTGGAGGGCCAGAAACAGATTCCAGCAACAGAAACTCCACTGTGCAGAACACTTCTACAAAGTGCTGACTACCAGCCAGGATGCTCACAGCATATGACAGTATAACAGGAAGGCCATGTTCAGGAGTTGACCTGCTACAACTGGATCTTGAGCTGCTAATTAGCAGCAATGACTTGGGTACAGACAGACCTTTGAGCCCTCTACAACTTTCTTTCTTTTTTTTTTTTAATAAATATTTATTATTTATACAATATTTTGCCTGCATGTATGTGTGCCTGCATACCAGAAGAGGGCACCAGATCTCATTATAGATATTTATGAGCCACCATGTGGTTGCTGGGAATTGAACTCAGGACCTTTGGAAGAACAGCCAGTGCTCTTAACCTCTGAGCCATCTCTCCAGCCCCGTCTACAACTTTCTTATGCCTCAAAATTTCCAGCTGCTTTCCAAGACTACATAGAATCACTCAACCCCTCTCCTCCAGTTTTCACCCTGCTTGCTATTTCTTCCCACTTCTCCCTAACCCTGCCTCGGGCCCTGCGTGTTATATTTGCCATTCCCTAGAATGGTCTCTGAGACCTCTGATGAGTTACTCTTTTGATTCTTTCAGGTCTCAAATCAGCTTTTCAGAGACCTTCCCTTTCAATTCCATAACCTCCTTCCAGGCCACACTAACTGCTTTCTCTCCCAGCACTTGTTGCTTTAATTCCATTTATGCTACCTAGCATTATATTAATAGATAGTTTACACAGGTATAAACACATGAGTGTGTGGGTATGCACTGGGCATGCGTGTGTGCATGCGTGTGTGCATGTGTGTGTGTGTGTGTGTGCATGCTAGGGATTGAAGCTAGAGTCCCACACAAACCAGGTAGGGCATCTAACTGTTAAGTGACATCTTCACCCCTTTCTTGAGACATGTCTCATTATGTTGATCAGGATGGAGTCATACTTGATCTTCCTGCCTCACCCCATCCTGAAGATTTATATGATGGTCAGTGGCAAGGAAGAGAGTAATCTTCAAGTGGTGTAGTTATTGGTAAGATGCCCATAATCCTATGAACAAAGCCTCTCCCATTCTTCTACACACAACCCTAAAAAATTTCACTGGGTTACTACCAGCACCCCTTATCCCGACTCACACCCTCAGGCCCACTCCCACTAACAAGAAAGAAATAAAGGAGGAAAGAAAGAAAAAAAAAAAAAAGAAAGTAGGAGGGGATCATGGGGAAATGAGATGTGTGTGTGTGTGTGTGTGTGTGTGTGTGTGTGTGTGGAAACAAGATAGGGTAAGGGGGTTGGATATAATAAAAATACATTATTACATGTATGAAGATGCTACATCATAGCCAGGCATGGTGGTATATGCCAGTAATCCCAGCACTCAGGGAGGCAGAGCCAGGCAGATCTCTGTGAGTTCAAGGCCAGCCTAGTCTATAAAGTGAGTCCAGGACAGCAAAGGTTATACAGATAAACCCTGTCTTCAAAAACAAACAAAAATGAATGTCACATTATAATGAAACCTACTGATGCATATAATTAATATACGATAATAAAACATTATAAAGTTATATTTTTGGCTCATGACTCAGGTTGTGTTTACTGACTGAGACATCTCCCCATCCCATTGCCTAATTATAATTTCAAACAGAAGACTGCATATATAACTTTACCATTTTTCAGAGACTCAATCATAACCACAACCAGCAGTGATGAGTTCTGAAGCACAGATGTTCTAGACCACCAATACCTGATGGACTGTCTGCCTTGGTACCAAGAACAGCTGGTCAGAGCAGTCCAGGCTGTGGAGCTTGTCTCTGCATCATAAACCTAACCCATAATTCTTCTAGTCATTTACTTTCTTTATCAGAAGAAAACTTAGGCTTTTCCAACATGCGTTAAGCTAGTGGTTCTCAGCCTTTGGTTATGATCCCACAGGGGGTCAAAGGACCTTTTCATAGGGGTCACATATCGGACATCCTGCATATCAGATATTTACATTACAATTCATAACAGTAGCAAAATTATAGTTATGAGGTAGCAACAAAAATAATTTTATGGTCAGAGATCACCCCAGCATGAGGAACTGTATTAAAGGGTTGTAGCATTAGGAAGGTGGAGAACCACTGCTTTAAGCCTGTGAAGATTATCGCCTATGAAGGCACACAGCTCTTGTAGGAACCAGGCCCGACTGGGCTGCCTGCCTGTCTTGCTGTTTCATGTCCTGTTTCTAGCAGCTTCCACGTCTGTGTTTATCTTGGTTAGCTAATCGTGTTTACTGCTCTGAGAACGCGCCCCTCCCTTCCTCGAGACTTTTCCTCCTGTGTGCGATTACCTCTTGAGGGATTTCATCTGGGAGAAGGATTCCTGTTTGGCTGCCTATAAGAAGGCTCTTTGGAACTCTGGGAAAAGAATAATAAACCGCTGCCGAGGCTGCTGCCGCGGCTGCTGCTCTCTTAGCACGAAGGACCCGCTGTGTTATTGTGTGTGTGTGTGTGTGTGTGTGTGTGTGCGTGTGTGTGTGTGTGTGTGTGTTGGTGCATGAGTTAAATCCGCAGTCCCTCGCCCTCGACTCAGTACTACGGTGGCGCGGGCGCCACAAGCTCTAAACGTTCTTGCTGCGAAAGAATGTCTACAGACCTGAGCAGAAAGTGGAGGCAAAGTTCTGAAGGGCAGAGTCCACCTCTTCCACACTGGGTAGGGTCAGGAGCCGAGGAAGGAGGCCCTCAAGGGACTGGACAAACAGTCGTGCACTATGCTGGTCTGCCTCTTGGTTCTTGAGCAGTTTGAGAGACAGAGCAGCAGTTCGCAGGGACCGATGGCCCATGTAGTCCCGAGGAGTCTGCTCTTCATCAGCCAGTGAACAGTTGTCCGACCCAATGTCTGACACATCAGACCTACCCGAGTCCTTTTCTGCTGCTATGGAATACTGATCGCAAGAATCAAACTCTGTCCTCGATAGGTCTTGGTCATCTACACTGAAGTTGCTTTCACTATACCTAGATCCATAGGACCTTGTCCGGCAGTCCACCGACAGGAAGTTAGTGATGTCAGGGTAAGGGACTGTGTGGCTTCTCTGAACCACGTCAGGCTGGTCTACGGCATCAGAGTCTGACACTTTGCTCACCGTCTCCTTGCCTTCCTGAATGGCTGGTGATTTGAGCCCATTCCTGTGGTCCTCTGGTGTTGTCTGACCTAATTCTCCCTCCAAGGTTGTCTGGCCTGTGTCTGTGGTGACACTGATGCTGATGTCAGGGCTCCTCTCGTTGCCTGACTCCCACGGCGTGTGCTCTGAAGACAGCACTCTCCGCTGCCAGCGGAAGTCAGCCTCGTTAATTTCCATGGAGTCCCGGCTTGACTCAGCCCCATCCCTCAGCTCTTCAATGCGCAGAAGCAGCAGCTGTACTTGACTGTCACTCAAGCCTTTCCCCTGGCTGAGTTCATCCAGGGCCCCAAGCAAGGTGCAGACGCAGGACACAGCCGCATAGCAGGCTTCAACGCCACCTTTAACGCATGCTTCTGTCATGCCGTCCATGATGCTAAACGGTGTTCAAGGCAGAAAACAGCACTCAGGCATGAAAGATCAAGCAATGCCCCCCAGAATATACAAGAGTTTTTAGCTTGGCCAACTACACTGTATTCAAAAGATATAGTCTAACTTGTATAACGTCAAGAGGTCTAGACAATACAATGACACAAACAAGCCCAGGCTGGGAAAAAGCTCCAGGTAGAGTTCTCCACCTAAAACTTACATGCCCTCTTCGTTATCTAGCTTTTCTAGGTACAGGGAAAAAATTCCAGAATGAAATGTGTCATTTTATTCAAGAACAGACACTACAAATTTCATCTTGGTGTTATATTCAGACCTTCAAATAGAAACAGCCACTGTGGCTAAGAGGCATGAAGACATTTCAGTGTAGACACGTTCTTATCAGATGTAGGATACTGAGTTTTCTATGGAGGCTCCTGCAATTGAACCCTAAGCTCAGACTGTAAATAAAAAGTGACCCCCCCCCCATTTAATATCTAAAGGATTGTTTTTTGGATGTTTCATGTGTAGATTCAGTTTTAAACCAATAGGGAAATCTGGAAAGTTATAAGGTGAATAAATCGAGATGTTTTATATAGCTTAGAGTAAATAATTAAATATGTACAAATTATTTAATGTCGACTCATCAAAATTTTGTGAATTTATGGTTATGATAAAAAGTATTTATAGAAGCAGTGTTGTTCAACCAACACATATCCAAAAGGAAAATGGGACGTACAGTTTGAGAAGATCCAAGTGAGACTTTCTTTTGGAAATAGATCTTTTCCTTGGTTCTGACTCAGTAGAGCTTGGTCCTGCCAAGTCATACAGACGCTGTGGGCTCCCAAGTATCTATAGAAAAAAGGAGAAAAATAATAGAAATGTGAGTATCACAAAAAAAAAACAAAGCAAAAAATACAAGTTTTAAAATCACAAGATTAAATAAAAAATGTTCTTTTTTTTAGTGAATGACATAACATAGGAGAAATGATTACTAGGTAGGGGATATTTCTTGAAAATGCCTAGAATTAGAGTAATTTCTGATTTGAGATTTTATTTTTCAGATTTTGGCTTACTTGTACCTATGCAATGAGGTATTTTCATGATGAGACCAGTGATGGTTTGAACAAGAAAGTTATTTGAGGATTATGGAGTTGGTGCATCAGTTCACAGGATTTTTCTTGGGTATCCGGAAGACAGCCATAATTAACTCCCAGGAGAATGGGTTTTGCAGGAAGCTCTTATACTTTTGACACATTCACATAGGTTCAAAGGCTTTGAGTATGAGAAGAAAGCCGAGATCCAGAAACAACAGAAAGTCTTTTTCTGGTTCTTTTTCTACGCTTACGGAACCTGTGGCCCATTCCCTGCTCATAAGTGCTGATATCTGTTTAAATCTGTCATATATAATCTACTTATGTTCAAGAGTTAAAGTTACAACACATAATTTGAACATGATCTGAAATTGTATTTTTTTACCTAAGAGACCTGGCTGAGAAAAGATGGATTTGGGAATGTTAAAAGGGCCTATATTAATTGTAAGCTTTAAAGATTTTATTTTGTTTAACTGTGTGTGTGTGTGTGTGTGTGTGTGTGTGTGAGCAAGTGCCCACTGAGCCATATCTAGGAATCACACTCATACTGGACTAGAGCTGGAGTTATAGGCAAGCTATGAGATGCTTAACCTAAGTGCTGGGAACTGACCTCTGCCGGAACAGTGTGGGCTCTTAACTGTGCAGCCATCTCTCCAGCTATACATATTAGATCTATTCTGTCCTTTCCATGGTAGGAAAATTCATGTCCTTTTCATTTGTCACCAAGGCCACCATCAACTACCAAAGTTTCTCTTCCTCTTTACTGAACTCTCCATGTTCAACTCAGAAATGCAAAGCAATCATGGAGCCTTCTAGAGCACCAATCCTATTGCCTGTTCTTCCAGCCCATTGTTTTAAAGTCTTTTATTGTGGTTATAACTTGGATGTCACCACCTTCTCTGCAGGAGCAGGATCAACCCTTCTATTACCTCCTGGCATGTGATGAGTCTGAGTTATAAGGAGAGGTCTCGCACTACTTCCTCCTTTTACTTGCTCTCCTTGTGGCTGCTTCAAATTTATTCTGTTGTGTTGTTCAACTATGAAAGTTGGAGATTTGGGCTGTTTATTTTAGGTTACTACTTTAAAACAGCAGTTGAAGCTTAACAAGATGGTGCTCTGCAAGGGCTGCCTTCCCACAAGCTTTCATATAGAATATTCTTGTAAATGTTCAGTTGCAGCCAATTTATATTTCCATATGCTACACACTTTTACAGAAAAAGTTGTTTAGATGTTAAATTAAAGAATCACGTTGTGTAGAACATAAGTCCCATTGTTATGACCCTTTATTTTCAAAGTGAGGTATACACCTAAGTATAAACAGGAATATTACTCAGAAATAGTTATAGTTTAAGGGGATCTTCCTCCCTCTTCCACATTTTTGGAAAGGTCAAGTGAATCTCTGAGGGATGGGGATTTCGTTTATCTTTGTGTTGGAGATGGAGCCTCATGCATACTCCCCCATGCCTCTGTAACACTCAGCAACCCCAGTAGCCCTAGGGACAGGATTCTGAAAGAACCCCCCAAGAAGCTCAAAGAAAGATAATACCTTTGTATCTTCTTGTGGTATTAGGAACCAAACCTCAGAGCCTTGTGCATCCTAGGCAACGACTCCACCCCTGAGCTACAGTCCTAGACATCCCTTCACATCTCCCACCTTCCGTTACGCAGGGCCAGGGACTAAATACACAGGGACTTGCATTTGCTAATCAAGTACTGTACCACTGAGCCACACCCTCAGCTTTTAAAATCTCATCAAAAGATGGACATTTGAGGTACAGCATTTGTGGTTTAGTATTCTAGGTTTGACCACTATGAACTTCTAAAATATAGCCACAGGGTCAACCAAAGGGAGAACCTTTACTTTTTAAAATATTTATTATTGAGCAGGAAGTAGAGCCAGAAAGAGAATGTACAGTAAGAAACACAATGTTTTGTATGTCTTTGAAAAATAGGCATGTGGTGCATATGGCACAGAGACACAGAGAATAATAACACAGAAAAGCAAGCAAGCATCCTGGGTACTGAGTGGCTTTCTTTGAGTGCAAGACCCTTGAGCATTTTGGTATCTAGGTAACCAACCACCTTTTCCAAATAGCAAGTTTTGCCCTATGAAGCAGAGGCATTATTTTTCAGAACAACCTGGTTCTGAATTCATCTGCTTGGCTTCCCAGGGTGGCACTGGTTTCTCATACTTCTCAAAAGAAGACATCTAATTTTAGTGTTGCCTCCATACAATGTTCATACAAAATATATGGGAGGGTACAAGGACTTCTTCAACATCCTACTGGGAACCAATCAACATGATGTGGCAGAGCATCACTTGCAGAGGGATGGGATGGAATTAAGAGAACTGAGCCTGCTTGGCCGGCCCTTTTTCTTCTCTTTCTTCTCTTCCTTCATACCCTGAGGACCCACCTACACAGAGGAAGGCCATTCTACCTTTTCCAAGCTTCAGGTTTAACAGGATAGTACCTGTCTGAAGATGGTACTGGTGGTGAGGTCACACTGCTTAGATGATTTTCAAGCAGACTAGTCTTCTTTTCAAAGCTACACAGTCCTCACCAACAAAGCAATGATCAGATTTGGGCTTTCCCTTGACATGATGGAAGGGAAAAGAAACCATATTTGTGGCACCAAAGTTGATATACAACCTGTTGAAGCCATAAGGAACATGACATGCCTGGCATAAAGTAGCAGAACATAATGATTGGTTTTGTCTGCTCACATATTTTCTTGACCAGCTATTTGTGTTTGGCAGCCTTGAGGAAAACATCTTTCCTATCTTGGTGTGTTTAAAATTCTGAATGTAAATCAATATCCATTATATCTCATTATTATCAACTTAAAACATCTATCTAGCACATAACAGAGTTTTAACAAACACATTACCAAAGAATATAGGGCCGGTGACCGCTTCTAACATTTTGTTTAACCACAACTCCCAATATAAATGACCGCCAACTTCAGAGTTATTTGTTACTGGACTCAGTGTGGTAGCACTGATGCCCCAGCAAGTGATAACGGCTTAGATGCTTCTCCATGTAGGATACTACATAGAGATTTCTGTGGGCAAACCCAAGGCATTCTTTCATATCTCCTTACCTCTTTCATGATCTTGATGGCTTCTACTCGGTGCTGGGGTGGAGGATACAGGAGCACTCGGTGATAGAGGGACTGGAGCACTGGCTTCATGGAGTCCACTGACCCCACTAAGCGAACAAGCTCAGCTGCAAGATAATAGATGGTACGGGCCACAGGCCCACTGAGGGTAGGTGCAGTGCAGGAGCAGCCTGAGCCTCGGCCATGGTCAGACACAGTGAGAGAGGCAGAATCTGTCTCTACATTGGTGCTGGTGCTGGTGCTGGTGCTGTGAGCAGAGGTGATGGTTTTGTCATGAATGGGGTTCCCCAGGATCACAACAAGAGCAGGGCAGAGGCTTTTCCTAGGAAGAGGCATGAGGGGAAAAAATAAGCCAAGTGATAAAATGGGAATGCTGCCAGGAAGGAAAATAGATACAGCAGAAATATCCAGGAAGAGCAAGGGTCCCTACTGCTCCTTCCTTTGCCTATGTAACACCCAGTATACACAGGCTTCCTCATTTCTCACACTAATGTTAACTAAATAAAGCATCGAGAAAAGCATTCAGCATTGGTTGGACATTCCCTCCATCTCTGCTCTATCTTTATCCCTGCACACCGCGTAGACAGAGTAAACTTTGAGACAAAGTTTTTGTGGTGGGTTGGTGTTCCCCTCCTCCTACTAGGGATATTATCTAGTTGGGGCAAGTCCTCTTCGGTTTCTATGGCCCCTGCTAGTAGGAGTCTCTGCTAGTATTCCCCCTTATATCCTTCCAGGAGCCTACCATGACTTAGGTCTCCAACTTGTCAGAGAGATGCCCCTGCCCAAAATGTTTCTTTTCTCTACAGGCCTTCTGTCTTGCCATCCCTGTTTTTCCAAGGCCTGATCTCCACCCTCACCTCTCTCTGTATACCCTCTCCTATCTCATTCCCTGTCTTCAACCACTACTTCTGTCTATCCTATTTTTCCTTTTGAGTGAGATTTAAGCATCCTCCCTTGGATCCTTCTTGTTACTTACCTTCTTTGGGTCTGTACATTGTAGTATGTTAGTCCTGTATTATATGGACCCACCCCAAGACACACCCCATGGGAGGGAGCCCACCCCTGACACTATTAATAATTCTCTACTATGCTTGTAGACAGGAGCCTAGCAGAGTTGTCCTCTGAGAGGCTCTACCCAGCAGTGCTTTGAAATATATGCTGAGACTCACAGCGAAAAAAAAATTGGGTGATACAGAGGAAGTCCTGTGGAAAAGTTGGGGGAAGGAGAAAAGGTACTGGAGGTGACAGAAGCTGTACAAGAATACCAACAGAGCTAACTATCCAGGACCCAGAGGGACTTGCTGAGCCTGAAGCACCAAACAAGATCTATACATTGAATGGACCTAGGCCCCTAACACAGATGTAGCCGATGGGCAGCTCAGACTTCATGTGGGTCCTCTAATATCGGGATCAGAGCCTGACTCTGATGTGGACTTTGTTGACAGCTTTTTGATCACTTCTCTGAGGTGGGAATGCCTTGCCAGGCCACAGGGGAAGAGGACATGTGCAGTCCTGATGCGACTTAATGAGCTGGGGTGGGTAGGAAAGGGGGCTCCCCTTTTCTGAGGACTAGGGGAGGGGGGTGGAGGAGTGGGAGGGAAAATGTGGCTGAGAGGAGTGGAGGGATGGGACTAAAAATAGAATTAGGATTTTTTTTTTTTTTTAAAGAAAGAAACATTCAAGGACAATTTATCCCTCTCCCCCAACTCTCTCTCTCTCTTTGTGAACAAATAGAGCTCAGAATACTAAAAGGTATCCTTATAAATTTTTATTTTATGATGACTAACAGAATTATTACTCATCTAAGGCATTAATTTCAAGGCCCATACCAACACCCATAATTCAGCATCTTCCCTGTCAATAAAACAGGATCTATGGCCTACCAATTGGCCGCCTGCTGGGCCTGTCACTTCCTGGAATCTCTTGATTCAAGTAAGCAATTAGCCCTCATCAGGGTTAGAATTTTTTGCCCCATGTATATTCCTGATATGTTTATATATTTTTAGAACAAACTGAGAGCCCTTAAGTTACTTGGTTCTGGTCAGTTGTGATTCCATTGAAGTAAATGGCATAAGAGGGCTGCTGGAAGCATATTTGTTAGAATAACCCTTAGTTTCTCTATAGAATTTGGGCTGATATACATAAACAAAGCAATTTTCCTACCTGGAGGACATATGTGCATAGATGAAGCTACTGGTAGTTCATAGGGGCTGTAGAACGGGACTGGAGCCCTTCACTGGTGTGAGGGCAGCAGGTAAGTTCGTACTTACCAGATGAGATCAGTGAAGCCCCTGTGCAGGTACATGGAGGAGGAAGAGCTGCTGAGCACGGAGAGAATGCATTCCAGGTACAGAAGCTGCAGTTGCTGGCTGTCACTGTGGGGGCACAGAAGGGACACACAAAGGCATGCAAAACACAAGACAAAAATGAGGGAGGCAGCATTGGGCCAGAACCTGGAAAAACATCCAAGAAGCTCTGTGGTCAGTGTTGCAGGTAGAGCTTTGTGGGCTGTGGAGCTGTGTGACTCGGGGATCCAGCCTGGAGCAAGAATGAAGTCAAGACACATCCAACCCCCCAAAATCTTGTCTTGAGACTGGTAAGATTAGGATAGTTCTCTCCCTGTCCCTGGCCTGCATGTCCTAGCCTTTGACCCCCACCTCTGCTACCATTGAGGTGGTCACAGCCTAGCAGCCAGGTTACAGGTTAAAATCCCTCTCTCCTTATAAGGAGATGTCCAGCAGCACCTGGAATTCCTCTTTATGCAAATAAGGCATTCCCAGCACCTTGGCCCCAGGCAACGCTGTACACTCACCTCCAAAGCCTCAACCTACTCCCTAAGGGGTTTAAATAGTCTTTGTTCCCCCCCACCAATTATATGAGTTGCTCAATGAAGCCTGCCTTCTTTGTGCTCACAGCTGTCTGAGGTCTCCTCACTCCCAGCTCTTCTCCCTTGTTTTCTTCTCTCAGACAATGGGTCTGATTGCTGGTGATAACATGTCAAGGGAGGGTGAGTGGAGTGGGAATGACAAAGTCCAGCCGAACAGGAAGTCTTCTCTAGAGCAAAGTTAAAATGACTGCAGTAGTGTGGGCCCTAATGCAATATAACTGGTGTCCTCAGAAGAAAAAACTGTAGACACCAAAACACGGATAGAGGGAAGACTATGAGGAGACACAGGAGAAGGCTCTCCACTAGGCAAGTGGGGAGGGAAGGGCGAAGGTGTGGGCCAGGTCCTCTGACAGCGCACAGGAGTAACCACCCTGATCTTGACGTGTCAGCCTCCAGAACAGTTAGGAGACAACAGCTCCCCTGTTCAAGGCACTCAGCCTTTGGATTCCCATTATAGCAGCCCTAACAAAGCGACAGATTTAGGCTGATTTGGGAAACTAATAAAGTGTACTTTGGAGAAATATCTCTAAGTAATTATAAAACAACTGAGTGGGAAACAGAATGACTATCTTTTGTGGCCCTCACACACAGTCAATTTTTTTCTCTTTTTTTGATTTGTTTATTATGTATACAGTATTCTGCCTGTATGTTTGCTTGCATGCCAGAAGAGGGGACCAGATTTCATTGAAGATGATTGGGAGCCATCATGTGGTTGATAGGAATTGATCTCAGGACCTCTCAAAGAGCAACTGGTGCTCTTAGCCTCTGAGCTATCTCTCCAGCCCACACACAGTCAATTGTATCCACATCTTACATCAGAATAGAACATTTTCTGCAATTAGTGTACAAAATGGTGACAAGTTAGCCAAACCCTACATATGCCAGAAATGCTAATATCACTGGTGAGTTAACTTTCTAAGGAACCAATTATATCATTTTTCTTTTCCTATCTCTCCCCACACCATTTCTTTTTTTTCTTCTTTGTACTGGGGCTTAAACCCAGGTTCTCACACATGCTAAGCAAGCACTTTAACACCTCCAGTCCACTCTTTTATCTCATTAGCTAATACTTCACTGATTTACAATTCACAACTCTTATTTATTTATTCTTATTTTAATTTATATGTATGTTTATTTTGTTTGCATATAACATGTGTGCTTGGTGCCATTAGAGGATAGAGGACAGCCTTGGATCCCCTGGAACTGAAATTACAGACAGCTGTTAGCCATCATGTGGGTGCTGAGAATTAAACCTGGGTCCTTTGGATGAACTGCTGAGCTTGGCACTTTCATAAAAATTACAGGCAAATTTTTGTCCAACTGCATCATAAAGTAAAGTTAGTGTCAACAATTCTCAAAGCACACAAACTAGTTTTAAAACCAAACATAGCAAATATTTACTACACACCAATCACCACACAGTTTAAAAGCCTCCACACATAATATTACTTCCTTGAAGTTATCAAAACTAAGTGCCTGTAATACTTATATACGAGGGAAAACCCTGCATGACCTGGATAAGCCAAGTTATATGATCACCTTCCAGGCCTTTGTGGCTGTTGACATAATGTTCTTGTGGGCTGTGTACAGTTTACCCTTGTTCATTCAAATGCTGATTTCTCTACCCCAATACCTGGTTCCAATCCAACTTTACATTGTGATGTTTATTCTAAGTATCTCCTGTCTCAAGTTTGTGTAAATATGTCACCATTTGTTCTCTGTGTTGTCAATAAAAGCCAACTAGCCAATGCTGAGCAATACAGAGAATAGGGTGGGACATCCCTGTCCAGTAAGGGATGGAGAAAGAGAAGGGAGAACAGGAAGGATAAATGTGGAGAGGGTTGGAAAACACCAGGAGGAATGAGCTGGACCTAGGATATACGTAAAAAAACAAGTGTAATGTGGGAAATCTGAATGGGAGGAAACTATATTAGCTTGGAGGATTAGGATGGAGTAATTATTGTACAGCATTGTGCTCTAGGCTGATTATATAGATCCTAGTCTCTCTCTTGTGGTTACTTGAGTATAAAGCTGGCTAAGGCATAACCATTGATTTATTAAAACAATACATCAATATTAAATATTAATAACCAATCAACATGTGGCTTATGTTGGAGCTACCAACATACAAAGAATCATAAACTTGGTGCCAGGCACTTGTAGGACCCAATTGAAGATTCTTTTTCTATCAGTGAAAAGTATTCACTTTAAGCCTACCACATATAGACTTTTAGGTCCATTCTGACTTATCTTGATGGCAATATTTTAATTATAAATCACCATGATTATAAACAAGAGACTTCTACTTCTATACAATGTAATAACTTGAGGGTTTTCCCTTATAAAGCTGTTTAAAAGTTTCATTTATTTTTTTGCAGTAATGATCACAATCTTTTCTATTTTTTTCAAAGTTTTAGTGTCCTTTATTTTTTCAGTGCTAAGGCCTAGAGAGAGTAACTGGGAATAATGCGCCATTGATACTGGCAGCTCCCTCGTTGTTACTAGTCAGATGAACCTTTCTGATGAATATCAATCTTATTACCAAATGTTAAGAGCAGACAAGACCTCTGCATGACTGTGATTAAGCAAGCTGGAAACCCATGGACAACCACACTTGAACTATGGTTAAGGGAAGCAGAGGGGGAGCATAGAGGAAAGTGCCAGATGCCTGTCCCCTGTGAGAAGTGCTTACTTCTCTAGTGACAACTCAACCACCAACAGAGAAATTAAGATACCTTTCATCATGACAAGACTCAGTCCTTGAACATAACTTTACATTACTGTAAAATCACTTAAGTCAAACTAAAATTGTATTATGGTCTTTCCTAATCCAGTTTTACTGGGTATCTCTTAGTTTTCCAGGGAGTGCATGCTTTCTCGCTATAACAAGTTAACAAGTCTAATTTTGTTAGCTGGGGGTGTTCCTGGTAATCTTAGAGGGTGGGAATAAATAGTCTTTTAAATTTTTTATTTATTCTCTTTACAACCCAATTGTAGCTTCTTCCCTCTTCTCTTCCCCATCCCACTTTCCTTCCCTCTTCTCACTTTCCCAGTCCCTTACCCCTGAGAAAAGGAGAGCCCTCCCCTTATTAACGAACCCCAGCACAACAAGTTGTATCAGGACTGACTGCATCTTCTTCCACAGTGGTCTTGCAAGGCAGTCCTGCCAGGAGGAAGTGATCAGAAAGCATGCAACGGAGTCCATTCCAGGGACATGCCCTGCTTGCCTTACTAGGGGGACACATATGAAGACCAAGCTGCCCATCAGATATATATGTGTAGGGGGCCTAGGTTTAGTCTGTGCATGGTCCTTGGTTGGTGATTCAGTCTCTATAAGCCCCTGGGCCCAGCTTAGTTGGTTCTGTTGGTCTTCTTGTGGGGTTCCTGTTCCCTTTAGGTCCTTATATACTTCCCCCACTCTTCCACAAGGCTTCCTGTGTTCCGCCCAATGTCTGGCTGTGAGTCTCAGTATCTGTTTCAATCCATTGCTGGGTGGAGCCTCTCAGAGAATAGCCATGCTAGGTTCCCATCTAGCTTTATCCATGGTGGTCTGATAAGATACAATGGGTTATTTCAATTTTCTTGTATCTGTTGAGGATTGCTTTGTGACCAAGTATAGGGTCAGTTTTGGAGAAGGTCCTGTGAGGTGCTGAGAAGAATGTATATTCTTTTGTGTTTGGGTGAAATATTCTGTAGATGTCTGTAACATTGAAATATTTTCTATGGCATATAATATTTTACCTGATATAATAAATAACAATATATTAGTTATTATCTAGAAAGCATAATCTTAGCATGCTTGTATTCTTTACCAATAGTCAAAAGCTAAGGGCCATAATAGGAATTTCAGAAGAAAAATGTCTACATAATATAGCCTTGTTATTAACAGAGGACAAAAGTCCAGCCAGGTCCCATGAGAAAGGCCATTGACAGTACCCACTCTCACATCTACCAATTCTGAGTGCCCTAACTCTCCACTCAGCTCTGGGCTCAAGGGCCTTGCTCTTCTTTTTAAGTATTGTTCCCCCAGTTTTACTTCAGACAATGATTCCCTCTGGTAGTGACATCTGATACCTTGAGATTGCCAGAGATGTCTGTTTATATTTCTCAGGAATGCCAGGGAACTGTCAGTGGGAGGGAACACTGTCCAAATAGATATACAATACAGTCAATGATACTATAGACAGAAGTTGTTTCAAAATGAACCACTGTTGGATAACAGCAAGCATGGAAGGGGACTTACTTTATGGAGGCTTGTAGCTTCTCACACAGGACAGCAAGGACAGAGACAACGTCATCACAAAGGGCCTCTACTGTTGAGCCTTCAAAACAGAGGAGTTGCTAAGCATTAGACACTGGTGGGGCATTGGAGTTTGCCTCAATATCCTTCCTAGCCTGTGCTTTAAATAGGTTTTGATGAATTTTAGAGGTGAGGCCTCTTTTAGGGTTAGGGTTAGGAACAATCATAGGAAGGAGGAAAGTGGAACGGAGCCACTCCCTTTTAATATAAAACACAGAAAATATAGCCCAGGGAGAAAATATTGTTTTTCATCATAAATAAAGTTATTCCATAGTTAATGTAAGCTGGATGATAAGGTTGCATTTAATAATATAATTCTAGAAGAACATATTACATGCTACTCTCTGATGAATTCTCATTTTAGCAGTTAAACCTGAGTCTATGAAGAATGAAAGAAAGAAAGAAAGAAAGAAAAGAAGGAAGAAAGAAAAAGAAAAAAGGGAGTGGAAAGAGAATAAAAGGCCTTCAGGTGGAAGGGTTATAAAGTAATAATCTCCCTCCCACACTTGGCACAGGAGGGTCTAGAAAGAAGACAGCAGCTGGGAAGGTTATATTAAGCAAGGCAAAGCCAAGCAAAGCTTGGGCCATCTTTATGCCTTTAATTCCACGCACCAAGTAGGTGTTCTTATACCCCACCCATTTTAAAAGGCCTAGTAAAAACTAAACTTAATACCTTGACTCCTGAATTCCTGTGGGGCTTCTGGGTTTTCAATTATCTAGTGAGAAAGACACACACAGAAACAATTAGGAAATTTAGGCAAGAAAAGTCCTAACTCTTGGATAATGCAGAGTTTTAGGAAACAAAATGGCATTAGGAATACTCTGAGGTCAGATGTCTTACCAAAGCATGCTGGAAGCATTTCACTTCTTATGACCTTAACGAGAAAGACTATGACTGAGTCTGTCTCCAAAATAAACTATCCGAGAGTTCAAACATTTCTTGGAATTTTAAGCACCATGGTGTACTTTCTTTGCCGGGCTGTAACTTGGGGCCATGTCTACCTGAAGAAATGACTTAATATTCTTTGCACAGACAATAATTCATCTCAAGGTGACAAGGTACACTATGCTTGGTCCTAACAGATCTAGGACCCAGCTGTAAGAAGAATCATCTTTGTGGGATTTGGGACTGCAGGTTCAAAGACGAACACGGCTCAAAGCACCACCTTCCAGTTTAATGGGAGAGCATATTAACGTGAGACTCTCAAACAGCCTCTCTTGGCAGTTGCTAGGTAGATACAGGGCTGTTAGAGCAGAGATGTCACCTAGGAAAAACAGGAAGTGAAAGAGGCTTATACATAAGATGTCTCACCTTATCATGGCAGGCATAACCCAGTGATTAGAGCTGAGAATGGAAAAGAGGTGACCCAGGTTCCCTACCTCTCTGTAGCAGGATTTGTTTGATATGGGGGCACTGTCATGCCAATTAGCTACCAGAGACATGAATAATCCACTGTGGTGCATTTTTAAGACTCATTACAGGTGCATAAACATACTGTTTTGTACTCAAAGTTTGCAAATTCAGCTACTTCCACAGCAACCTTTGTGAGATGTTACTTCAGTGTCTCCAAAACAATAGCTAAGAGAAGTTATCAGAGTTATAGTTAAAGAGTCCAGCCACCAGCATCTTACAATTCAGCAATGATTTGGTCATCTAAATAATTCAATAATAAAGTGAGATGATAACTCAGAGTTTCCAAAGATACAAAATTAGAAGTGTGACCTGCTCTGCGCAAGGACTGGGTACTGTAGACATTGTGTGGAAGGCATTCTTTATGCTAATATCTTTGCATTCCATGTTATCTAATGTCTTTCTGCTGAATCTAGGGCTTCCTAATTCTGCGTTGGTCTAGGAAGTCTTTGCAGCAATGAGCCATGCTACAGAATATACACATTTTCCCCAGGTAATCCTGAGTGTCCCCCAGGAGACCACACAGCTTCCTTAAAGCAAACTTCATCACTCTAATAGACACTCCTCTTTTGTAGCTTTTGAAAAAAACATCAAAGTTTTAGGTGGAAAAACTAACAATGTTTTAGAATTTTTAACAAGTTAATTTTCTCCTTTTTTCCTAATACGTTTTATCCTTATAGATTCTTTCGAGCCAACATTCTTACATCCATCATATCCAAAGTCACAGTAAATGAGAGCATTTTCAACAAGGAGTTAGCTAAAGTAACAGTGATATCTCAGACTAACAATTTTTATCAGAAACTTGGGCTTTAGATATAGCAACTACAAAAGGAAAAAAAAAAACAATTTGTTTTTCCAAATTATTGCTGCTTGCCTACACTGGCTTCCAGAGCACAGGTGGATGGAGAATGTGGTCTGTGAGCCAGAGCCCATGGCTTAACTTTGTTTCCTTCATGGATAGCTCATTAGCTTTATAGTTCATTTTTATCATCTCCTCCATAAAATAAGGAATGCAAAAAATTGACTTGACTGTCTCTAAGGTTCCCTTCAAGTCCATGGTTTTCTTAAAAATTAGAACACTACTGAAGTAAAAAAATGTGAAATATTTGAAATCAAACAGTTGAAATTCCATCTCTGCAAAATGAATGTTTGCAGTATTATTTTCAAGTTCAACTGAGATTTCCTATCTTAAAAAAATAATGAGTAATCTCAGAGGGAACCTTGTTGGATTTTTATGGGAATTTTAATGAGTTATTATTATAGAGGCTGATTTTTAAAGACAAAGCAAAACACTACTTTTGCAGACTCATCTCTTATTCACACTCCTGAAGGAAAACACATATAAAAAAGCTGTCCTCTGTATGTTCATGTTAGGCAATCTGTGCAAGTTTAGAGCAGAAAGCTCTGGTGGGCTTTGAGGTCAGAAGATACTCAGTTTTACCTTGCAGGCCCTAGCAGATGGGGGGATATTTGCTATCGCTTTTGTTAATACAAGAAATCATACCCAAACTCAAAGCATATAGTGAGCTGCTACCATAATATGTTTTAAACTTAAAAAAAGTATTTTATGATGGGTGTTTTGTTTGCATATTTTTGCAGCAAATGTATGCCTAGTACTTGAAGAGGCTAGAAGTCATTGGATCTCCCAGAACTGAGTTATAGACAGCTGTGAACTGTTATGTGGGTGCTGCAAATTGAACCCAGGTCCTCTAGAAAAGCAGCCAGTGCTTCTAACTGTTAAGACATCTCTCTAGTCCCATATACATAGTATTTTTTAACAAAAGAAATCCAATGGAAAAAGTTTCAAAAACTGAGTTTAAGAAAGAAAAGTAAAAATTTTTAAAATGACCAAATTTTATTGTATTTTATCACAAAAGCCCTAGGGAGTGCTCTATACTTTGGTGCAAAATAGGCACATTTCTATATATTTAAACTTACACAAATGAACATTCAAATTAAAAAGTATTTCCCAGTGTTTCCAATAAGAAGTAGCCATGGTAGAAGGGGCTCAGGGCCTGGGACATATGGCATGCAGTGACACATGTGTCACTGGGACATATGGCATGCAGTGACACACGTGTGTCATCACCAAACCACTGCCAGACATGCAGCACAATAATCTCACCGTGTTCTCCTGCCTCTGCCGTAACTGCAAAGTCAGGTCACTCAACATCTGACTGAGAGTTGCACGCACGGCGGTGTTGATACTGCGCTGGTGACAGCTGCATGTGTAGGTCTCAATGCACACCTGGTAAGAAAACAAGAACAGTGTACACACTCTAGACATCCATTTATCACAGACAGTCCTTGGCATTAGCCTGAGAGGATACCAACTTTTTTTTTTATATATATATTTTTAAACAAGCTCTTGCTTTCTTTTAACTGTGGCTGGCCTTGAACTCGGGGTCATGTTGCTCTGGCTTCCAAATCCTTCTGGAAGCTTGACTTTGAACTATTTATTAAAAAAAAAAAAAAAAGGTACCTAGCCATATCTTAAACCTCTGGAAATTTGCTTTTAAACGTTAATGGAAATCTTGCCCTCATTGTTACCACTCTCATAATCACATGTTTCTGAACTTCACATCTGTGAGGTTTGTGTGACACAAACAATTCTAAGAGAAACTCAAGTGGCTGGAGACAACTCCGTTTGTTTCAGCACAGGACTTGGGAAATCTCAGAGCTATAAAGAGTTTAAATGTGTTAACTGTTGCTGTATTCACTGAACAAGGACAAACGCAAAATGGCCTTTGGGGGCGGGGCGGGGGGGGGGGGAGTGTGCACCTGTCTCTGACGCACTGTGATTCAATTCAGAATATCAGGAGTGAAAACACAGGCTTGGGCTTCCCTGCATGCAGACAACCCTGTCATGGGATGTGTCCTCCTCTCAGGAAGCAAGCCTTACAGAGTTCTTTCACAAACAGTGGCTTCTGCTGGAGCTGTGGAGCTCTGAAGCAAGGGTGACCCTGTGCTTATGAGGTAACAGCCTCATGTGCCACATTGCCAGCTGAGAGCCACAGAGCCACCTGGACTGCTGTGAGGGAAAGATACACAGTGTCACCATCCTGCCCGTTTTCTGTCTGATGTTCTGGTGAGGAACATGTCAGTCGAGCCCTCCTTATTTATATCTGTGAGTCTGAATGTGTAGTTGATCCTTAAAAAGGTTTTGTGGCTACTTATGGAGAAATCCCAGATTTGTAGGAGGGGTTGGGGGTGGGGATCTATTATTTTATAATTACTCTGAATGTCATGGCGATGCTTTTGAGGGTTTGTGGCCTCTAAGCAAGGATGGGCACAGCAATAGATGCCTGCTTAAAAATTGCCTACTTTTTTTTTTTTTTTCCTCTCCATAAGGCATCTGTCCTTAGGAACAGCTCCTGAAAGGCTCTATTAAAAAAAGAGGTTCACACCAAAATGGAAAATTTAATTTGTTGACTGATACCTAAGATGAGAGCAAGTGGGTGGGGGGAGGGAGAGAAGGAGAGAGAGGGGTGGAAGAAAGTTGTTGCTAGTACTCAAGGTATGAGAGCTTCTTGGTAAGCCACACTATAACAATCATTTAATAAAATTAACCAAATGCAAATGTTTTCTTTTCATTATTAATTTTTCAGTGTTGGGATGGAACCCAGGATCTATATGTGCTGGGCAAGTACAGCTCTAACATTTACCACAATCCCTAATTCTACAAAATAAATATTTTTAAAGCTTAATTCATAGCCTACAGAATGTTTAATATTTCACTAGGGACATTTGAAACTTAATACATATTTGGATGTTAGTCTAGATGGATTCCTTCTAGATAGGATTCCCATTAAAAATAAAATCAAATTTGTTCTATTTGTTGTTTGTTTGTTTGTTGAGACAGGTCTCATTATATAGCTTTGAGGGATCTAGAGCTCACAATGTAGACCAGGATGGCCTGAAACCAAAAAGCTCTCACTTGCCTCCCTGGTGCTGGTATTAAAAGGGAGTGCCCACTTTCTCTCAAATCATTATACATTATATAATGTGTTTAAAGACACAGTAATTTATACATGTTTTTAGGATGGTGTTTTAATCTCCAGTGCTTATCCACTGGGATGTGATGGAATAACTTTAAAACTCTGAAAGTGCTTCTCATTGCTGCACTTTGATAAAGCCAATGTCTCTGAGGTCTAAGTGTGTGATGCCGTATATCTTTCATAATTTAATGGTTTTCTTCATATCATATTTTCAAAAAATACACATTAGCCAATCTTCCTTAAAACATTATATCAACCCCCTGAAAGCTGTGAGACAGAGCATTCATGAAAAACCAAACTTGATATAGTACAATGTTAAAAACAGAAAAGAACTTTGCAGATGCCAGATATATTTTTTTGAGTGTGAGTGCTATGCCCTGCTTTTGGTTGTTAGTAGTATAGGGTTAGCATTGGCCATAAGTTATCACAAGAGACATATCACTAGGAAAAATGGTGGACACACTTAGTGGGAAAAAAGTGTTAACCTAAGAAGCTTATCCTGCCAAATTTTGGAATATAATACCAAATATAACAAATGGATGTATTGTTAAATACAAACAGTATTACTTTTCTCTGGCATCTCTATTTTTAGGTGCTCAGAATGAACTATTTTATCAGCTATTCTGAGAGGGTAATGTGTGGATGATGGTGACTATAACCACAGTGGATTGTATTTCTGTATGACATGGCCAAAAATTAAAAAAGAAATAGCTTCTTAGGCTTTCTATGGCGTTAAGCTGTTAAACTAGTTAGCCAATGGTACTAAGGTTTATATTTTAAACTGTATTCAATAGAGTTTTTTGGTTTATTTTTATTTTTTTTGTTTAATCAATTTATTCAGATTACATCTCAATTGTTATCCCATGACTTGTATCCTCCTGTTTTTCCCTCCCTCCTGCCTTCACCCTATTCCCTTCCCCTAGGTCTAAGACCGAGGGCAGAGTTTTTTTTGCTGTTTGTTTTGTTTTTTTAATTGCAGAAATGCTTAACGTTTTTGCTACAAGGCATTACTAAAATGAGTACATGGGGGGTGGGGTGGGGAAACTAGTAAAGAGATTGCCAAGTCAAAAAAACCCCAAGCAAACCAAAGCCAGGTCAGTTTCTTCCTTTTCCCAGCATCATGCCACTTCAGTGTTCCCTTTGTATCTCTTACTTAGAGCTTGAAAAGCCTAGAGCCTGTACCCTGGGCAGAAGCAAAATACCCTGTGAAAATCCACAAGCCCCCGATCACCAGGGAGTGCATGAGGACGCAGGGCAGTGAAGAGAGCCATAACACATTTTGATTATTCCAGCACATGTGAACATCCAGCTTTATAAAATACTAGTCACAATGAGAAGGAAACCATAGATGATTAACGATGCAAAGCAAACTCTCAAAACAGGCGAGGCTAGTCTCTCTCATGTTCTTTTTCCACAGAAATAGCCTCTTCTGTGCCTGATGGCCAGACTGCCCCTGCCCATGGTGCCATGAAAAGCACAGGAGCCTGGATGAGACAACTGTCTGGGTGGTGGACTGACTAGTCATCTTTGTCATTTTAACTGACATAAAAATTCATCTAGGTAATCCTTCGTAGATCTCTGTTCACACTGAAAGCTAAGCTAATGGTAGCTTGACAGCTAGAGGACAATTGGATCCACTGTTAGTTCATTAGTCAATTCATTAGCTAGTTAAAACTACTAGGTACTAGGTCTCTTATTTAAAAGGCAACAGGTTTGCCTTGCTCACAGGAGTCATACTAAAAGATAAACAGATTTCAATGTAACTTTTTACTATTCCTTCATTGAAATTACTGCTCCCAGCAAACAACTGCCTGTGTCTCCTGTTAACTGCTTTTTTCTAAAATATAGATCTCAATACAATGGTAATATCAATATACTTCTTTTTGTAAACTAAAGTCCATATAAGCGTCAGGGAATCAAAAAGTCATAAGAACTGGATCTACCTGCCACAGATGAAATAAACTCCAGATAAACATACCTACCTGTTCCTGAAAATGGGAATTTTCCCTGGTCTTGGGATTCTTTGCCTTCCCCAATTACTAGGAAAATTTAATTCTGTCCCTGGACTATATTTGTCTCAGCAGATTTTCACTTGGCTGACAGACTTCTTCCAGAAATCACTTGTGGACTGCAAGCTGCTGAGATCTGGACTTCCTGAGAGCTGATGTTAACCAGTCCAGCTGATGTGATCGCTCCCTCTCTTTCAACTGATCAACTAATCAGATGCTTCTGATAAATGCCCTTTGACAGCCTTCCTGGGCCTCTGATAACAACATCCTAATGTCAGTTAGAAGTAGTTACAGATGAGAGTATGTCAACCACTGTCCCACCTTACAGGCTGAAATGCTATGTCAAAAGGAATTCCCTGGCATAGGGGACAAATGGGTTCCTATAATGCCAACTGACACACCCCAAATGGGCCCTTAGTCCCTGCTCCTCATGGTTTGCTTTTTGCCCCCGGCATGGTAAACATTATTTCACACTATATTCATATTAAGACCATATTAATATAGTCAAACTTATGACATGATATCATCCCTTACATAAAGGATGGAGCTATGGCATCAAAGATTTGACTCAGGTACATAAGAATAGGGGAAATGCAGAGATCATGTAAAGAAAGCTGTCTGATTCCATCTTGTTAGAAACAGCCTAACTCCATCTCAAAGACCACCAGCTCTTGGAAAATTCCCTCCCAGAGGGTCAAGTTGACCTTATACTAGACAACACTCTATTTGCACCTTTACTATCTATGAGTTACTTTGGATACCCTAAATGTTGCCAGGCACACTTTCAAAGTTAGCTAGAACTGCTTGTTAGCAAAATAACTTGAGCCAGAGCTGACCACCCTGTTCCACTATCCAGCCCCCATATGAGCTAATTGTGGTTTTTACATATGCAATACAACTTCCCCCTGGGGATGCAGTTCAGATCCCGAACTGGCTGTCTCCCTAAGCTCAGAAAAAAAAAAAAAAAAAAAAAAGCTTCTGCGTCTGAAGTGAGTTTTCTCAGCTTCCGCACCAAACACAACAATACTGTTCTTCTTTTTTTAAAAAAAGATTTATTTATTATGTATACAGTATGCATCAGATCACATTATAGATGGTTATGAGCCACCATGTGGTTGCTGCGAATTGAACTCAGGACTCTGGAAGCACAGTCAGTGCTCTTAACCGCTGAGCCATCTCTCCAGCCCAGTACTATTATTCTTATGATTTATCACCTGCCTCAGTATTTTGTAAACATACATCTTCTTCACTCACTGATTGGTTCAATAAAGAGCTTCTGGACAGTATCTAGGCAGGAGAGGAAAGGCGGGGTTTCCAGGCTGAGAGAGAGAGGCTCAGGAAAAAAATCAGATGCAAGGATTTGCCAAGCACGACATGGGAAGAAAATTTCTGGGACTGAGTGAGAGAGAGAGGTAACCAGCCATGTGGAGGGTCATGGCTAGGACAGTTGGGATTAAACATAAAGTTATATACCAGAGAGTCTGCCAAGCTATAGTACCTAAGCTTTTATAAATAATAAGTCCCCATGTCTTTATTCATCTGCCGGTGGATCAAGAAAGTCTAGCTATAAAAGACCTTGTCAATTTCCATGCCCTCAGCCTTCCTCTATATTAAGGGAGTGACTGTCTTTGGAAAACTCAGCATGTCTTCTAACCTATGCATAATGCTAAGAGAAGTCTATCGCTGAACGCTGACCCTTCAGGACTGTACCCGTGTGGAGGTCTAGTAATGACAGTTCTTGAAACTGCATAGCTAATGATAATGTTTGCTTAGTTTGTAATTGCTCATTTAACAACTATGGTGATTTGTTTCTAATTCCTCTCGTAACACAGAAAGTATGCTTGCGGAAGACTTTTCCGACTAGAGGTTAATTAAGCAAATTTGTGTTAGACACAAACCAATGTTGCCTTCACATTTATATTTGGAAAGCCTAGTGGTCCTCTTATGGTTTCAACAGTACCTCCAGGAAATACTCTCATCTTTCATACTTACGTACACATCTCATTTCCTGACGAACAGGTTTCAGAGTCAGCGCCGTCAGGAATGATCATCAGTATGTACCACAATGGGAGGGGAAAGATCAGCTGGATTCCTTCCCACCATCCCCAGAGGAGTTTTATGTGACTTAAGCTTGTCCTATTTTTCCTAAGTTGCTTCCCTAACATTTTTTAAAGACAATAGCAAATACTGTACCCTGTGGGACTGCACCTACCGCAGCCCTTTGTGTGGAATTGGGTACTGAGTCTTACTGGAACGTCCATGCTATGAAATGGGGGTATTTGTGGTGCACAGGGGCTGGAGAGTGAGATGCTTAGGGAACCCTCTTGGGTGGGACAGGTAGGATCCACACCAAACATGGAGGCTCCTGAGAATATTCACTTACCGCTAAGCTCAAGGGCCTTCACCTTTAGTCTACACTTTTTTTCCTTCTGGTTGCTTCTGATTTTGTCAGGGACTCCTCTGTGTTTAGTGAATCACTCTATCTGGACATGTCTGCCGGGTCTTTTTCTGACTTTCAGAAACTCTCAATAAATACCCGATTTCTATGAGGATGAGTGAGGTGGCCTCATAAAGCTACCCCTGAGGAGTGAGAGAAGTCTCCCCTCCTCCTTGTTGCTCTCTTCCTGGCGTCCATTGGCAAGGGTCACTTCTCTGTCTTTCTTCAGATGGCAAAGGGCTAACAACCTCCTGAATACCAATCCATCTTCTTGCTAACTTTAGAAACTTTACTGTTTTATAACAAATGAACAGGCGAACGCCCAAATAATAAGACCTCTCACCATGTCTCTTAAAATTCAGTTGAAAAAAATTCTAATAATGATGCTATTGCATTGCTCACATACACTGAGACACATCCATGTCCCAAAGAAAAGTGTTTGCCTATCGCTGTAAGTCCATGATTGAAAACTATTTTATGATATACTGAAGGCCAACTATTTTACTGCTGCTTCTCTTTTGACGACTGTAAACATTTTCCACATGGTCCGAACTAGAAATGTAGCTCAGCGGTAGAATGCTTCTCCATGATTTCAGAACACAGAAAAGCATTGCCACTTTGTGGTATGAACATGTACTCCTATCAGAACAAGCAAATATTAAAAATATTCTTTTCAAGGAATGAAAGGAAAACTTCCAGGCAAAATAAAGTTCAGGTCTGAAAAGACGATGTTTCCAGAAGCTGAGACACAAGCTAGACATTCAAGGAGCCAAGCATTTTTCTTTTCTGGACACATTTTGAAATGTGCTGGAAAGAGCATGTGATTAGTTACAAGATGCATTTCTCAGGGCTTGTGAGATGGATAGAGCTGAATCAATAAACATGTTTCTAGACCTTAGAATGTTTCTTGAAAGTAAATTTAAACAGAAAATGCTTTGCAATTATTCTTAGAAAAAAAAAAACCAACAGAATGAGAAAGAATATTCCTGAGTGCAATGGAGTGGGAGTCTGGTACTTTTGTTTTCATATGTAAAGCCTCAAACAAAGCAAACCAAAGCATGCAGAGCCCTAAGATCCATGACATTAGGAGTAAGGCCAGCCACACAGCATGTTTCCCACAAGGCACACCAGCAGAGACTCCCCACAGTCAGCAGAGAAGTGGTTGGAGAGTCTATCTGATGGCGCTCAGATCTAGTTGAGCATTCCTCTCAGTCAAAGGGAAACCAGCAGTGAGCAGGGTGCACGGACAGGTGATACTCACTTCTGCGATCTTCAGCACAGCGCTTCCATTCATGTCAAATGTTGGGGTGTAGGTGATGCACAGTAAAACCTAGACCCAGCAGGAAGTGAAGAAAGAAGGGAAAGACAGGGTTAAAAATATAGAAATAGATTTATATCGTGGTTTGTATGAGAATGGCCTCCATTGGGTCATATATTTGCATGCTTAGTCCCCAGTTGATGAACTGTTTCAAAGGGTTAGGACATGTCTCCTTGTTGGAGGAGGTGTGTCTCTGTTGGAGGAGGAACGTCACTGAGGGTGGGCTTTGAGGTTTTGAAAGCCCATGCCCAGGCCCTAGCACTAAGCTCTCTCGTTTTCCCTCTCTCCTTCCCTTCCTCCCTCCCTTCCCCCATCCACCTCATTGCTGTTTATGGATCAGGATGTAAAGCTCTCAGCTAGTGCTCCAGCACCATGCTTGTCTGCTTCCTGCCAGGATGCTCATGGACTAACCTTCTGAACTGTAAACAAGCTTCCAATGAAAGGCTTTACAAAACTTGCCTTGGTCATAGTGTCTCTTCACAGTAACAGGACGCCAACTAACACAGTTGTCACAGGCTGTCTGTGCAGTGTTTCCTGCTACACTCAGAACAGGAGAGCCACAACCAAAGAAAGAACCAGCACAAGACTGGCAAGAAACAGCATCTCCCCACAACCTCAAGAGGTCTGCCCAACAATAATGCTAGTGAACACGGATACTAAAGATCAGGGAAAAAATGACCAGTCCAGGAAATGCTAGGTCATGTCTCATGAATGATTTCAGCTAACTTTAGACATGTATTATAAGGATTGCTCCTGTCCTACTGATAAGAAAGATGAGCCTCAGAACTATAACATAGGATGTTTATGATGCCACGGATAAATGAGATGAGATTTGAATTTAAGTAACGTGACCCCATATGCTGACCCACTGTGCAACACTGCCCGTACCTTCTTCATCTTCTGTACCTAGACTGAAATGTCACTATGACTATCTGTTCTTACCCCTTCCCCAAGCCACACGGGATTAGACATCTTTTATGCTACTTTTGCCTCTCTTGTTACTGTCCCCAGGGTGGTGCATGGGATTTTTTTTTACTTTCTGGCCCTGAATTCACTTTCTTCCCTAAGATATATAGATAAATGATTGATGATGGTTCACAAGATCTTTAAGACTCATTAAATACTCTTCTTTCTACTAATGGAGCTATTAGGGAACCAAGCACTAAGAGCCCCTGGCACTTGAGAATCACTTTTATCTTTTATTGATAGAAATCCAGACTTTCACCTCTCCTTGGATTTTGACTTTTTTGCTGGAGAAAAACATTTAGGAAAGTGCTGGAACCTGCTGACCCTACACCCAACAGCTGTGCCCGCTTGCAGTGTGGCCTGCCAGAGACAACCTTCTGGGGCCTTTCTCATCTGGTTCCATTTATGAAGGAACACAGAAGCAGAAATATATATATACATACAGGAAATGTACTTAACCACCACACCAAAAAACCAATGACACAACTGCCCGGTGTAGAAACAACTCTTTCTCAGTTTGAGCTGCTGGCTAAACCAGCCCTGAGGTGGGGGTGAGGGTCAGCCTCTTCTTCAGAGAGCAAACTGTGTATAACTAAGGAAACAAAGTAGGGTTGTTTTTTTTTTGGTTTTTTTTTGTTTTGTTTTGTTTTTTTGCCAAGTTCTATCACCAAATTACATAAGTTACTGTGAGTTTTCTCTCTAGTTTTTTTTTTTTTTTAATCCATATAGTTGATTCCAGATAAAAGGTGGTTCTGTGTCATAATGGATAGGAAAAAAGAGTATGTCCTTTGACCCCCATGAACTATGGATGTCTTATAATTTTCAATTTTGAGCCTGGGCTTGGCAGGCAGGAGAGGGTGATGACAAGGGGACCATCTCAGTATGTGCTTGGAGGGTGTTCCCATCTTTTGTGTATCCACAGTATACACGCCTAGCGTGTTGTCTAAATCTCTGTCGTTGGCTTGTCCTTTATTGCTCTTCTAAGGCTCCTTTCATGGGCTGCATCTGGGTCTCATCTTCCAGCCTATAACTCAAGCATCACCACCTCGGACACCCCCTTCCCACCAATACCCTCCTTCACATGGCCTCTGTCACACCCTGAACACATACCCATCTCATACGTTACTGGCTTATTCTTATGTGTACAATCTTCCCTTTGTCTTTACCGCTCACTGGGTACTTAGGACACATTCATCTGATGCCTTCTTACTTTAATATTTTTGCCACACCGCAAGCCTCCTTTACTTCTCTTTTTATACCATATGTCTGGCTGGGGGAAGGAAAGTTAAGAAGACGATGGGCAGAGGTGGCAGTCATGGTCTTTTGTTTCTTGTTCCAGTTGGACTAGTGGGTTTGAGAATATTGGCAGTAAAGTCTGGCAATGGGCAACTTTATAAGATGCTGAAGGCATTTCTTTCTGAACTGGTTAACTATTAGCGTTACTTAAAGGGCCACCTATCAGTTTTCTGATTTCCAGTTTCCTGTGCATTCACTCAAGGTGTCAAAAAGTAGATTTGGAAAGAACTTTATATTTGACCCAATTTTCAGAAGCAATAGCTTCCTTTAGGCAGCAGGCCTGAGAATCAGGCACCTGGAGGCGGGGTTGGGGTGGGGATTGAGGCAATGTGGACTATAAATTGGAGGTATTCAAAGAAAACATCCCAGGAAATATAAGCAACTTATTTCTTCATGTGTCAGGAAATCATGGCACCAGAGAATCCCAGTTCACTCAGTGGGGAAGGCAGGCTTTGCACACCAGTATGTAGCTAGCAGTATTCACAGATTCTCTGAGCTACCGGGAAAAAGCAAAACCAACAAACTGAAACAGAAAACAATGAGGGGAAGTAATAGAGGAAGGATAGAGTTGCAGACAGATTCCAATCTCTCCAGTGGTGATGGACTGGCTCAAATCCATTTGAGGAAGAGATGAGGAAACTCCTAGTGGATGCTCATTATTTGGAAGCTGGTATCATCCCACCACTGCCATGCCCACTCCATCTTTACTGTTCTAGTCAGTCCAGCTGAAATCCCTCAATTCCACATTTCCATATATTTTCTAAGTACTCTGTTAGATAGTGATAATATAGCATACTTTGTAGAGCATAGGTAAGTTTCTTAAAATGCATAACAAAACCTTACTGCAATAGCTATCATGATCCCAGAAAGAAGTAAAAAATCTGAGTTACACAGACTTTCTTCAGGCAGTTTACATATACTGCTTTTATCAGTGACCCCTTTCAGTACCCTTCCCCTTGACTGATAAGCTTCTCAGGAGTAAAATCTCCTTTCTGGTGGCCATCTTGGCTGCAGTACTTGCTGGGAATTGCTGTGGGTCCTGGTCCATGCCCAATATCTTCTCTGTGTTACATGTATGAGTGATCAGCCTCACAGAGGCTCAGTGGGGCTTTGCATTTATGTTCTTATAATGTGGGTGGACAGGATAGTTAGGAGGCCTAAGGGCACATAGAGAACTGTTCTGAAAATCTCACTGTGATTGGCTAGAGATTTTTTAACCTCCATGCATATGTGTGTGTATGCCCATATGTGTGTGAGTGTACATGCATCTTATATGATATATATATATATATATATATATATATATATATATATGGATTCTAAATCATGCACACACAGACAGACATACACACACACACATACACACAAACATAAACATTTTTAGATTTTAGCATATTTCAGAGTTTGTATTTTTGGGGTACAGATTTTCAACTGGTGAAGTCTATACAAATATTCCCCAAACCGAAGAAATTCAGAGAGCTGAAACACTTTTGGTTCCAAGCATTTTGGATTAAGTGGTCTTTATTGTGCAACACTGCAATATTGTGGCCTAGTTGGGCAATTAAGATTTGGTAAGCCCCTACACTAAGGATGCTCAGTACCCTGGCAAGAAACACCTCACTTTGCTTTTTAAAAAAAGAGGGGGGGATCACTATAGCCAGGGACACTCCTCATGGAATACCCCTCCACCCAGCTCTTCCTATATTGCTCTTCTGAGACTGTCATATATGGTGACTCACATATATGGTGACTTGTTTTGAAGTTTGAGCCAAGGAAACCTTCTCTAAAGGGTTCCAAATGAATCCATTTGGAATGAAATGAAACCACACCATTTCCAGGACACCCAGAAGTGAGGAAGTGACTACTAAAGTTACAGGGCACCAACTGATTTCCACTTGACACCTACTTGTAGGCAGCATTATTTGGGTTCTCATTCATTCATACACTCATTCATGCAAAAAATACTGGCTGAGGCGGACTAGAGGTCAGGTTCATGACTCGGCGCTGGGAACATACCTGTGAACAAAACGCCATGATTCCCCCATCCCCCAGACCTAATGTCTGACAAATGTCTGATGCTCACAAAATAAATGATCACAATAAGCTATGAAGAGCACTTGCCTGGGGAAACACTGTGAATAAAGGCTATCCAGGTTTACTACATAATACCCAAGTTGTAAAGCTCTGACTCTAATTTTAACTCTGGTAACATACATAATTGATTAGTTAAATTCAAGGAAGGCATAAAGGGTATGATCCCTAGGCTCCTGGGGGACATGGGGAAACATAAAGGATACAGCAATATCTTTCTGTAATTATTAAAAATAAATTTTTTGCACGAGTGTTTCTTGAAGGAACAATGGTCTCATTTTTCAAAATACAAAGATAAGAAACTAAGTAAGTTACTAAGAAAGTGAATGCAGCCCAGGGAAGGCCACTCACTCATCTCTCCTTCCCTGTGGAGAAAGCCAGAAAGCCCAGCAGATCTCAGAACCTCACCCTGGCTGTACATTTTGCCATCTCACGTACACTGGCCTGAATGTTCACACTTTAAAAAAATTGCAAAATTCTTCCTCTTAAGAATAGAAAATTCAGTGATGTTCCTTTAGCCCTGCTGGAGAGAGTGTTTCCCACATGGCCCATGCATAAAAAACAAAGCAGCAGTGAATTGGTAAACTTGTCTGCCTTTAGAAAGAAGGAATCTCGAAAAGAATAAAAGCATATAGAATTTCAGAGGACATTTCATTTTTTTAAAGTTTAAAATGTAGATGCCAAAGATAGCTATGTTTACCTATATCTATCAGGGTTAGGCTTAGGGTTTGTTCAATCTCAGCACTGTGTAAAATGTGGGTTAAGTAATTCTTTGGAGGAAGGATCCTGTGCTCTTGTGGGTAATTCGTAGCTTTATAGGTATCCATCCAATGAATGACAGTGGTACCTCTTTCCTCACCACCTGTAATAACCAAAATGTCTCCCAGACATGGACAAAACTGCTCCAGATGGAAGCCACTTGTTTTGGCTTCTTTGCATCCACATCTTGTGAATACAGCTTGAAACATCTCTAAATTTTTGTCTTTGCAGATCTAGAATTAGGACTAGAAGGATATTTGGGATACTTATTCTTCACCAGTTCAGACCCTGAGTTGCAGACAGAAATGGGGATCTGGGCTTTAACCCCAATCGTGCCATTTCATCTCATGATACTAAAAATTTGCCAATATTAAGCTGGCATGGCAGGTGATTAGACACTCTCTTCCTGGGTCAGCTTGCCCTAGTTCTATGACATGGCTATTCTGAGATGTCTAGAGTTGTTTTGAGCCAATACAAGATTGGCATAGACTGCTTAAATATCCAACTTGCAATTTATTTCAGACTACTTAATTAGCTTGTGGTTATGTTCCAGGTTATATATGGCCTTTATTTGTTATACTTGTAATAAGATATTGATAATTCATTACACAGGCCCTGATTACCTAATTCTAGGAAATATTATGCTAGTGATGTTCTTGAAAAGTATATAAATATTAATTATAATGAGGCTACTGATTCACTTAATCAACTAAACAACTTGCATCCATTCCTATTTTCCTCCCCTTTCTAAATTCCCCATTAATACCACTTCTGACAAGTAGGCTTACAAATCTATTTTCAGACACTACATTTCTCTAAATTTTAATTCATTCTTTCTTTCTTTCTTTCTTTCTTTCTTTCTTTCTTTCTTTCTTTCTTTCTTTCTTTCTATCCTGGTGGTAGCCCCACCTCTCCTCCCAGTTTTACTCTCCCTCTCTCTTCCCCATTCACCCTCCCTTATAACTCAGAAAAGGGGAGTCCTCCTAACTACCCGCCCCAACTCATCAAGTTGCATCAGGACTGAATGTGTCATCTTCCTCTGCGCGCTGGTAAGGCAGCCCTGCCAAGTTAAAGTAATCAAAAAATTGTCAAGCGAGCCCCCGCTTCCGTCAATAGAAGACCCACACGAAGCCTGAGCTACCCATCTGATACAGTTTTGTAGGGGACCTAGGTCCAGTCCATGCAAGGTCCTTGGTTGGTGCCTCAGTTTCAGGAGGCTCCTTTGGGCCCTGGTCAGTTGGCTCTGTTGGTCTTCTTGTGATTCTCCTGTCACCTCCAGGTGCTTTTCTCCTTCCCCCCACTTTTCCACTAGACTTCCTATGCTTTGCTCAATGTTTGGCTGTGCGTCTCAGCATCTGTTTTCAGGCCCTGCTGGGTGAAGCCTCTCAGAGGACAATTCCTGTCTGTAAGCACAGCAGAATATCATTAATAGTGTCAGGGGTTGGTTCTCTCCCACAGGGTGGGTCGTGGGTTAGGACAGGCATTGGTTAGACATTCCCTCAGCCTTTGCTCTATCTTTATCCCTGTACATCTTGTAGGCAGGGTGAATTTTGATTCGAAGTTTTTGTGGATGGGTTGGTGTTCCCCTCCCTCTACTAGGAGACTTGCGTAGTTAGAGGGTGACTTCTTCAGTCTCTACAGTCCCTGCTACTAGGAGTCTCTGCTAGAGTCCCTCTCATATCCTTCCAGGAGCTTACCCTGACTTAGGTCTCCAGTTTGTCACAGAGATACCCCTACCCACAGTTTCTCTTTTCTCTGCAGGTCTTTTGTCCTCCATCCCCCACTCTCCCCAGGTCTGATCTCCACCCATATATCTGTCTGTGTTTCTTCTCCTACCTTGTTCTTTCTCTTCACTACTACCTCTGTCTATTCTATTTCCCCTTCTGAGTGAGGTTTAAGCATCCTCCATTGGGTCCTCCTTTTTACTTAGTTTCTTTGGGTCTATGTATTATAGTATGTTTATCCTGTATTATATGGCTAAAACCCACTTGTGAGTGAGCACATACCCTGTGTATCTTTCTGGGTCTGGGTTACCTCACCCAGGATGATTTTTTCTCGTTCCATCAATTTGCTGGAAAATTTCAAGATTTCTTTGTTTTTAATAACTGAGTAGTATTCCATTAAATGTACTACAGTTTCTTTATACATTCTTCAGCTGAGGGACATCAGGGTTGTTTCCAGATTCTGGCTATTAAGAATAAAGCTGCTATGAACTAGTTTGGCAAGTGTCTTTGTTGTGTGGTAGAGCATCTTTTGGGTATATACTCAAGAGTAGTATAGCTAGGTCTTGAGGTGGAGCTATTCTCAATTTTCTGAGAAAGTGACAGACTGATTTCCAAAGTGGTTGTGCAAGTTTGCGCTCTTGTCAGTAATGGAGGAGAGTTCCCCTTTCTCCATATCCTCATCAGCATGTGCTGTCACTAGAGTCTTTGATCATGGCCTTTCTATGGGTGTAACATGGAATCACAGAGTTGTGTTGATTTTCATTTCTCTGATGACTAAGGACATTGAGCATTTCTTTAAGTGCTTCTTAGTTATCCTCAGATAATTCTCTGTTTAGTTCTGTGTAAATTTTAACTCTTAATTTCACTTTCAAAGCATCAAAAATGAACAATGTTGTCCCATAGTATCCAAAGGATATTAATTCCAGAGCTTCACACAGATAGTAAAGTCTGTGAATGGTCAAATTGTTTATATATAATCTAAATTTTCAAATCAGTTCTAGATTACATGTAATGTCTGATTCAACATAAACAATATATAAATAGTTGTTATACTATATTGTTTAGGGAATAAGGACAAGAATGTAGGCACCTTTGGTTCCAAACCTCTGGTTGGATTTCCAACCCCACTGGTGAAACCACAAAGGTTGAATTATGGTAATTACGTGTCTATTTATCTCTTTCTTACTACATGGCAAGGCTTTGAATACTTTGCTTTTAACTCCACATAGTTGATACATGTTGGTAAAACAATATTACTTGTTGAGTGCTATGTTATGCCACATGTAGCCCATGATAGCTATGAATCCAGCTCAATGCAAAATAGTAAGCTTACTTAAAACTTTATAAGATTTTGGATGATGTTGATGATGATGATGATGATGATGATGATGATGGTGATGATTTGTAACTCAGTTGTATGGCTCTTAAGCTTGAAGTTTGTAGATGCTAACTCTGTGTTATAATGTGCAAGGCTGAACATGACTGGGAGTTCAATTGTCTCCCAAAGGTTAATGTATTCAAGATGTGGTAACCAGCCTATAGTGCTCATTGTGAGACTATAGTGAGACTTTTAGGAAGTAGAGAGGAACGGAGGACCTTAAGCCACTGGGGGAATATCCTTAAATGGCACCCCACCCCGTTCCTCTCCCCCTCTATTTTTCTGAACATCAAGGGTAATCAGCTTTGCTTTCCCATGTGTTGCCCACAAAGATGTTCTGCTTTGCAAGAGGTTAAAAAGCATCAGAACCAGACAACCATGGTCCTCCAAAGGTTGACTTTTTCAAGTAGTTTGTCACTGTGAAAGAAAGCTGACTGATACACTGAGCAAAATAGTGCAAGTTGAAAAAAGATTGAAATTTAGAAGTCCCTTAAGACACACACACCTACACACACACATACACACACACACACACGTTCTATAAGCTTGTTGTGGCTTAATCTCTCCACTGGATTTTAAGAAATCAAACTGCACTGACACCCTTAACTCCTCCCCTTTCCCCTTCCTGTTGAGACCCTCCTCACGATGAAGCTACTACCTCAGATAATCTCTGCCTCTATGAACTTAAGGCTTTTGATAATCTCAGGATTGATTTGAATGTTCCATGAAAGCTTCTCAGGATAGCTATCAAAGGGCTGGAGCCAAACTGGTTAATAATTGCAAAACTATTCTCAAATACCCAAATCATGAATTCTATCTAGGAGGTGAGGGAAGCCCAGTGATTTAGGTAAGGAGTGATTCTGCAGCCTGTGCAACTGGACCTGACAGAGCAATTGGTACATAACAATCTACAAAACTATTGTTTTTAAGTGAGGCAGCTATAATTCAGTAAATACAATTTGTACTTTAGGAATCAGAAATATATATCAGGATATACATATACATATAAATCACCCTAAATGCTACCAGATGAAAAAAGAGAAATTCAGAAGAAACTTATGAGGCAGAAAATTTCCAATGCTCTCTGTTCCATATTTTGATTTTATAAGAATATATCTTCTGATTATGCCTCATATAATCTTATCTAATAACTAGAACAAAAAATGAAAGCTATGAAATGTCCTGAGCCAAGAACTTCTCTTATTTTTTTATGATTTTTTTGTGTGCATGTATGTGTGTGCACATTCTTCCCCTATAGGGAGAGATTTCTATTTCTTCATTATGTTTCATCATTTAAACTACTGTTGGCTCTGCAGTTAGTTCAAATACTTGGAAGGTTGGTTGACTTTTCTGCCTTTCATACATGATACATTTAAGACCAGGTTAACTCCCAGCCCAGCAACAGAGCATTTCCAGGAAATCTAAAAGGCTAAAGGAGTTCCTTCATCTCCAGTGACTGTTTAAAGCCAGCAGTGAAATGAATTATTCCAGTTTAATTACAGAAATGATCTGATAAGATAGGCTATTTTAATTCTAAACTACAAATCTAAAATATTCTCATTTTTGAACTCATGTTCTCACATGTAATTACAAGTTGGTTTGTCCCATCTGTTGTTTATTTTGGTGGGCTATTAAAAATTCCACGTGTTTCCTTCTCATCTCTTTTAGTTAATAACCAAGTTAACAGAACAGCTGCTCTGCTAGGCACCAAAGGAATAAAAGCCAGTAGGTTTATCATTAGTTTTTACTTAATAACTAGTAAAATTTCCACCCATGCCTGAATCACAATTTAGGAATAGCTAGTTGGAGAGATTTGCAATGTACACTTTTCCTGAAAATGCTATTGTAGGGCTCTAGCTAGCCTCATGCACATCTGAAGTGCACCCTCATCCATTCTCCCTGAGGAAAATACAAGGAAAACACAAGAGGTGGCAGAGGGAATCATGTTCCAGCTGCGTCTGGGGAAAAACAAGCCAGACTAGATTCTCATGTGATAAGTGTCTTGTCAGACTTCCAATTATCTCTCAATACAGTGGTCATTATCAAGAATAGAATCCTGGCACATGGCTGTTCAAGGTGAAGACTACATTTCCCAGCATTCTCAACAACTGCCTATTGGCCTGTGACCAAGTTCCAGCCCATCACATGCAAGCAGAAATGTTTTCTTCATCCTTCTCCTTCCTCTATCTTCTTCACCACTATACTAGATATATTGGCTAGGGCTAGAGAGCCATTGTGTGGTAGAAAACAGAGAAACGATAGCAAGAAATGAGGGTTTCTAACAGAAGTTATTCAACTAATACTGGCCTAAATTTAAGGGAAAGAAAAGTAAACTTCTCTCTTGTTTTGACTGACATGAACCTTAGCTCTTCAGTCTTCTGCTTCCCTACAGGTGTAGTTGTCCTGCGTATCTGGCTCTGGCTCATACTCTCCTTCAGGCCCTTTTACAATGTTCTTCTAATCCCTGGGCTATTTTATCATTGTGTTTAGTTTGGTTTATGTGGGGTTTTTCTATCTTATTGACTTCTGCCTTAATCTTTAACCTCAAAACATTGTTTTTACATGGCTTTGGTTTCATTTTCTTCATGCTATAGGATCACCTGTGTCCAGCATAATGTCTGGTGCATGGGTATGCACGCATGCACATACACACACACACACACACACACACACACACACACACACACACTACACGCACATACATAAACCACTAAAATATTTATTGAATAATGGATTAGCATCATTTAAGTGTCCTTCCAATCTCCCAGGAACTCAGGATTCTAGAACATTCACAGTAAACACTGAGAGCTTACATCTGTTCTTGCTTAACTTCAGATCATAGTGGTAAAATTTTAAAACATTAGAGTAGTTATCAAATATGTTCAAATGACACAGCCCCTAGATATGGTGCTACTTATAAAAATAAATTAATAAATAATATGGGAACCTCATCTCACATAAAGAATAATAAACTATTTAAAGGAAAAATGTAAAGTTAAAGACTTTTGCATGTTTGTTTCTTCTTTATAGTCATCTGCCCAAGACAGTTATTCCAAAAGGTAAAAGAAAAAGAATGTAAATGTCATTTAAATATTACATCAATGTGTGTGCCAGGTAGAAAAAGGTTATCTCATTCAGAATTAGCAGCAGGAAGGAAAGCTGTCTAAAACAAACTACTTGGAAGAACCATTCACTGTAAACACACTGATGCACTTACTACACACACCATACGCTGTACGTTTCTTAGACTGACCCCCAACACCAGCAGTTAAAGAGTTATACACAACCTCCAAAACCAGTACATTACAGAGTCATACAGTTTTCATCCAGCATTGGATTTTTCCTCAATGCCAAAGACTATTATAAATCTTCCAAAGTATCTCATGGCTTATCTTAAGAAGGACTATCTTTGCCCTTGGCTATCTGAAAGCAAACAACTCAGTCATTGCATCGTCAAGCATTGCTAATCATCATTCTTTCCATAACGCACAAAAGAAGACCAGTTGCCCAGTGTTAAAAATGTCAAGCCATATCCAGGCAGGGGTGGTGCTTACTTTAATCCCAATGGGTGGATCTCTGTGAGTTCAAGGCCAGCTTGGCCTAAAGAGTAAGTTCCAGGACAGCTGAGGCTACACAGAGAAACCCTATCTCAAAACAAACAAACAAACAAACAAACAAACAAACAAAAAAGATCAAACCATTAGATAAATGTATAATTGCTTGCTTAAATTTCTCAGTGAAGGATTTTCCATTAAAACATTGAGATCTGGGAGGAGAGCTCTGCAGACAAAGTGCTTGATGTGTGAATGAACATAAGCTGTGAATTTGGTATGTTCTTGTAATCCCAATGCTGGGGTGGTAGAAACAATTATGTACCTGGTGCTTGCTGGCTAGTCAGAATGGCTGAATAGATAAGACCCAGGTTTCAGTGGGAGAACCTGTCCAAAAAACAAACAAAAACAAAAAACAAAAAAACAAGATAGATGGTTTCCTGAGCAATGTACACAATCACTTGCGTGAATGCAGATACACACACGTGTGCACACATCCAAGAAATATTATTGAAAGAAAACTTAAACATGATCCCTCTGGACTAGAGTGTCTATCAGTGGTAGTGTGTGTGTAAGTACCTAGTGTGCACAAAGTTCTGGGTTTCATCTTCAGCTCTGCAAAAAGGAAAATAAAAAATAAAAATAGTTCTTCTGTGTAGTCTTTTTTCTTCGTTTCATCCTAAGGGCTGACTGCAGTGTTGGTGTACAATCAGAAACATACGCCACCTGCTTTCGAACAACAGAGTTCCAAGTGCACAGCCCAAGGCTCAGACCTGCCAGCCAAACTGTGCATAAGTTTCATGGCCAGGACTCTCCTTACTTTTGTATGTTCTGACTGAGTCGGCTAGGCTTCTGTCATATAAAAATACTTGATGTTAGATGCTGTCCCCTTCCCTTTTCATCATATTTGTCAAACACATACACCCACATAGACATACACTTCAGTGCCTCTAGGCCATTTGAAAGACCCAATGTCTATAAAAACTGTATGACATTTTCTTGTATTATTATCAGAGGTTGTAAATAACACCTTATTGTGCTACTGTTAGAGCTTGATTAACAAGATTACAAAATCCAATTTGATTCTCATAGAGTGAGTGAGGGTAGATTATTACTCTGGGGGGACACTGTAAACATATGGCTCTCAGACACTCCTAGCTTTCCCCCTTTGCTGTTTGTGCCTTAAAGTTTCTGTTCATCCATTTACACACAAGGGAATCCACTGTTTAAAATCACAGATTTCCCCTCAGGCTGAATTACAGTTCAAATACTGATTCTGTTACTTTATTAGCTGTTTGACCTTGGTATGAGTGTAAAGTACTTGCCAAGTATCTGACACGTAATACATTTTAAATAATTAGCTCCTGTCATTTCTCCATTGAAAATTATAATTACCCTACCAGCATTCATCTTTATTATCTAAAAATATACATAAAGTAAAATATCCAGTAATAGAACTCTCATCAAATGGCTTTTGCGGGTCACATTTCCTATTCTTTCTTAGCACCAAAGGCTGCACTCCTTAGATAGGATGCTCATGCCTTTCTCTGGCTTGCAGAGGCAGAGAGCCAGTCGTAATTCCTTCCAGTCTCTGAAGGTTAAGCCAGCTGCATCAGTTAATAACCTCACAAAAGGTTATCCATTACAAAGAAGGAAAGTCCTAATTACTCCAGTCAGAGATGCCATTAGTTATGTCTATGGCTCCTATGAAATATGTGTGGCATTTATGAAAATGGTGCATACCAGGGGAAAGTGTTACTAAAGCAGACATGTGCTTAGCCTAAATGTCACATACCCTCCCACTATCTATGAATCCATTTTACAGGTAATCTATCTTTAGAGAAACATTCTTTCTGGTTCTCTATAGTCCTAAGTCTATTTGTTCAAGCTATAAATTTTTTATTTGGATTTCATGGCCATTTTAGTACATCAAAATTGCCTTCTCTCTCCCTCCTCTTACATAGTGAAACTGTGTGGAACAGCTCCCACACAAAGTGATTTTACATTTCTATTTAATTTGTTAGCACCACACATCATTGATTTGTTTTAACCCTTTGACTGAAAGTCTAGACTATTCTTTCTAAATGAGATGAGCAGCTATCTCTGCAGTCCTTGCTTTCATTATCAGCTAATTTCTGTCTGGTCTTTTTTAAATCTCTAAAAGAAAAACGGTGTTATTTCTCTCTCCAGGAATGAAACATTCTGGTTATACATTCTTAGGAATGTGACCTGGTTCAATTTTTCATGCTTATAAACACCAACACCAAGTATGTAAATAAAACCCATGACAGAAACTTTTAGAAAAAAATATCATAGAAAGTTTGCAGGCTTACAGGCTATTAAAGCCCAGCCCCTAATTTAGGCGAGAAAAGTAAACATCATAACTGTCTCTCCTTAGAATTTAAAATGCAATATAAAATAGTGGAGCTATGGAGGATTTCTCAAGGCCCATTAAGGGAAAGCTACTTGTTCCTGAATAAAAGAATGGAATCTGAATTCTACCCCTGGCCCTAAGTACACACATGACATGCTGATCTCCCACAAAGATAAGAATACTACTATTTTTCCCTTAAGAATTAATCTGATTTGGCCTGTTAATCACCTGACCAGGAGACTGTCCAAAGGAAGTCTGGTTCACTGGAAGATGTGCTAAAGAGATAGGAGGGATAATCATCCCCTTAATGAGATGCTGCGCTTATTATCCTCAGAAGTCCCCAAGTGCAGCTGCTTACAGAGCCACCTTACACTGTTGCTCCTGCCTATTTTTCAGAGTTTTAACTAAAAAAAAGTATAGATTTCCTTTTTCCTTATTTTTTATCTCTTTTTCTTTTGGATACTGGCCAAAGCCTAAGCCTGCTTTTCCTGAGACTCTTGGCTTCTAATTCTTTCTCTGAAGCTTCCTCCCTTTTGGCCACACAGCTGCTGGTCCACCTCCATCACTGAACATGCTGGCTTTCTTGGACCATGACTCTGAAAGACATGGTCTTCTATCTGCCTTTTTTACTATACCTCCCTCCTCCCCACAGGTGCTGAGATTCACAGCTCATCTCAAACTCTAATGAAATTGAACTGTGGCCTCTTTCTTAGTCCACTTCTTCACTAATGAGACTCAGAACACAAAAGGGAACCCATGTTTAGTGTGTATCACTCGAGTGCTTTATAGCAATGTATTGTGGACAGACATAATAGAAAAGTATCTCTCTTGAATAGTAAGCCTAGACCAACATTTTAAAACGTTTAACATGTCTCATTTAAAAGACTCTCTGGCAAACCTAGCTACATAGTGAGTTCCACATCAGCCAAAGCTAAAGTGGAATCCTGCCTCAAAACAACCCAATTCTGTGCCTATAAAACATTCATATAAATATCTTGTTTAAATAATTTCTTATAAGAATGGATTATCTACTACCGGTTTATCCAGGCATTTAAATTTTATTCCTTCTCAAGTCTCTGATGGGGGTTGAAGACCAGATAGTTTAGTCTTACAATCAAGTTTAGTTGGTTAGGGGATAAGATCTTTTTAGATCAAGATAGACAAATTAAGTTAATAGAGATGAGATATGATAGATGTTGATTTTGATTCAGAAATTTAGATCCAACAAGATAGGAAAGATGTTTACTTCAAGTCTGACAAATACAAACAGCCAAATAACTATGAATGGCACATTTATATAACTCGTGATTGTCTCATGGTTCTTCCTGTTGTATGTAGTTTATTTCATACATGTGTAATAATATAAATGTATATGTTAAAAAAGAAAATAATAAAATGAAATAAATAATTAAACATGTAAAAAAAACCCAAAAACTTAAAAAACCCAAATACATTCTTCTGATGTAATGGGAATCTAGTGTTTCCTCCTTGAGCCCAACTAAATCTCTCTATTTCTTTTCAGGATAACTTTTGGGAGAATAGGTGAGTAAAGTTATCTTGATGCTATAACAACATTAGCAAAGCCAGCACATAGCTGCCAGGATATATCAAAGAATACGGCAAAACTGCATGTTGCAGAAGCAAAGAGAGTTAAACAAAAATGAGACCTTAAAAACTAGCCAGCACCTCTCAGTGTCTGCTGTTTGTAAGACTCATTTGGAACCCTAGGGAAAAAATGCATATCCTACTCCCAGTACTGAGGTGCCCGTTGAGAAGCAGCAGGAAGCAGCGGCGTGGCAGCAACAGCGCATCAGGAACACAGAACTTTTCATAGAACTTGCTCTGTGGCCAATAGTGTGTCGTGTCTTTTGTTAACGTTGCCTTGCTTCACATTCAGAATAATTTTACTGGGTCAGTACTAGTATCGAATAAAAGGAAGTCCCCGAGTTCAAGGCCAGCTTGCTTTACAGAGCAAGTTCCAGCGTAGTCAAGGCTACACAGAGAAACTCTGTAACCCAGAAACAAACAAACAAACAAACAAAACCAAACAAACAAAATCAAAGAAGGGAAAGACAAGGAACAGTTCAGAGCTCTGTCACTGGATTTTCTGTTATGAATGGAAGGAGAAGGATCAAGCCAGACAGGTGGAACTCAGAGTGTGTGCTTTTGGTCAGTACCTCAACTACCCACCAACACAGCTAGGTCAAGCTGGAGCAGCAGTAAAGTCAGTCTCTTCTAGTGGAGGAAGCTGAAATGCTTTGTCTAAGACAAATCATTACAGTGCATGCTTAGGGAAAAAAAAATCAACCACTGCTTGAACCAAATGTTCTTAAATATTACTCTAAAAATGTTTCTTTAGACAGGAGAGAAAAAGCAGACTGTATTAAAACCCATCCTGGTTGTTCATGCTGCGCTTCTGTGGCCACAGTGGTGTCCTTGGGCAAAGTCCACCTTTTCCTACCCAACATTTAGTTGCGGATCATGACAAATACCAATCAGTATGAGGGATTCTTGATTTTGGTAATTTTTTTTTTCCGGAGTAAGGAATGGGCAGGAGAGGCATCATCACTAGAGGGACATGGTAACAGACAAGAAGGAAATATGAGTGATATAATGTGTATTGCATAGGCGCATGCATGTGTGTGTGTGTGTGTGTGTGTGTGTGTGAGTGTGTATGTGTGTGCACACTTGTGGGAGGCAGGGGCATGAGTGTGCTCTGCTCTACATTATGTATATAGAAGTCAGAAGTTGACCTCTATTTCTTTCAACCTATTTTTGGTTCTTTCACTAAACCCAGAAACTCATCATTTTGACTAGGACTGATTGTCCAGGAAGCCCAGGGGGATTCACCTGTCTCTGCCCTATCGCTGGTGTCTGAGTTATAGACGAATGCTATCTTACCTATTTTTCATGTGGGTATTAGGGATACAGCCTGGGTTCTAATACGTGCCCAGCAAGTACTCTCCTTACTGAGCTACCACCTCATGTCTGGCTGAGATAACCTGAAGAATAAAATAAATCATAATTCCGATATGCTTCTGAAGGGCAGCCTTCCTCCTGCCGAGTTGGCCATGTTAAATCTCAGTCTGTGCCAAACATGCTTAGGTCTTCACTCTGGTGTAGTATATATGGGCAGACATAATACCCAGAATGATCAAGTTGATCCCAATATGAATCCACACACACTTGATCTACCAGATCAGGGCGGAGGCCTTACTTATTGAAACTGTACCCTGTCACAGTCAAGGTGACTTCTGGAAGACCACAGTAAGGATAATAAACATCTATTCCAGATAAGATGACTGTACCACAACGGTGTAGTCACACTAGAAAGGCAGCTTTGAGATTGTAAGTGCTGGGGTCACAATGCACTCCTTTCCCCAATGATGCACAATTGTTTCCATGCCAAACCAACCTTCATCACTTCCACCTGCAGGTCTTCGTTGAGTGAAGGCGTCACTTTCACAGCATTCAGGATTTGATTGAGCAGCTGCTTCTCATCAGAGTCTGTCTCCATGGATACAAACCTCTCCTCTGACAGGAGCTTCTGTAAAGAGGTACAAGGCAGTGATTGCAGCCTTTTCCCGTTGTATCTTATTATATATGATGCTCATTTTTCTTACTCAGGAGTATCTAGCTGGAGGTCACCAGGCACTCATGCTACATACCATTTAAAGGAAAAGAAACCTTTAGAAAATGGGTTTTAGAAAAAGTATCTTTCTAATACTATGTAATTCACTCTATATTTCAGCCAGTAAAATGCTATGTGCTGGCCACCTAGGTTATTCAGGAAGAGGAAATATAGGATGAGTGTGCTAAGAGGAGCCCAACCCCACAAAATAGTCACTCGTAGGCACACACTTTCTGAACGTGAAAGGAAAATGTTTTGAGAGCATAAGCTAATTTTCCAGATATATATGTTTTTATTACCTAAGATGAGTCATCATTTATTCAGATATTATTGTTGAACTCAAAAACCTTAATAGATATCCCACTAGACGACGAAGGCATTCACTCTCATGAGGGCATCAGAGGAGCTGGTGGGTTAGCCTTTTGCTACCCAGGACAATGCTTATTTGTCCAAAAATTCTTCTATGCTTTTGAGCCTATAAGCCTAATCCCTCAAGCTTCTCCAGAGCCACACAGATGAAGCATCCAAAACACACGAAGAATTTGCTGTGGGAATGAGAAAAAAGGGCTTTTGGCCTGGCCTGACACTAGAGAGTGCTACACAGCTTGAGTCACATTCTCAAGTCAGAAGAACTTAGATGGCCGTCAGGGTACATTCTGTCTCACACTGAAACACCCAGTTCTCACTCACAAGGATGGTAATTAAGTTGTTCTCCCCAATTCTGAACTGGTTCAATGGGTATTTTTCCCCCACTGAGATTCAGTATTGGACTTTATTTTTATTCTTGGCCTAGTTTGTTCTTTTCCATTGTAATTTAGCTGCAGCAGGAATCTCTTTAAAACCAAAGAGTATCCCCCAGAGAAGTCCAGAATTGAAGTTTATATAGACGCTGTTTTACAGTGCGAAAGGCTAAGAAGCTCTGCATTTGTGCCTGCATTTGTCAAGCCATAGGGAGCAAGGGACAGACTCATAAAAGGAGGAGTAGACCTCTAACCATTAACATGAATACCATTAAGCAAGTCTTTGAAAACATGGCACAGCAACTTTGAATGTTACAGAGTTGGAAATGAAAATCAAATTGGGAAAAGAAAAACACCATCTATATGATACTAGAGAAAATGGGAAAATGCAGCAGGTCAAAACAAACCCTTATTTATTTCTCAAGGTGGCCCAATTCCGGAAATCAAAAGCAAGCCTTTGAATGTTAAAACACATTTTATCTACTTCCAGTACACTGAGGCTAACGGGAGCTGATTTCAGACTCTTCCATATGGCTTCACTCTTAGAAGGCAGCAGGGTCTCTCTGAGCCTAAAAACCTGGGAAATATCCCATGCTAACATGAAGGCAGAAGGACAAATGTCACTGTAGACTTAAACTCTACTATGTGTCTTAGAGGTCAAATGCCTTATAAAATCAATGTGTTTATACAACCATCATCTTTTTGCAGTTGGGATCAAAGCCATTATGTTTGGCATAAAACGCCAACTTTCAAGTGGTCTTTTAGGATTAAACCAAAGGATTTTTTTTCTTGCCAGTTTTGTTCTAGAAACAAAATATATTAATGCATTCACCAACCTCATTGTAAAGTAAAAAAGCAAAACAAGTCAGATTCAGAAAGACAAATATGATGTATTTCTCTTATTTCTGGAGCTATTATTTTTCAGAGATACATAAAAATTATATATGTCAGTAGAAGGAAAATGTCTAGAAGAAAGAATGAAACAGAGGGGCTAAAGGTAGGGAAATAAAAGGGCTGGAGAAAGGAGAGGGGGAGAGTAAGGTGAATATTATTAAAGTATATGATATACTTGCATGAAATATTTTAATGAAATCTCATTACCAAGCATGATAAATATATGCCAATCAAAATGCCATGTCATGTACAGGGAAATTGATACAATGGAGATTATCATATTCAGCCAATCTCAGAAAAGCAAGTATGTTTTCTCTCATTTGTGGCTAGCAGGTATAATGTAGATACAAAACAAAACAAAACTGGGGCTGGAGAGATGGCTCAGAGGTTAAGAGCACGGACTGCTCTTCCAAAGGTCATGAGTTCAATTCCCAGCAACCACATGGTGGCTCACAACCATCTACAATGAGATCTGGTGTCCTCTTCTGGCTTGCAGGCAGGATATTGTATACATAATAAATAAAGAAATCTTTAAAAAAAACTAAACAAAACAAAACAAAAAACAAAACAAAAACAACAACAACAACAAAAACACAAAACCCTGTATGAATACATGGCATGAAAATAGAAGGGTTCCTGTTGTTTTTAGTGTGTGAGTTTGTAGAATATAAGGGTTTTTTTCTGGGGTATTTTCTTCATATTATAATAGAAATTCTTGGAAAAACTTACAGGGAAAATTTATTATGTTGTAATAAAAATTCTGAACCAAAAGGAAAAAAAAAAAAGAAAGAAAATAGAAGGGTTCAATCTAAAGAAACAAAGAGGCCTAATGGGAGTGGGGAAGGGGAGAAACAGGAGGCCAGGGGATGAAAATATAATGAGAAATTGGTGGAAAAATCATATAAAATCATTTCAGTTTACTATCAATCCCGATTACACCAAAACACAGATGTGAAGTGCAGGTGAGGTTTAAATTGATATGAACTTCTTGAAGTCTCTTTTTCTTGGGACCCCTAACTTTCATAGTTGGACTCCACAAAAATTTCATCCCTATGTGGGCTTAGCTGGGTCCCTATGTATCAATGCTCGACTACATTGGCTCAACCAAGTACTGTATCCAGAGAAATTGTGTAGTCTATAAGCAGATCTTGTCCCTTGTGTGGCTGTTATCTTAATTCAATAAAATTTTTAGAGAGCCAGCATTTAAAATGCTAGTGATTTGCTCTTTCAATGCCAAAGTGGTCTATCAGCTTCTGTCACATGACTAGATCCAGACAAAGTCATACCTGCATCCCTGCCAAAGCATGTTGGGCCAGCTTCACATTCTTTGATTCCAAAGCCAACTGGAGAGGCAGCAAGCATTTCTCTCTGGCAGAAACAAGTACAACATACGAGTTCAGCAAACCTGGCAGTCACGCGCTGTGAGTCTTATGCATACCCCCCCCCCGACCCCAGCCCCCATCACTACCACCCCAAACCCCACCTCCATCACACATAAAAAAAGAACTAGAAACCATCATGGCTTAAAGAGCAGCAAAGTTGTTCAGAAATGACAACACATCAGGAGTTTGCCTTCTTAATGTGGCTGCAGAAAGAATAAAAAAAATTATTTCCTTTGATGGGTATATAGTATGCTAATTGCCATCCAGTGGGTCTATGAACCCTTCCCCAGATGAATGGATTGCCCATACCCAGTACACCAGGTATGAACAGCTCCAGGAAGCAGCATCTACGCAAATTTCCATGTCCCACTCAGAACCTTTTTCCTACCTATGAAATGGCAGAAATATAACCACATATCAATAGCATTCATGATAGATGGAGAGCTATTTATACTGCCTAAAGCTTAAAACAAACAAACAAACAAACAAACAAACAAAGAATTAAAGTATGTTAGGAATTAGCCAAAAGAGCAAGAAACACAAAAAATGTTTTGTATTAGAATCATTCACTTTAAATAATTAAACAATAGGTCAAGAATTTAAATAAAACTATGGGTTCCAGTGGTACAACAGAACAAATATCACTTCATTTTTCCTGCCGACCTCCACTACACCAAAGCATCCTCAGTTTTTAAAACTGTTTATATTTTCAGCAGAAGCCAGAAAGATAAGAGACCGAGCCACAGGGTTAGACTCTAAGCTTTCATTTGTGGAGGAATAAGGGTCATTGTGATAGAAAACAATGAAAGAGAAAGTTGCCTGTAGCCTTGATTCCTTCCTCATCACTTCACAGCTCTACAACCCCCCTGTGGAATCTTTCCCCAGCAGCTCCCCACACAGACCGAGAGTCTCTGACCCCGCCCCCCTCCCCTCCAGCAGGTGACAAGAAGCCAGCAAGAAGAAGATTTGGTGCCTAACCCTTTTCACCTCTCCCCTTGCCAACCCAATGATCCAATGTCCATTTTACATGACAATTGATGAACAGTGCTGCCAGTTTACAGTAGGGACATCTTTGGGCAGACAGATGAATTGCTCAAATATGTTCCTTCCAGATGGCTGGTTGTAACTTTGTCACTGTTATCAGTATTATCTGCCCTTCCCAGTGACTGGCAAGGCAAAAGCACTGTTGAGCAGTTGATTATAAATGAGATGAGGCTTCCAATTGTGTTTCTTTCATTAGGTCATAGCCAGCCCATAAGCTTGTAAAAATAATTAGCAGGGTGAAAATGGGGGTGCAGGGATCAGGAACTGATGTGGTAACTGCAGAAGCAGCCCTGGACTGTACCTGCCCACCCTGAAACAATCAAATATCTTCAGGATTAATTTACTATGAAAGAACTTTCCTCTCCAATTTGGAGTCAGATCTGACAGTGAGGGCACAACACCAAGAAGCAACCCAGGACATCCTAATAATGCCTTGCAGCTGAATAGCCTGGAACAGAAGAAAATCTATGAGGTCGTTGCAGGCTGGCATTGCACATGCATTGCATATTACAGATCAAGGCAATGTGAGCATCCAGCAACAGCAGGCATTCTTTTGTAAATGCCCCTTGGGAAGCAATGCTATGTTCATACACAACTGAAACATCGCTACCACCCATTCTCTGCATAAGAAACCGCTATATTCCTTACCCTATCCTGTGACTGACTTGAACTAGGTTGCTGACAAATTCCAGCAGTACCAGGCTGCGCCATGACTGAAGCACTTTACTAGTCTGCTCAACATGTTGTCAAGCAGGCCTGGCCGGGTGAGATTGTTCCAACTAAGTTTGTGTTGAGTTAAAAGGTTAGTGTGAAGGCTGTGGATGATGGAATCATTTATACTTGGACCAAATAGTAATTATGTTAGGTCTTAGCCTCCCATCCATTAAAAAAAAAGGCTAATCTTAAGGCCAATACTGAGCTGGGCACAATGGTTTATACCTGTAACCCCAGAACTTGGGAGGTTGAGGCAATGGTGTTACTGCAAGTTAGAAGGCACCCTGGTCTACACAGAGAGTTCCGGGCCAGGTCAGATTTTGAAGTAAGCGAGACTCTTATCTAAAATAAAATAGAATAAAAGCCAAACATAAAGAGTTGAAGTAGGTGTGCATGGACTATAAAGAAGGGGGCAGCAGAATTTTTCAAAACACAGACAGGCAATGAGAGCTGTGTGCTTCACATGGCCTCCATTAGAAATGTTTGACTCTGCCAGATATAAAAGCAGCCACAGACAATAAGTAAATCAATGAGCATGGCCAGGTTCCAACAAACCTCTATTAAAAAAAATAAAAACAGGCAAGGGTCCAGATCTGACCAACATACTAATCTGCCTAGCCCTGACACAGATCATGCCTTAGAACAGGGCTAAGCAGATCGAGCCTTCACCTGTTCCCAGGTTTTCACAGGAAATGGGACTAACTGCCTTGGAAGGGCATTAACAAAACCAAAAACAGTGTCAAAATCTCTATGTAAAAATAAGTGCTTTGAAGAAATATAACTGTAGGCAAAGACCCCATGGGGCACTAAACCAAGGTCAACTGTTCATCCACTGAAACAACATTTGGTGCCTACAACGTGCCAGACACCATATACAGATCTGGGCATGAGCCAACAAGGAACAGGACAGAGCAGGTCGGTGCCTTTGTTTATTCACATTCAGAATGAACTAGAAGAAGATAATTGTTCTCAGCATGTACTGTTTCCATACTTAGCTTTATTTGTAACTTTAAAATAAGCCTACCTATCCTTGGGTCACATTAAAGAAAGTTTGGGTTCAGAGAAGTCTTGCAACCTGCCCAAGCCCCCTCGACTCAAATGTACTGGAGACAACTCCAATCCAACTCTATCTGACACTTTAAGCCAAATTCTTTCTAAGATCCCTTGGTATTAAAAGAGTAAATCTACAACAGCTATTTAAAAGGTTAATACCTCTTTTAGATCACAGATATGAAAAAACTCAGGACACAAGGGGAGGGCACAGGGGAGCTGTATGCTCAAAGTCCATTAAACACACGAATGGAAATGTCCTCGTGAAACCCAGGAGCATGTACAATGAAAACAGGCCAATTAAAAATGTTACTTGTGGCTGGGCGCAGGGGGTACGTGGCTTAGTGGAGAAAGTGCTCGCCACACAAACATGAGGTCAGAGTTCAGAAGCCACATAAAAGCTGGGCAGCTATGGCAACCATCCATAATGCAAACCCTTGGAATACAGAGACAGAAGATCCCAGGAAGAACTGACAAGCTAAAGCACCTGAGTGTTCTACTTTCCTTCTGCTTCTGTGGTGAAGCACTCTGACCAGAGGAAACTCAGGGGTTGGCTTCAGCTTACAGATTACACTTCATCATTGAGAGAAGTCAGGGCCAGGGCTCAAGCAAGAACTTGAAGCAGACACCATGAAGGAAACCTAGTGCTCCTGTGCCCTCCCCTCCAGCCACCAAAGATTTATTTACTCTTTTTTTTTCTCTTGTAAAATTATTTTATTAATTCATTGAGAACTGTATACAATACAATTCATATTTATCACCTTCTATACATATACCCTTATACCCTCCCAATAGTGGTACCCTCTCCTGTTTATCTTCCCTCTCTCTCTCTTTTTTTCCATTTTTAAAAATTAATTTATTCATATTACATCTCAATTGTTAGCCCTTCCCTTGTATCCTCCTATTCCTCCCTCCCTCCCTCCCACTTCCCCCCTTCTCCCCTCCCCTATGTCTGTGATTGAGGGAGACCTCCTCCCCTATATATGCTCTTAGAGTATCAAGTCTCTTCTTGGTAACTTGCTATCCCTCCTCTGAGTGCCGCCAGGCCTCCCCATCCAGGGGACGTGGTCAGAAAGGGGGCACCAGAGTTCGTGTGAGAGTTAGATCTCACTCTCCACTCAACGGTGGAGAATATCCTGTTCGTCAGCTAGGTCTGGGTAGGGTTCGAAGTTTACTGCCTATACTCCTCAAACTAAGGCACCAGCCAAGGAGAATACAGGCAAATTTACTTACTCTTATGTACACCTGTGAACGCTTCAGCTTGCAGAGGCCAGAAGAGGGTTCTGGATCTCATGAAACTGGAGTTATCAACAACTGTGAGTTGCCTGATGTGGGTGCTGGAAATGAACTTCTAGGTCCTCAAAAGACCATCAAATGCTCTTAAACTCTGAACAAGCTCTTTAGTCCTTTCACTAGCTTTTAAAAAAATATAGCCAGGACCTCTCGACTAGGGAATGGTACCCAGGGGGCTAAGGCCTGTACTGGCTAGCTTTATGTCAACATGACCCAATCCAGCTCTCCTTTAGGAAGAGAGAGATTCCAATTGAGTAACCACTTTCACCGGGTTGGCCCTTGGGCACACCTGTGGCTCATTTGTTTGATTGATATGGGAGGGCCCAGCTCACTATGGGTAGTGTTACCCCAGGGATGGTAACGCTGGAGGTATAAGGAAGCCGGCTGAGCAAATTCTTCCATGGCCTCTCTATCAGTTCCTGCCTCCAGGCTCCCGCCTTGACTTCCTACCCTGGCTTCTTTTGATGATGGATTTGATGTGGAAATATAAGTGAAATAAACCCTTTCCTCCCCAAGTTGCTTATCACAGCAGTAAAAATTCTTAACTGCATCAATTACCAATCAAGATAATCCCCACAGACATGTCCAGAGACCAATCTGTTCGGAGCATATTCCCTAATTGAGAATCTCTTCTCAGGTAACTCTAGGCTGTGTCCGCTGACAGTCAAAACTCACTTAGATACTGAGATTGGCAAGCTCTGAATTTAACCAGAGACCCCGATTCAGTAAATATATTGGAGAACAACTGAGGAAGACCCTCAACATCAACTTGGGGCTTCTATAGGAACATGCACACAAGCACCTACACGTATGTGCCTACATGTATGTAAACACATATAGAGACACATCATACACATACATTATTTAAAAATTAACAAGTAAATAAGTGGATCTGGGAAAATACTTTCTTCTAGACAAGCTGTATTAGTACTTTTCGATTGCTGTGATAAAGTACCATCACCAAGGCACCTTATAGAAGGAAGGGTTTACCTAGGGCTTATAGTTCTATAGGAATAAGAGCACATCACCACCAGTGCAGGGAAATATGGCTATGGGTAGCCATGGCAACTGGAGCTGAAAGCTGAAGGCAGCAGAAGTGGACTAGGGATGGTGGGGGATTTTTAGACGTTAAAGCCACCCTCAATGACCCACTCCCAGCATGCCTACTAAGGTCCCACAAACAGCACCAGTAACTGGAGACCAAGTATTCAAATACCTGGCAATATAGGGATACCTCATACAAACCACAGCAGGAAGGAGTGTATTATTTTCCAGGAGACTCATTGGCTCTACTCTCCCACAGGGATCCCAAGTCACTGCACTGAGAGGAACAAACTCTGATCAATATGGTAGAAGCTTAAGGATCTGTACTAAGCCAAGGACTTCTTTGCTCACTTGGCTGGGTGTAGGATTAAGCTAGATAGCCTCTAACGAGACTCTACAGTGATCCCTGGGCACAGGATCCAGGGGAATGGCTGATTGTCCTTACACATACCCCTCCAATCTCCAGCCCCTCTTATTCTACAGCTCCAGCATAGTCTCTGTCTCAGATCCTGGCTTCAGTTGGAAATGAAGACATGCAGTAATCAACAGAACTCATGGGCACATTTGATTTCCTCCCTTAGCCCATGTTATCGCTAAAACCCTCCTGCCTTCCTTTTGTAAAGTGACTTTAATGAGGGTGCATGACAGGCCTGTAAATTGCGGCTGAGGATGAAATTTATAATGAAGATGCAATGTGGCACACACTCAGTCCCCTCGCACTTTCAGAACACAGACAAATCATCTTTTGATCTTTCTAGATGTTGTCTCACTGGGATAAAAGCGTAGGGAAACCAACACTCATTTACATTTAGTGGCCACTTTTTATGCACAGGCACGTGCAAATTCATTCTTGCCCAATTAAATGAAGGCAGCAGGCTCCAGTTTCATGTCATGCCATGCCATTATTTCTTGAAAAACAATTAGCAGTATGCCATTCTCATGCCAAAGACATTATCCTGTGACACAATGTCTGATTATGTCAAGGAGACTGAACCAGTCTCCTTAACTGCTCTGTCACAGATCACAGACCAGCTTTATTGGGCTGGAAGACAACAGAGGACAAAGGGGAATTTTAAAAGAATGGGAGAAAATTACAACTTACTAATAATTACCTACTAACATGAGCACAAGTAAGAATCCCTAGTGAGACTTCCTCTTCCTCTCTCTCCCCTCTCATCTTCTGTCTCTGTCTCTCTGTCTCTGTCTCTCTCTCTTTCTCTAGGGTTCCCCTCCCCCCTTTCCTTCTTCCCCCACGTTCATTTAATAAATTCCTCTACAACATTAAAAAAAAAAAAAAGAATCCCTAGTGAAACCACATATTTTTCAAAGTTTGGGGTGATCCTTCTTTGCTGTGATGTGTCACATCAACAAGACACTTTACATTTACATGGTATACTAATACTCAACAATGTGAGGACTCTGATTTAGGCTATATATTAAGTCACTATATGATCATACAGTATCTCTTATTGAAGTTGGTGGCTTTTATATAGAATATACCATGCTATACAACCTTAGGTTTACCTTGACTACAACACATAAAAATTAATTATAAAAACAAAATTCATATTTATTGAAGTACAACTTTTGAAAGTACAGATATTTTATGCTTTGAATATGGCTTGTTGCCACCAAAACTCATGTTGGAGTTCGATCCTCAGAGAAGCAACGTTGTGAGTCAAGCCTGGGTAGGAAGTATCTGGTCACAGGGATAGAGCCATCCTAAAGAGATTAATTCTCCCTTTCTCAGGACTAAGTTCTTGCTTTATTGGAACTAGATGAGTTGTAGTTAAGAGTACGTAGTGATAAAGTGAATACAACTTTGTGTTCTGTCTGTAGCTATCAATTTGTCCATGATACCCCAAGATGGAAGTAGCATATCATCACTAGAGGCCAAGAAGATGCCAGACTCATGATTTTTGAACCTCCTAGCCTCCAGATCCATAAGACTAAACATCTTTTTAAATAAATTGGCCCCTTACAAGTATTCTGTTACATCAAGAAAAAACAAATACAATAAACAACAGACTAAGACAAGATTTAATTGTGAACAACAACAACAACAACATGAAACTAACTGCTCTAAGGACCCATAACCCCAGGAGAGAACTTCCTATTTCTTAAGCTAACCAAAAACAATATTAAACTGCATCCTAACTTCTTATCTTTATACCCACCAACTCAGTGATTCTCTCTCAACCTTCATCAGAGATCCTTCTTATCTCAGTGGATGGTAATACAGAGACTTCTGACTGAACAACACAAAAAGAACAAGAGACTATGGACAGCTTAGTTCTTAATGGGGCTTAGAGATCATCAAAGAATAGAAGGTTGGAAGACTGTAAGAGCCAGAGGTTGGGAGGGAAAAGCAATGGTGGAGATGGAGAAGGAATTAAAAGGGAAGAGAGTTGGGGTAGATTTGATCATAATAGAATATACTGATATCTAAAATTCGCAAACATTTTTTTAAAAAGCAATGCAAATGGCCACCACAACCAGAAATGGAGACAAGCATTGCCCAGGCCTGTGTCTTTATCATTTTTTGAGTTCATAAAACAATGTGTTATACTCCATGGCATTGTGAGAAGTTATAAGTTGTTTGTAAGTGAAAAACAACTCATTCTTTGGACATTCCTACTGAGTTTAAGACACAGCCACCACCATTTCCAGGAGCCATGATCTTTCCTAATTTGAGTACAGGTTTTTCATACTCCTCTTGTGAAGCTCATAATGCTGTCTTCATGCTTATAAATACAGATGCTTTAAGCAGCTCATACTAACACTGATGAACTTCCACTGATAAAGCTTTTGTCTAAGTCAGTTCTACAAAGCCAGTTGGAACTAAATTGGCTCCTTAACTTACTTTCTTTAGAGTATGAGTAAAACATTTCCATTTTATTTCTATTCTTATTTATATTTTATTGAAATTGTTTTTTATCAGTCAACCCTTCCCTTTTATATTTAAAAGAAAGATTAGATTCACTTGTCAGAAACTGTTATCCCTTAGGGACATAGCTTGGATCAACATGAAATCCATTTTCTTCCATGAGTTTGCAAGATTTCTTAGCAAGCCTATTGCAATCATTAAGTTGAGCGCATGAAATTGTTATTTCTCTTAAGTCAGAAAGATTGAATATTGGCCACTTTAGATGATTCAATCTAGTACAGAAATCCTAAATAACATGGTTATGCTCTTATTTATACCTTAGGATTTAAGGTTGTATTATCTACCATTTTCTTATAAAATGTTTACATGTACATAAAAAGATCCAAGAGTGTAAAATGGGATACATAGCACTAGCATGGGCTCAGCTTCTGCCTAAGAAAGAGCTTACTTAGTTCAGGCTGACAATGGGCACTGTCACTGAGAGATGGGTTTCTTTTTCTTTTTTCTATTGATTAAAAACTTTCTGCATCAATCCTTATATGGTAACTGTAACAACACTTTCATAATCAGAAGGGAATGTTTCCTGATGTCACTAGACATGGCTCCCTGTAAAATATTCCCTGTATCATGTTTCCCCCTTGTTCAGCTCCAGAAATTCACAAAGCCAAACCTTTCCCTCTAAAGATTAGGGGCTATCTAGTATTTTATTCCAGTTTTTAACCAATTATTAAGACCTTAACTGAGATAAGGCCAGTATTTAAATGGCTTTCTCCTTTATTTGGTACATTAACCTGATGAAATTTTAATGGCCTTTAAAATGTTCTTAAAGAACATTAACCGCATTAGGAAATGTTCTCCACATATATACGCTATAAAGGGTTATATATCACATAGTTTTCATTCTATATTCTTAGAAGGAAATAAGGCAGATAGTAAGGGTCATTATATGTAAGGGGTGTGGCTTTCACATTTGATAATCAAGGGTAGTATTTAGATTTTTATCAACATTGGGCAAATTATTCTCCCAACTCCAGTCTTATCTGTACAGTGGGGAATATAATAAAACCTTCCACATAGTTCAAGTGACATGACACTGGGTGTCAATTATGCTTTCCAGGATTTTTTCACTCTCTAAAGCAAGAATATCCTTAGTTCACACCCCAACAACAGTATTTTTTTAAAAAAACATTTATTTATTTATTACGTATACAGTGTTCTGCCTCCATATACACCTGCACATCAGAAGAGGGCACCAGATCTCATTCTAGATGGTTGTGAGCCACCATGTGGTTGCTGGGAATTGAACTCAGGACCCCTGGAAGAGCAGACAGTGCTCTTAACCTCTGAGCCATCTCTCCAGCCCAAACAGTACTTTTTAATATAAGTATCCTGTTTATAGATGTATATATACATACATGTATCATTTATATATGTGGTCTATTAATTCATAAGTAACTTAAAGACAAAACTGAGACCTTTTAACATTTTGAAGTTATAGCTGCTGTTCTCTGTTAAAAGCTCTTATTTGATTTCAAGACAAGAAGTTCTCATTAGTAATTCAGTGTTTAGAGTTGAAGGTTTTTTTTTTTTATGTGGATTGCCTTAGGCACAATCACCCCAAGGGCACTATGTGAGCACCTGTATGCTGAGTTCCTCTACTCAGAGTGATACCCAACATTATATGACTACAGGACTTTGCCTACATAAGACATCTGTTGGAAGAAAAGCAAATATAGCCAATATTCTGTATTTGCATGTGCTTGTACAAGTATTATGAGTGCATGCACACACATACACACACACATACACACACACACACACACACACACACACACACACACACACACATACATATGCAGGTCTCATTCCTTAGGAGCCATCCACCTTAGATTTTGAGACAATCTGTCACTAGGCTCAAGACCGATGAACATGCTAGGCTGGCTAGGCCCCAGAGGTGTGTCGTGTCTGTCTCTGTCTCCCAGTGCTAAAATTACTTCTATGCCCAGCTTTCTATATAGATACTAGGGATGGAGTTCAGGTCCTCATGCTCGTCTGGCAAGCACTTTAGCAATAGAGCTGTCTCCTCAGGCCTCTGTACACTTTATTTTTAAAAATACAATGGAAGGGCTGGAGAGATGGCTCAGTGGCTAAGAGCACCGCCTACTCTTCCAGAGGTCCTGAGTTCAATTCCCAGCAACCACATGGTGACTCACAGGCATCTATAACGTGATCTTATGCCCTCTTCTGCAGATAAAGTACTCACATACAATAAATAAATAAATTTTAGGAAAAAAACACAATGGAAAAAAAAAGAAAAAGCAGTAATTAGTGTTCTGTTGGTAAAATAAGAAAAGACCAACAGCTGCTGAAATGAAGATGGAGACAGCTTCCTGATGACAATCCCCAGTCAGGGTTTAAAAAGTAAAAATAAAATGGAACTATGTGACTGGTGGCCTTTGACCCTCATTGTTATGGATGGATGGAAGGAAGGAGCTTGTTTAATCTCTACTGATCCCTGTATTCTCACTATTCAGATCTGCCAGAGACACAGAGATCCTACACAACACATCCATGAGCATCAGTCTTACCAGTGAATGCTCTACATCTTTACAGAAAGACACCCACAAAACTAGTAAAAACTGGTTTAGATCCTGAAGGCTGGTGAAGACATTTCCTTGGAGGAGAGAGGGATTTGTCAATAAATTCCAATTCCTGAGAAACTAATGGTGTGGGGGGGGGGGGGGGGGGGGGGAGTTGGTAGAGCAAATCAAAGCATATGATGTAAGTGTGTGAAAATAATTACTGATTGACTACACCTACTGATAAAATCTACTGTGTAGGCACCTCTACTTTAGGAAAGGTGTGTCTTCTTCAAGGTACAAAGCAAAAGGGCCTTCTATTCATTTTTTATCCTAATTTCAATGAGAGCAATTCCTAAGTGGACACAGAGTCATTAACTCCACACTTCCTCAGCCAGCTTCACAGATTCTGGTTACCAGGGCAACCCAACACAGTTTACATCAAGCAAAGCAGAGCTGATCCAGAGTGTTTTTTATCACTGTTATAGGAAGGCATCAAAAGCACTCTCTGTTCTGGCCTTTTTCAGAAGGCAAAGGCAAGCCCAGGAGGATCCAAATGACCAGAAATCCAGCTGGTGATGAACATGAACGTGGTCAAAATGACCTGGGAAAACAATCATGTTCAAGTGCATGGGGCATTCACTCACCGCCATTCTTCATAGCCACACTGGGTAGTGTTTACCTCCCCAGGAACACAGAAGGACCCAATGTCTAGGTTCAGGCTAGAATTACTAGATTGTTTCTGAGAAAAATAGGAGCTCTTCTGCTGGGTTGCTAAGCAGCTGTCCATCTACCCAGAAGCCAGGAGTTTTGAGCAAGAGCTCTCCTGATTGTGTTTAAGGTAGAAGGTCTAAGGAGAGCCAGAGCACTATGGAAAGTGGTGGAGTCAGTTAAAAGGGACTTCAGTCCAACTCCAGGAGATCCACGATGTAGTCCTGCCTAGTTGATGCTGATAGGTGTTCTCAATCAAAACTAAAAACAAAACCAAATAAAACAGAAATTCTCATACATCACGCAGCTCAATCTATAGAATTAAAATCATATAGGTCAACATAGTGCAGAGGAAGGTGAAAGAATGGAGAGCTATGATGGATAAGGTTCTTTCCAGGCACAAATGCTAACAAATACACTTTCTTTCATCTACATAGAAAAGAATGTATGCGTGAGCATATCAGCTGCAAGATGAGGCCGAACTTAACAAGCACACTAAAGCAGAAGGCTGCAGGAGGAAGTAGGGTGGAAGATACACAATGACAAATTGGAAGAAAGTCTATAGTCTTTTTGGAAATAAAACTGGCAGGAGAGAGAGTGCTTAAGGTGACACTGGCTCCAAAGAATCATGGAGAAAGAAAGTAAAATGGCAGCTGAGCTATTGCTGGAGAAATGGCTACACTGTTCCCAATGGGGCACTGCAGAGGGCTGCTACCAGTGGCGGCCTTTTAACAGGACAGCCTGAGGATTCTATCAACAGTCTTATTCCACGTAGACTAATATGTTATAAGTACATTGGACGATAAGGAAAAGACACTTTTGTATTTCAGTAAGATAGGAGTCGAAGTCCTTTATTCTTTTTTAAAAATCACAAATATTACACATGGAATTAATGCTGGGGGTTAGGTTAGCTATTTCCGGTCCTCACCCCTCCTCTTCCGTTCTACAGCCACAGCCACTCATAAATTGAAATAAAATATACCTAACTTAGATGTCCCTCGTTTTATATACCGAAGCTGCTGAGGCCAAAACAACTTGTCTAGAAATGTTTTGTTTAAAACCCATGTTAAGAAAAAAAAAAAAAAAAACAAACAAACTTCAGGAGGGCAAGAATGTATCTTTGAGACCAACTAAAAACTGAAGGCTTAGTAAATTTGGCGTCCTTTGGCACGGGATATGGACCAGAGTCTTGGCAACTATCACTCCCACCCACTCTATTGATCATGAAACTATTCTTTGAAATGTTCTTAGTCAGTAAGATATTAAAAGGTCTATTAGCAGAACTGAGATTCAATTCTACTTGAGAGTTCCTCCAAAATATTTTTTTTTTTTAAGGATCCAGGAGATGAGACACACAGTCCCTGGAATGAATGAGGAGAAATTTGGAGAGGCTTTTTACATCTCCAAAAGGTTCATTAGGCAGTGAACTGGGGGACACAAACATAAATGATTTCTTGAGTATAGAACCAGATCACTGCACCCCTAAATAACTTCTAGTGTGGTAGATAAGCTCCATGGCAGAATTATACCTACAGCATAAAGAGGCTGGCTATGAAAAGAAAGTAAACACCACTGGACAAAGAAATGTCCCTAGCACCAATAACATAGTATCTTTTCAACTCATGTGCTCCCACTCCAACTCATGATAAAAATGGCAGTTACCTTTTATTACTTTTCTTATAATTCCTTTGTTGTTTGATGGTGGTGGCGTATATGCACATGTATGTGCCTTGATGCATGATGGGTGGAGGTCAGAGGGCAACTTTGTGAAGCTGGCTATCTCCTTCCACATGTGGATCTTGGAGATACGACTCAGGCAGCTGTCCTTATATACCGAGGCATCTCAGGGGCTCCCCAGCTATCTGTTTTCAGGGCCGACTAGACCTCTACTCTATGGCTATTGTGATTGGCTGTTCTCACCATGAAGGCTGAACTCCTACCACAGACCCAGAACCACATAAGCCTCATTTTCAGATTGAATAATACTTTGCTTTGAGAAAAACCTTTAGAACAGTGGTCAAGGTTTTATTTTACTTTTTTCCTATATGGTTATTAAGAAAAAAAATTAAGATTTTGTTTTCACATATTTTAAAATTGAGAATTTTCCAGGACAATTTTAATTGCAATGGGTATTGTTGTTGTATAATCGAGTTATTTAAATTTTCATTTAAAATGTATCATCTTTTAAATGTATCTAATGAATTTTATACATGACAGCAAGTTGAAAACTACTTTAATCTACCAAAAATAAGAGAACAAACTTGTCCTTAACAATAAAAAAATGCTGCCTTGTTCTCTTTTTCTCCTTGAACTCACATTTCCATTCTACTCCTCCCACAGAATTTTTTCTATATATATCTATGACTTAGTGCTTGAAAGGCTTTTATGAGTCTACATATTATGTTTCCTGTAACAAAGTATACATAAAATGATATTTTTTAAAATCTCCTGGGATTATAGGAGTAAATAGTTTTCGATTTCCATTCAGTTTGAGCTTTCATTATTAATGCACATGATTGATCCAAAGAACACTAACAATTATTTATAAGAATGTTAATATTGTTAACAGTGAAAAAAGCAGTATCCTCAGAAATGTATTTTTAATGAAGTGGCTAGGGCTTGTCGAGTCCCTCAATTATTCTATTTATCTATGGCGAGTATTACCCATTGTTTATGATAAAGCCTGGCTTGCCATCAATTCTACATCATTGTTATTTTATAGATGTAAGCAATAAAAATCTTGTCTGTAGATGTTTACAGGAAATGAAGGGGTCTTATCAAAAGATATTTTCATCTATCATCTCATAGCTGGGTTACGTCTTCTTCAAGTTTGCTAAAATTCAAGAAGACAAAATTACCCAAGTTGCACAAGGATGTTTTTCTTGGTTCTCATCATTTATTGTACCCATGCACTGATATTTTCAGTTCTTTGTAGCGGATGATGGTTTTATATCCTAGGACAAGTCACCAGAGCAGGCTAGGATGGTACCTGCTCTGCTTTCCTTTGTTAAGCAGGAGAGTGACAGTGAAAGGTAACATGGAAAAGCTGGTATGACAAAGTCAGTGCTGAGAAAATCAGTTTCAAGAAATGGTACGTACAGGGTTATAAAACAGGAAATGAGCTCCCCAAACTAGCATGCTTTTGTAGTTATTACATGGCCTTTTGGGATAGCTCTCTGCTAGTCATGTGTGTTGCTGCCACTCTGTTCAGTTGCAAACTTTGTACAACTTTGATTACCATAGCAGTCCCTACAGTATGTAAGTCTGGAGTAGATATGATGGGAGGAATAATACATTGCTTTAAAGACAGAATGATAATTCCTGTTCAACCCACATAATGGAAATTCCTATTAAGACATTGTGTCCTGACAATATACACACTCGACAAGTGATTGTAGGTTCATTTCTCAGAAAATCACACACACAGACACACACACACACAGACACACACACACACACACACACACACATACAAATACCAGAAATAGTCAAGTGCTTTAATAATAGAAAAACTGCTAAATATATTAGCCCATAGCCATGTGATTAAAAATAAAGCATTTTAATTTAAAGAAAACATTGGAATTTTAAAAATGTTTCATATCATATTACATTTAAAAATCAACCTGATAGTATAATTTTACAACCAAGTTTAGTTGGTTAGGGGACAAGATCATTTTAGATCAAGATAAAGACATTAAGCTATTAGAGTTGAGATAGGATAGATATTGAATCTCATTTGGAAACTTAGACCCAACAAGACAGGAAAGACACTTACTTCAAAATAGGACAAATGCAGATGGCCAATTCACTATGAACGTAACATGTATAGAACTCATTATTCTCATGATTGTCACATGGTTCTCCCTGCTGTATGTAGTTTGTTTTATACATGTGTAATAAAATAAAACTATTAAAAAATAAAAATTAATAAAAAACCCCAAAAACTAAGTTGTAAGAAAAATTCCATATTCATTTGTATGTTCTATATATATGTAAAAAGGACTTGAGAAAATCTTTTAAACTGGCTTTAGTCATTATCCCTTGGTGTGTGATTGTGAAAATAGTCCTTTTTATTCCTTTGTCCTTTCCCATTTCCTACATAGGGCATGCATTATTTATCTCAAAATGAGGATAAAGGAATGGAAGATGGGGAAAGTGTAGAAATAGGTTTGTGTCTTAGAGCTGTTGCACGTGACTTCAGACTGCCACCAGCAAGACGGTGTCCAGCAAAGGCTAGGGAGAGAGTTTAAACCCACTCCAGCTGGTAGGACTGATGGCATTTCCCAGAGAACACACTGGTTTCTGTGCTTACGGGAAGGTTTGTTGCACGTCCACTCTCTCACCTTAGCTTTGGTCATTTCTTGCCCACTTCCATCCTTCTGCTCACAGATTATCTTAGCATCACTGAGTCCCTTCACTCACTCACCCCACACACGGATGGAAGCTGATCAAGCCCCATCTTGCTCCCCTCATGAAATACCCCATTTCATCCACACCAAACAAAACAACAACACAAAAAAACTATTCAGCATATGAAATGCTGTTATCCAACAAGGTGATACGAAAACATGGAAGTAGACTTTTTTTTTCCCCCTGCTACATTTACATTTGCTTTCTCTTACCTCAACAAGTGGGGAGGAATCTTCACAACAGTATCCAGGCCACTTAGGGTTTCTGTAAAAGATTATGGAATTACAAGTAAATATTTCAAAGACTTATTTAAGGTAGTATCTAAATATTAAAATCTCTGTATTTTCTGAAGTCACCAATGGCTAATGGGCTTTGTTCCTTCTTGGAAAATAGAAACTACCCACTTTCCAGTCATCTTCATTTTAAAATTCCTTTCCCACGATGGACCTCACTTCATTATTGGGAAAGAGATGATTAATAACTAGGCCACATTTTCCCATTAATGACAATGAATGAATAGCTAAATCCCTCACCTAAACCAGAATGCCAATACAATGTACCTACCACTGAACCAGATGCTTACACTACCCCAATCAGAGAAACAAGAGCTGTTTGGTTGAAGCACTTTATTATCTCAGTTAAAAAAAAAAACAACTTGTGAAGACTTTCAAGTTCACATGGCACCTTACAGGACAAGTGTTCATTTATTTAGCAGTTTTCCTATGATTAAAATATCAGGCCTTTTCTGGGTTTTCTTTTGATATTATGAGAAATACTGAATTATGTCTCTGTCTTTAAAACAAATCCATTTCTTCTCCTATCATGCCTTCTCCAGACTGACTCTTTGTAGGGATTCCCGTGGTAATCACTTGCACCATCTGCTTAATCACATGACAGGTAAGGGCTGTGATGAGGAAGCTCAGCCTGAAACCTCATTTATCAAGCCTGATGCTCAATACTTTGCCACGGTTTGTGCATGAAGCATATTAGGCCTGACTCTAGTTGTATAGACAGTAAAAATCTAATTATTATGCCCCCTCCAAAACTGTTCTCCTTCAATCATTCCAACTTGTCTCCAGGCAATGAGCTCAACCACTTAGAGTCAACAAGCTTTGTTAATCTGAACTGCTTCCCTTGGGAGAAGACAAACACCCACACCACCACCACCACCACCACCACCACGCTAAGATTTCAGAGAGAACAAGAAGCTAAATACATCCCTTAGATTCAGGACTAACAGGACACAGCAGGACAGAATCAGGCCAACCATAGCCAACAGAGCAAAAAATAGAGCTGAGCAGCTTCAGAGATGAAGCCCAGCTAGGAAGAGAAAGGACTGAGGCCAAAGCTGAGGATGGGACAGGATGACAAGAAAAGGAAGCCACGAAATACAGGCTCTGGGGGGTATCTCAAAGAACCACACAAGGCAGCCCAGCCCAGCAATTAGTGTGACAAGGAGAGTACTGAGGGCAAGTCAACGGCCCTAGTCAAGGAGAAATTACACTGTATAAACAAGCACTGTGTTCTCTTTAGAGACAGGAGTGTACCTCCAGCTGAGGGTGGAACACTGCCTACCCTACAAATGCTGAGTGACCCAGAACAAAGAGGAAATTGCTCTGTGGGAGAGTGCTTGCCCAGCACTCTCTGGGAAACCTCTGGGTTCAATCCTTAGCCCTGCACTTAAGAAAAAGGTAGAGGGAGGGAAAAGGCCAGTCACACAGTTGCCATCAGCTGAGACCCCTGCTCCAGGTAAGTGGGACAGGGCAGAATTCAAGCCAATAATGGCTCAAGGGACAAGAAACCAAGGCCTGAAGTATGCACAACCGTCTTTTTCCAGTACTACTCTGTAGTATAGGCTAGAGTAGCTCTTCAGAGAGGAATACCACAGAAACACCAACAAAACAGCAGAGAGAACCATCTTGTCTCTCTGATTCCATACTAGTTTGTGGGATGAAACAAATCACCCAGGTCCAAGTTTCCATCCACTCATGTCCATATTTCATTCTTTCTTTTTTCCTTTTGGTACCGAACTGAGCCAGGGTCTTTATACAAGCTAGGTAATAACTCAACCATTGACACACCCAGCTTCCCAATCTGCAAAGGGAAGCCACTGGCACCTGTCCCATAGGATTATTAGGAAGAGCTAATGAAGTCACAGTCATCAAAGGTCTGATATTGGCTTAGATGTCAGTGACAGCCCCTGTCTCCTTGACAGACTCACTGAACTTCAGGCCATGCAATGGTTCGAAGACCCAGTGGTAAAGATAGAGTTTATTGGAGAATTCAGAGAAAATACATTCTAGTTTCAAACTGTGGCAAATGCCAGGAAGGGAAATGTAGGGCATTTGTTAAGGAGTGCAACGGGAGGCCCTTCTATGGACAAGCATCAGGGCTCCCCATGGGAAGTACTAAGACTAAACATGACTGCCAATTAGTGAAGAGGAAGGTATTCCAAGAAGAGAGTGTAATGAGTTCAAAAGACATAAAATCTTAGTTCAACATAGTGCACACCTGTAGTTCCAGACACCTGGGACACAGAGGCAGCAGAACCCCTTAGGCTCAAGAGTTAGAGACCAGCCTGGGCAACATAATGAACTCCTAGCTCCTAGCAAACATGCCAGCAAATAGACTCAATGAAGGCTTAGAAGGTTTAAATTAAGGCCAGTTAGATAGCTCAGAAATAGATGAATGTACTTGCTGTTACCCCTGATAACCTGTATTTGATCCCCAGAACCCTAGACAAAACAAATGAATAAAAATGTAATAAAATTTTTTGCAAAAAGAAAAAACTACACCCATTGGAGGTCACTGGCCTGGCTCTCACCTTCTCATACCTGGTGCCTGCAGTAGTCTTCTCTTTGCCCCAGCCTGTGGCTCAGCCCCGACCCTGCATTCTCTTCTCAATATGGCAGATGAATAGGCTTGCCAAGACTGCACTTCCCTAAGTCACCAGACTTCACCTCCCTTTCAAGACAGCCTCCCCTCAACATTGAGATGGCAATTCCATTTGTCTTCCAAGGTCCTCCTATCTCAATTACTACTTTGTGTTTTCCAATACATTTGGTCACTATCTGACTTAGCATACATATTATTACTTATCAGGATCATTGGCTGTCATGCCTGCAATAGTCCAGGAACAACGTACTGCATCCTTTTGTCTGTTTTGCTCACTATGGCAACGGCACTGAGAACAGCACCCGACACACTGCAGGTGCTCACTATGTATTTGTTTCATCAATGAGGTATCAGGGAGGATAGCATATGTCAGTCACTAAGAGAAAGGGCTGAAGTTCAGAGTGTCAGAGGGATGGTGGTGCAGGACAGGGCTGCCAGACAGATAGAGGCATGCCACATGAGACTTTACAGCACACACGGAGGGCTCTATTTCACACTAGTGGGTGCTATGCAGCCCTTTCACTTGGCATGGAACGAACAGATTAGGGTTCCCCGGTGGAACTGTTTGGACTGTTAGCTTGACAAAGTCCGGAAGCAACAAAGAAGGAGAACACAGGAAGCTGCTGCAGGCCAGGTGTAGCTGGAAAGAACCTTTGACCAGAATGGACAATAAGGTAGACAGACATGGATGTGCTGGAGATACAGCTAACAGGTAAACAGGAGCAGAACTTGGAGCAGGTTAGACGACAAACTACAGAAACAATATCCATGACCATTCTCTGTTCCAGGCTTAAGCAAGTGGACAAGTGACAATATTCACTGAACACCTAGAAGCACCAGAAGGCAGGGAGCTAGATTTGAGGGTGAGACAGGAAATTCACAGGATCACTTTGGGTCTTGCTAACTTCAAGCACTCAAGAAGAGATACTGACGTAATTCATTATATTGGGCCTGGGATGTGAGGAACGAGGAATGTGGGAATGGATGAGTTCCACTGTTGACACAATATAGCTCAAGAATCGTAGTGTCACAGGAAGTGACTGTGGCAGCAAGGCAAAGGCAGCATCCAGTGGCATCTGGTGTCTCTGGTAGAAGTCAAGTAAGATTGGGGTAGAATGGTAGGAGGTGAAGACATGGTCACAGTCCCTATAGACACTCTAAGAGTCCAACAGTGGAAGACTACATGTGGGAAAACCTGTCACTGGAAGGGAAAGAGGTGAAAGGATGATGATCTTATGCCAGGTTGGGGTTTCCATCTCTAATTTCATTTCCTTTTCCCTTTATATGCTAAATGTATCCCTCATAAGTCCCCTCTTATCTGTAAACAGTAAAAGTAATTTTAAAATGAGGGCTTGGTGTTTCATAGATATACTTCCCGGTCGTCTCTTTTTTCATTTTCTGTGCCATTCACAGCCTTGGGAGTTATCAGTTATGAAGAAAAACCCTGTTCTCCCAGGCTTTCCTGAGCTCATCCCAACAAACTCATGCTGTTTTACTCAGAGCATATCACTGGCAAACAGAAATTTAGAATGCATAGAATAAGGGGGAAAGTATATACTTAATCCTTGCTACATTAATTTTAGAGGTATTATGACAAAGCAGAATAAAATGTTAAAGTTAAAAAAAAAACTGTACCAAAGGAGTTAGTAAGATGACTCAGTGGGTGAACACACTTACCAACAAATCTGACAATGTGAATTCAATTCCCAGAAGACACAAAATAGAAGATCTAACATCTACATGCATGATTTTTGCACCCACCCCATATAAATAAAATAAATGTCTAAATGTTAAATGTATTAAAGAGGTGGATTCAAGATGGCAGAGCTGAACACACACCTTATTTGATCGGCAGGGCAGCAGTGACTGTACAGCAACCTAAAGACTGAGTTGAGAAATACAGAACAACAGTGCAAGGTCAGAGAGGTACAAACTATGCCGCAGGCCACCAGGTTAAGCCAAAGAAACCCAGTCAGCACATGCCCATGCTCCAGGGACTGGCCGTGGCTTACCTGGCAAGAGTGCACCTTCTGGTCACCAGGACCCAGAGACAGCTGTAGACTGCTGGAACTCCAGTATCAGGGGTTGCTGGACCATAGAAGACCCCCACAGCATATAAAAGAGGTGTTTCTGACCTCAGGTCCCCAGGCCAATTCACAGAAAGTTCCTTGCAAACACCCTTGCATTCAAGGGTCTGACCAGAAACACAATCGCTGACCCCTGGGCCCAGAAAGAGTTGTAGACTCCTAAAGCAGTAGAGCTGCCCATTGTCCTCCAACCCTGTGGGCAAACAGACCCATTGGAACAACTCTCTGCTCATATAGCTTTCCACTTGCTCCCCAGAACATTTGGTGCACAATCAGGGAGCCAACAGAGACAGTGATCTCGATAGAGGTGCCTGACCTCATAAACAGGGAGCCATCAGAGTCAAGGACCTCAGCACAAGTAAGTAGGGTGCAGGACCTAAGCCCCATTGTCTATATCTACCACTAAACTCTCTGACCATCAGAGAAGACCAAACCTGCTAATACCAGGGATATCACTATGGGAAGAACACAAGCTTAACAACTCACAAGACCACTCGATAACACTAGAAACCAGCAGTCCCACCATCACAACAAATCCTGGAGAAATTATCACATCTAACACATTGGATAAAGGTTTCATATCTGAAGTTATGAAAATGATAGAGGCCTTAAGGAGGAAAATGCATCCCTCAACGTAGAACAGGAATACACAAAGAGAGAGAGAGATGAAAGAATTGAGCAAGCTGCTTAAAGAAACTACAATCAAACAGGAGTAGGAAATGAATAAAAGGCTCAAGAACTCAAAACAGAGATAGAAGCAATAAAGAAGACACAATCTGAGACAATCCTAGAAATGGAAAAAGCTAGGGAAGAGGACAAGATCTACACACACAAGCATCACCAACAGAATTCAAGAGATGGAAGAAAGAACCTCAGGGACAGAAGATATGACTGAAGAAATCAATACAACAGTCAAAGAAAATGTTAAATCTAAAAAGCTCCTCACTCAGAACATCCAAAAACTTTAGGATACTATGAAAAGGCCAAACTTAAGAATAATAGGGATAGAAGAAAATGAAAACTCCCAGCTCCAAGGCACAGAAAATATTTTCAACAAAACCACAGAAGAAAACTTCCTCAACCTAAAGAAAGAAATGCCCATTAGTATACAAGAAATCTACAGAAGTCCAAATAGATTGGATCAGAAGAGAAAATCATCCCACCACATAGTAATCAAAACACTAAATATACGGAACAAAGAAAGAATATTAAAACTCGAAAGAGAAAAAGGCCAAGTCACACACAAAGGCAAACCTATCAGAATCACGGTAGACTTCTCAACAGAGACAATGAAGGAAAGAAAGTCCTGGACAGATGCCATGCAGACACTAATAGGCCACGGATGCCAACCCAGACTACCATACCCAGCAAAACTTACAATCACCATAGATGGAGAAAATAAGATATTACACGAAAATACCAAGTTTAAATAATATGCAACAACAAAGCCAGCCCTACAAAAGATACTAGATGCAATACCTGGACATTTAAATCAAGCCACAGTAACATCAAATTACCCAGGCTTATTCTATAGGCAATGCTCAGAAATCTGTGGTTGTAACCATAGTTTTATATCTATTGTCCTTGAAATAGTCCCACTAAAATACCTCGAAAACTGATCAGCCTCTATAACTTAACTTCACTGTGAAGCTTACAGCATTAGCCTTTTAAGTTAAAACTAGAGATGATAGTCTCTGCAGTGGTATGCCACAAGTAGACACATCTAAATGATTTATTAGTGCTCTATCCTCAACCATTACACTATTTATTGTATTTCAATTAAATTTCTCTACTATTACTTTTCCCACCACACCATCCCCCAAAGCACTAAAATCACTTAAAACTGAAAACCTTTTAGAATTAAAATGAACAAAAATCTGTTCGCCTCTTTCATTACCTCTACGTTAATAGGACTACCCATAGTCATTATCATTATTATATTTCCCTCAATTTTATTTCTTAATTCAAAACACCTAATTAAAAACTGCATACTTTCATTTCAACAATGACTGATTAAATTAATTACAAAACAAATAATACTTATTCACACACCAAAAGGGCAAATGATCACTAATAATTATTTCCCTAATTATATTTATTGGTTCAACTAACCTCCTTGTCCTCCTCCCCCATACATTGACACCAACCACCCAACTCTCAATAAATCTAGGCATAGCCATCCGTTTATGAGCTGGAGCAGAAATTTTAGGCTTTCGCCATAAAATGAAAGACTCACTAGCTCATTTCCTCCCCCAAGGAACTCCTATTACACTTATCCCTATACTTATTATCATTGAAACAATAAGTTTATTTATTCAACCAATAGCCTTAGCACTACGCCTTACAGCCCGTATTACTGCCAGTCATCTACTCATTCATTTAATCAGTGGAGCAACCCTAAACATCAGTACACCAACTGCCACAATTACATTTTTATTCTAGTCTATTAACCATACTTGGATTTGCCATAGCATTAATTCAAGCTTACATATTTACTCTGCCAATTAGCCTATACTTACATGATAACACATAATAACCCACCACCAAATTCATGCTTATCATATAGTTAACCCAAGCCCATGACCACTAACAGAAGCTTTTTCTGCCCTTCTTCTTACATCTGGTCTCGTAATATGGTTTCATTATAACTCTACTATTCTTTTAATAACAGGACTCCTAGCAAATATGTTAACCATATACCAGTGATGACGAGATATTATCCGTGAAGGAAACTATCAAGGCCATCATACTCCTATTGTACAAAAAGGACTTCATTATGGAATAATCCTATTTATCGTATCAGAAGTGTTCTTCTTTGACGGTTTCTTCTGAGCCTTCTTTCACTCTAGCCTCATTCCAACACATGATCTAGGAGGATGCTGACCCCCAACAGGAATTTCACCTCTTAATTACCTAGAAGTGCCCCTCCTAAATACATCAGTCTTATTAGCCTCAGGTGTCTCCATCACATGAGCTCATCATAGCTTAATAGATGGAAAACAAAATCATATAAATAAAGCCCTATTAATTATAATTTTACTAGGACTATACTTTACCATTCCCCAAATCCACAAAACCTAGAGAAAGAAGACATACAAACTCACTCTACCACCACTAACATAACAAAATTAGGAACCAATAACCACTGCTCATTAATATCTCTCAACATCAATGGCCTCAACTCCCTAATAAAGAGACACAGATTAATAGAGTGGTTGCAAAAACAGGATCCATCATTCTGCTGCATACAAGAAACACACCTCAGCAGTAAAGATAAACTTTACCTTAGAATGTACCTTAGAAAATGGTATTCCTAGTGTCTCGATATAAGTGAGTATATACCATTTGACTCTTTTTGCTTCTGGGTGAACTCACTCATTATGATAATTTCTAGTTCAATCCATTTGTCCACAAATTTCGGGAATTCCTTGTTTTTAATAGCTGAGTAGTATTCCATAGTGTACACTAGGCCAAGGGGTACGCCCCCATGATAAACTTTACCTACCAAGAAAGTGGGTGAGAGGGGAGAAAATCCTATTGAGACTTTAGGGGTGAGAAGCCTGGAAGAATGAGGAAATAGAGGGATCCAGTGGGTCCTGGAAAAATACAGGCGGGTCTGGGCCCTCTAGTCCTCCTCAAACTATGGCACCAGCCAAGGAAAATATAGCAGTAAACTTCGAACCCCTAACCAGTCTAGCCGATGGACAGGACATTCTCCACCGTTAAGTGGAGAAGGGGATCTGACTTTCACACAAACTCTGGTGCCCCATATCGGACCATGTCCCTTGGATGGGGAGGCCTGGTGGCACTCAGAGGAAGGATATAAGTCACCAAGAAGAGACTTGATACCCTAGGAGCATATACAGGGGGAGGAGGTCCCCCTCAGTCACAGACATAGGGGAAGGGAGTAGAGGGGGAAAGGGGAGGGAGGAAAGAAAGGGAGGATACAAGGGATGGGCTAACAATTGAGATGTAATATGAATAAATTAATAAATAAATAAATTAATTTAAAAAAAAAAGAAAGAAAAGAAAATGGTATTCCAAGTAAACAACAACCCAAGAAGCAAGCTGGAGTAGCCATTCTAGTATCTGATAAGACAGATTATCAACCAAACCTAATCTAAAGAGATGGGGAAGGCCGGTTGATACTTACCAAAGAAATACACCAAGAGGATGTCTCAATTTTGAACATCTATGCCCCAAATACAGAAGCATCCACATTTATAAAAGAAACATTAATAAAGTTTAAATCATACATAGAACCCCACATAATAAGAGTGGGAGACTTCTACGAGGCCACGGTCACCTTGATACCTAAACCACAGAAAGACTCAACAAAGAAAAAGAATTTCGGACCAATTTCTCTTATGAACACTGATGCTAAAATATTCAATAAAATACTTGCAAACTGAATTCAAGAACACATCAAAACTATCATTCACCATGACCATCCCAGGCATGCATGGGTGGTTCAATATATGAAAATCCATCAATATAATTCATCATATCAATAAAATGAAAGAAAAAAACCCACAGGATCATCTCCTTAGATGTCGAAAAAGCATTTGACAAAATCCAACACTCATTCATGTTAAAAGTCCTGGAGAGAGCAGGGATACAAGGACATACCTAAACATAATAAAGCCAACACACAGCAAGCCTATAGCCAACATCAAACTAAACGGAGAGAACCTTAAATCAATTCCACCGAAATCAGGGGCAAGACAAGGCTGCCCACTCTCTCCATATCTCTTTAATACAGTACTCGAAGTCTTAGCTAGAGCAATAAGACAACTAAAGGAGATCGAAGGAGTACAAATAGGAAAATGAGAAGTCACACTATCATTATTTGCAGGTGATATGATAATATACATAAGTGACCCAAAAAAATCTATGAAGGAACTCCTACAGCTGATAAACACCTTCAGCAAAGTGGCTGAATACAAAATCAACTAAAAAAAAAAATCAGTAGCTCTCCTATATACAAATGACAAACAGGCTTAGAAAGAAGTTAGAGAAACTACGCCATTCACAATAGCCACAAATAGTATAAAGTATCTAAGCAAGAAAGTGAGAGATTTGTATGAAAAAAACTTCAAATAGATGAATAAAGAATTAAAAGAAGATTTCAGAAGATGGAAAGAGCTCCCATGCTCATGGATTAGGAGAATCAACATAGTAAAAATGGCCATCTTACCAAAAGCAATCTACAGATTCAATGCAATTCCCATCAAAATACCCATACAATTCTTTACGGACTTTGAAAGATCAATTCTCAATTTCATATGAAAAAACAAAAAACCTAGAATAGCTAAAATGATTCTGTACAATAAAAGATCTTCAGGAAGAATCTCTATCCCAGATCTCAAGCTGAATTATAGAACAACAGTAATAAAAACAGCATGGTACTGGCATAGAAACATTCTGGTTGATCAATGGAATCAAATAAAAAACCCAGAAATAAACCCACATACCTATGGACACTTGACTTTTGACAAAGAAGCCAAATTCATACAATGGAAAAAAAAACAGCATCTTCAACAAATGATGTTGGTCTAACTGGATGGCTACATGTAGAAAAATGAAAATAGATCCGTATCTATCACCCTCCACAAAACTGAAGTCCAAATGGATTAAAGACCTCAACATAAAACCAGACATACTAAATCTGTTAGAAGAAAAAGTGGGGAAGAGCTGTGAGCTCATTGGCACAGGAGACAATTTCCTGAACATAACACCAACAACTCAGACCCTAAGGGCAACCATTAAAAATGGGACCTCATAAAACTGAAAAGCTTCTGTAAGGTGAAGGACACTGTCAACAGAACAAAATGACAGCCTACAGACTGGGAAAAGATCTTCACCAACCCTACATCTGACAAAGGGCTAATATCCAAAATATATGAAGAACTCAAGAAATTAAATACCATCACTTTGTAGACCAGGCTGGCCTCGAACTCACAGTGATCCGCTTGCTTCTGCCTCCCTAGTGCTGGGATTAAAGGCGTGTGCTACCACGGTGAATGTAACATAGTGTTACCAGTTGGTGAGATAACCAGTATTTTTACTTTTTTTTACCTTATGCTGTTTACTGTTTTCCAATATTCTAAAACTAACATGTGACTCTTACAAATTAAGGTTGAGTAATATTTGAAACCATAGGGCTTATTAAAGGTTTATTTATACATTGAAAGCTGTGTCTGCCAACTGTAGGCACAGAAACCACCAAGACTGCAAACGCACTATGCTTGTGCTCACAGAGGCCACTACCCTGATGGACAGTATCATTATTGGCCAGTATCCATTCTCCTGCTTTATCATAAATGCTCTAACTTTGCTCTAAAGAAAGCATCTTTCTTTACCCCTGGGATTCAATAGTCTCCATGGTATAAGTCTAATCCAGTTATCCCTGTGCCTTTCTTGGGTAGAACATAGGGTCAGGCATAGTCACGTGCCTCACCAGGACATAGAGAATCTGTGAAACCAATAACAACACTTGTGACCGAAGAGTCATGTGGTCTAAATATGGAGATGACCTGTCTTTCTAAAGTTGGTTTAATGAGGAATGATTCCTTTATCTAGAGATGCAAATGGTTTGTGTCTCTTCTCTCCTGAGACCAGTGGTTCTCAACCTTCTGAATGCTGCGGCCCTTTATTATAGCTCCTCATGTTGTGGTGACTCACAGCCTTAAAATTACCTCACTGATACTTCCCAACAGTGATGTTGTTACCGTTAGGAGTCATAATGTAAATATCTATGTTTTCTGCTGGTCGCAGCCCTCAGGTTGAGAACCGTGCCTTACGGGATCCAGGTGTTGCCATTGATGATTGGCGGAAGTCTCAGAAATAGCAAAAACTTATTTTTCCAGGTCCTTGTCACCATCAGAGAAAGAATTTAGAGATGACACAAACTAAGGAATTGGGAAGAAGTTTTATGCAGTCAGAGAGTAAAGGTGTCTGAGTGACAATCCCTCAATTTTAGATAGCTGAACTTATAGGTAGGCCTTAATGAAGGGAAGTTTATTCATGAATGAGGATACGAAGGTCTGACTTTCCCAAAGAATAGGCTTTACCCCCACTGTCTGTTCTTATCTGAAGTTTTGAGATTGAACCAGACAATTATGCCAGACTGATGAAGCCGAGGTGCCACTACAGTGAAGCAAAGGACAGTTAGCAAAGGTCTGGGTTAGCTATGGTGGTCCCAGCTGGGGTGTTTTTGTTTTATTTTGTTTTTGTTTGTTTTTACTGTTTGAGCAGTCACATTATGTCCTGTCCTGCTGTAACATAGCTCTATGATTGCATCAGCTTCTAGAAAGTCTGCCTTCCCTCCCTGTCCCCCCCCCCCAAAAAAAACCTATCTGGCTAACCTTATTAGTATAACTTTTCTCTTTTCAGACAACTGCTTTCACATCATATTCTAAAGAAGATGACTGTATGTTCTAGTATAATTTCTGTTGCTATGATAAGCACCAATACCGGAAGCAGCTTGGAGAAGGAAGGGTTTATTTCAACTTACAGGTTACAGACCTTCATTGAGCTTGAAGAAGAGTGTTGCAGGCTCATACTCAGCTTCCCTTCTTATACAGCTCAGGTGCCACCTGCCTAGGGATGGCACTGCTCACAGCACATCATATCAGTTAGCAATTAAGAAAACGCCTCATGAACATAGTCACAGGCCAGTTTGATGTAGGTAATTTTTCAGTTGAGGCCCCCTTCTTCCCAAGAGACTACGTTTATGTCGAAGGTACAGCTGAAACTAATTCCAACAGCATGCTCCCTCATGAAACTCTTAGTAACAATTACTCCCCTCTCCTAACGCAGCCTAAGTAAGGGGTGATACCAATCTCCCACAACAGTCTAAGTGAGTGATGACCCCAATCTTCCAAGATGGTCTGAGTTTATGAGTACTCCAGATCCATGTGGAGCACGTCAGACAATTCACAAAGACAAGGTCCTGAAAGTTGTGTAATTTCACATCAAACCAAACCCCACTATTCTTCTAAGGAACATTCAATGGATGGAGCAAGTAAATTGTGGTGCTGGCCAGCTGTAACTTGTCTTGCCTTTGCACTCGACATATTCCTCAATTAGCTATGCACACACCAACTCTAAAGTGCTCTAACTGACTCTGGAGGGCAGGGCTAAGTCAGCAGAGGAAATGGTTCTACTGAGGCAGGCAGTAAACACTTCCTGTGTAAGCAAGGCCTTGGAAGATCTGGAAAAGAAATCCTTGACAGAAAAAGTATCAGGACAAAAGAAAATAACTGCTGTGCATGGTGTCATCTAGAAAGTGGCACAGTTAACTGCCACCAGGTCCCAGAACTCTTGGTGGGGCAGTAAGAAAGTGAACTGGTCTAGATTCTTAAGTACATTCTGTTAAAAAAAGTACATTATCTGTTTAAAAAAAATGAGGGCTGAGCAGCGACAAATGTTTTCCAGCCAAAACCTTGACTTGGTAGTGGGAAGTGGAGGAAAGTTGAAAGACAGCAAAAAAACAAACAAACAAAAAAACAAAACAAAACAGCAACAACAAAACAACTACCTCCGGTTCCTTTGTTTATACTATTTATTATACTACATACTCTCCTCCCCTTCAACAAACTCTTTCAGTTTTAAGAACTCTTCACTATATTGAAGGTCTGAAATGTTTGCTCAAAAAATAAATAAATAAATAAATAAATAAATAAATAATAGAAAAACAAAGAACTCCAAGCTTACCCACTGACTCTTCAAGTAAAATCTACCAGATCTGCCTTTCTTCTCCTACCTTCATATTCAGACCCTGTCCGTTGACCTGTTTTCCAGCTCTGGTTATTCGAGGGTACAAAGGAATGCCTCCCAGCCCCCCAGCCCCCCAGCCCCCCAGGCCCCAGCCCCCCAACCCCCCAGGCCTCCCTATCCATGCAGTTATTTAACTGTCACAGCTTTATCTCTTCCTTTGCTAATTACTGAAGAATCACTGAACAACAGAAGGGATCACATCTATTCTTACAGGCAGGGTGAATTCTGAGCTTGACCCAGACAAGCTACCTGCCCTCAGCTCTGGCTCTGCTAGCAGCTTCAACAACACTATGGTTTAAGCCGAAGATGTTGAATATCAAATGCCCAACTTGTTAAAAACACTGGATTACTCTCCACCTCAGTTTATCTCAACCAGTTTCACTCACAGTAAACTAATCATGTTTACTAGGAATGGTGTATTTCATGCGCAGTCAGGCCCTGCCTTATTATGTTACCCAGCCATCTGTGGACCCTTCATTAGAGAGGCATTTCAGAACCCAGCTCGGAATCACTGCTGAACGACAAAGGCCGCGCTGAAACTGTGCTGTGGCTTTAAGAGCCTTGCTGCTTCTCAAACAGCTAATCCGTGTTTCATCTCACATTAAACTGAAATGGCCAGGTGCTAGTCCAAACTACAAGACAAACTCCCTGGACAATAACTGAGATAATTTAGTGATATGCAGAGATTAAACAAAGGATGGTGTTGCTGTGATTGTACACACACACACACACACACACACACACACACATGCATGAATGAAGAGCTTCCATCAGACTTAAAACACTCAGAATTATTTCTTTAGTGGACTGCCAACTAATGGCGTTTCTGTGTATTTTTTTTTTTATCAGATTGCACACAGCACAGAATCATGACAAGCACTACTTGGTTTTTTTATTTCAAGGGAAGAGGTTCCTTTTTTATAATTGACTGGTTACATGCAGGCTTTGGTAAGGCAAGGGGTTTACAGAGCTGTCCTGCTTCCTTTAGGGCTTTCCTTTTTAAAAAGCATCTCCAGCTCTCGGGAGGTAGAGGCAAGCGGATCGCTGTGAGTTCGAGGCCAGACTACAAAATGAGTCCAGGATGGCCAAGGCTACACAGAGAAACCCTGTCTTGAAAAAAACCAATAAATAAATAAATAATTAAATAAATAAAAATAAAAAGCATCTCTGTTACCCGAAATATACTCTGACTGTCTACGGCAGTTCCGTCCTCAGCATCCTCAGTGCCTTGGTCTTGCCTAATTGATATGTCATTCTGCAGCCTATATGATGGGAAATGCTCATTTGCTACTGGGAACTTATTTCAATTTTAGCACAGCTCACACAACTAAAAGCCCACCTGTCAAGTCAATAACAGAACTGCAAGAATAACACAATTTCTCCTGTTATTTTCCATGCACAATAGCTGTAAAAGTAGATACTTAGCAAGGTGGCCTCTATCAGGAAAATCAAATTAAAAAAAAAAAAAAAAAAAAACCTTCCTTCCTTGTTCCACCCAACAATGTTTGAGAAGAAGGCTGTTGCTATAATAAACTTCCTTTTTCCTTCCATATGCTGGGGAATCTGGGCCATGATTTTACACAAGCTGGAGTCCTAACTCAGCTATGGGGAACCCATGTCTATGGGCGCTGGGGGCCAGGGATGGGGATGCCTTACGCCAAAGGCAATGGTTCCCCGTTGAGGTTTGGGAGGAGGTAAGGAGACCAGATGGAGACCGCTGGATGCCCACGCCGGGCCAAAAATTTCATTCCAGCCATCAGTTTTCCAGACAATTATTGCAATTGCGCGACAGTATCCATAACCCGGTGATAGTCCCTCCTGCCCAGGGGCCGCGCTGAGCCTATGATGCAGGAGCAAGTGTCCGTGCCCACCCCCCTCGGTTCCCGCGCATATCCCTTGCTTACCCAGGGCCCAGGTGCAGCTCTCCTTAATGGCTTTGTATTTGCTCCCGGAGGCGTCCCTCTGCAGCTTCCTCAGGGTCTCTTCCATCTTGGCCTTCCGAGAGCCAGGCCACGGACCGGGAGATCGCGCGGGGGACGCGCCTAGGCGGCGGCTGTGCTCGTCCCCATCTCGCTCAGCTGCCGCTGATGAATCACGCCTGCTCCAAGCCACGTCAGCCCCGCCGCCACGCCTGTTTGCCACGCCTGCTGGGTCAGGTGCACTCACTCCCCAACCCGGGGACTGGGAAGACCGTGGTTGCCCACCTAGCGCCCAGGAGGACCTGGGAGAGCGACGCAGCTACGTCCAAAGGTGGAGATCTAGTGCTGGTTGCAGACTATGTTTAGCTCCCGCATCCCCCTAGGGATCCACTGAGAGCTGTGGGCAGAGGGCAGGGAGGGGCCTGGCTGCTTGTGCCTTTCACTTTCTGGGTCCGCCATATCCCCACACACCCTGAGAACACTCAGTGTTCTTGAACCAAAAATGTCATACGGTCGGTCAGTAAATAGAAAACAACCGGTCCCTTCCGCGTGTCAGGATGAAGCCATCCAGCAAGGATTGTGTCATATGTCTGCTTTGGGGGAGCTTACATAATAATGTATTAGACTCATACATTAGACTCCAACACAGTTCTCTAATAATTAGAGAAATGGATGTGAGAATTAAACCAAAGAAAGGTTTAGAAGAAGATTAAAATGAATACATTGAGATTTCTACCAAAGCAGCTAAAGCAGAAATTGAAAAGGGGAAAAAAAAATCAAGATTTAATTGACAACTTAAAAATCTTTAAACAACCCAGCAGTCAACCTGTGGGGCTGCCCTGTATGTTAGAATTTAATGGCCCCATATATAAGCAAGGACACCAGGCCTCAGCTACTTCTAAGCCAACAAGAATTGGATTCCACACACCCTGAATCCAAAGATGTCTCAAAAGCCTTCAGTACCAGCAGGCACATCTCCAGGCCAGCCTAGTCTAGAAAGCAGTCCAGGACAGCCAGGACTACAAGAGAAACCCTGTCTTGAAAAACAAAAACAAAAACAAAAACAAAAACAAAAACAAAACAAAACCAAGGTTAACTGAAATACTATGCAATTCTGTATATTTCTTGACTTAAGTATTTATACTTTATATATTTGATAGAGAATCCATATAAATTTTAAAATGTGTACATATATAGCAATTGATAATCTTCAGTGTGGCTCACGGGTAAGTTTCCCTTTTATCAAATGCATTAACTTTTATAAAGAAAAAAAAAAGGGTGGTACAAGACTGTAAAAATAGCAAATAGTAGCATCATTAGCCACAGAAAGGACAAATACTACACAGGTGAGGATTAACTAAATAGGATCACAGAGAAATCTGTCCCAGGAACATAGAGTGGGCAGTGTCTGTCCTAGTGACTTAAGAACAAGTGGAACCATGTATTTGAACAACCCTCTCAACAGTGGTAACTGTGAAGGAAAATACATATTTTTATCTTTGATCCACAGCTCACAGTATAAAAGTTTCTTCGCATTGCTATCCAGTATGCACAGAGACATGTGTAGAAATAATTTAAAGTAGAAAAACAGAAAGGTTTGATTTGAGTTTTGTTTGAGTCAGGATATAGCATAGCTTATCTTGAACTCATGATCTTCCTGACTGAGTTTCCAGAGTGCTGGAATCATAAGAACACATTTTCACACCAGGTAAAGTTTTTAACTATGGCAGAGTTGCTGTTAACTATTGATGTATTCATTGCAGTTGGCACGTGGGCCTGGCCTGACTTCTTCCGGGCTAGGAGCAGAAAGAGACTGTTTCATGCACAACCATGGTGGTGTATCTTTAAATCCTTTTGTCCCATTTTTGAAACTTTACTTCTCTGCAGCTGTGGTTCATACAAATATCACTATCAAGAGCATCCATTGAAGTTTAAGCTGGTGTGTGTGTGTGTGTGTGTGTGTGTGTGTGTGTGTGTGTGTGTTGGAAATAATTAGAATTTGAGACTTAAAATTAATATGTTTGATTTTATTCATTCAAAATTTCTTCACTAGTAATGTTCTCTTTGTGCAATCATTTCAAAGGCATTTTCTAATAGGTGTTAGAATATTTAGCATCTTGGAATATGTGTTATTCTTCTGTCACTACAAATTCAGTTAATTAAAAATGCTTACATTAAAAAAAAAACTTAGAATAAGTTCTAAGTGACAAGCTTTTAGTGAAGTGCCACTTACAAAATGTGCGCCCAAAATGATTGTTTCTCATAGTACAAAAGCATGGATTCCATCCCCGAATTCATATAACTTAATTCATACTTTCCTTATGGGAATCAATCCTTTCACTTTCTATAGTACATTTATATTTTAGTTACAGGGGCGTGCTTAGATGCTTTAATAAATACAAAACCATAGAGATGTGCACAAAAACATCTAAACAAACCAAAATTCACTGGCAAAAGGCCAAGCAAAGCTTAACTATTTCTGAAGAAATGCATCCTTCTTGTTTCTGTTAATCCACAACTGTGAGGAAAAATACCACTGATGCAAATCATGGACAATTAATTAAAGCAAGCTTTTTAAAATTTGTGAACATGAGCTGTCTCTTTCTAGAGGCCAGGTTCGAGAGATTAGCTTTGGATGTGGGTAAGATGAGGGTTTTCGTAGTTCAGGTGTAAGGAGTTTTCAGATAGGGGATTTGGCAGGCAAACAGGCAGGATTACAGAAGCAGAACATAAGCATAATAACTTGATTATAATAACCTCCTGAACACAAAGACATAATTGTAAGGTGGTTATAACAACAAGGTGGTCATAATAACCTTTAAAACAAAGTCACTGTTGCCATTTTTGGGAACAGGCAATACAGAGCCATTTATAGTTAAGGTTATGGATGAAGCAAAGCCCAATCCCTGAAAAACAGATTTAATCTTAAACAGGAACAGATCTAGTTTGTCTTTACTGTAAGATAACTTTCAAGCCTAAGATAGAGGCTGGCTAGTTTATCAGATATGCCAGCAGGTCTAGGGTATGGATCTAGAACCTACAGGCATACTCCAACAATAAGTAGAAATCTGATAGAAGAAAAAGTTGCCATTGGGCCAGGAGGAAAAGGTGACATTTAATCAATCTTTCTTTTCTTTTGACTGTCTTTCCTTTTTTAAAGACAAGTTCTCACCATGTAACTCTTATGGCCTAGACAGGACTAGTTCTAAACTACATCTGCCTCCCAAGTGCTGGGATTACATTCATAACTCCATTCAGTCTATTTCATCTTTAATCAGCAAAGCTAACATGAATGTGCATATATATTAAAATAGATTCCTATGTCGTACCTAAAAAATAAAAAGTGAAACCAAGACCTCGGCACTGTAAAGCTTAGTAAAAGACAACAGAATTGATTACCTGAGTATACCAGAAGTGCAGGTTAGTAGCTTTCCAAACAAGAAGACAACAGAAACAGTTTTCTACCTGAAGATTCACTCAAAACTCTCTATAATGATGCAGCATCATCTTCAGCCTTCTATCCCAATATATCTGACAGACGTATTTGTGAGGTAGGAACTATTGAGGACTTGTTCACCCTGTCTTGGAAGAGTTTGGCCATCGACTCTGCCTGCATCTGAGCTTGCGCATTTTGAGGCAGAATTCTCTCTGTGACAGAAACAAGGACATTTTCCCCAGTGGCTTGTTTGTCACATTTGAAGCCATCTCCATAAGGAGATCCTTTTATTTTCAGCATCTTCTGCACTCCCAGTATACTAAGGTAATCAATTTTATTCTTCCTCATGTCTCTGATGGGGCTGAAGACCAGATAGTTTGGTTTTACAATTAAGCTTAGTTGTTTAGGGGTTAAGATGCTTTTAGGTCCAGATAGATGTTTTAAGTTGATATAGATGAAGTATGATGGATATTGATTTACATTCAGAATTTTAGACTCACCAAGATAGGAAAGATGTTTTCTCCAAGGTTGCCAAATACAAATAGTAAAACACTATGAATGTAGCATTAACATAGTTCCTGACTATTTCATGGTTCTTCTTGTTGTATGTAGTTTATTGTATATATGTGTAATAATATAAATATATATGTAAAAAAGAAAAATAACTAAAAAGTAGTCAGAGACAAAAGAAATGATATTTCCTTGAAAATTAAAGTGTTAAAGTTGAAGGCAAAAAAAAAAAAAAAAACCACAAAAAAAAACACACAACAGAAATAGAGGAGCATATTTTTCTATAAGCTCAGAGGAAGTATTTTTTCCCAGACACAAAAGTCAGAAAAAAATAATGAAAATTTATTTCTTTAAAATTAAAATATTCAAGACCAGGGAGATGGCTCAGCAGGTAAAAGACCAGCAGAGAAAGTCTGCAAGCTCAAGTTAGATCCCCAGAACACACATGAAAAGCCAAATGTTAATCCCAGTATTTCTATAGGTAGACAAGACAATCACCAGGAAGTGTGCGGGCTAGCAGTGCTGGGATGTACAGTAGAGTTCCAGAATGAAGAAAGACCCTAGCTCAATAAGGTGGTTGTTAAGAGCTGACTCCCAGAAGTTGTTCATTGACCTCCATGGGTGGGTTGCAGCATACATATGCCTGCACTCACACACACACACACACACACACACACACACACACACTCTCTCTCTCTCTCTCTCTCTCTCTCTCTCTCTCTCTCTCTCTCTC
>OU015750.1:92834571-92851870 GCA_907169655.1 Acomys percivali | reverse complement strand
CAGCTTACAATTTCAGGTTGTAGTCCACCATTGTGGGGAAATCAAGGCAGGAACCTCAAACAATTAGTCCCATTTCATCCATGGTCAAGAGTGAAGAGAATTGTTATGTCTTGCTTTTTTGGCATGTGCGGGACTGTCCATCAAATCTTTAGCAGTCACTTTGGAGAGAGCAGCAATATCTTCCCTATCTTGGTGCATCTAAAATTCTGAATGTAAACCCATATCTATCATATCTCATCTTTATCAACTTAAAATATCTATGTACACCTAAAAACATCTTAACTCCTAAACAAATCTAAGCTTAATTGTAAAACTAAACAATCTGGTCTTCAACCCCATCAGAAACTTGAGAATGAATAAAATTAATTGAGTAGACAGGAAGTGCAGGTTAGGAGTTTCCAAAATGAAAAAATGACAGAGACAGTTTGCTGCTTGAACAGTCACTGAAAACTCTCTAAATGTTGGAGCCTCATCTTCAGCCTTCTGGCCCAATATATCTGACAGACATGTTTGTAAGGCAGGAACTATTGAGAACTTGCTTACCTTCTCTTGGCAGAGCGTGGCTATCCACTCTGCCTGCATCCAAGCTTGCCCATTTTTAGACAGAATTCTGTTTGTAGCCAAAATAGTACATTTTGCTCAGTGGCTTGTTTGCCACATTTGAAGTCATATCCATAAGGAGGTTTACTGATGCTCATCAACGTAGTTGAGGTAGACCGGTGTTGCCAGGAGTTAACCTGTCTCATTGTCAAAGAATCTTTAAAATAATAAAGACATCTTTAAATGCCATATTCTGCAGGTCTCTGAGGTGTTTGAAGACCTCATGTAACTTTACTTTACCTATCTATAGAATCATATCTATCTGTTAACCTAGGATGTATATTCTTGTGATAAAAATAGACTAATAATTAACATGACTGTGATTTGATCAATTAACAATTCACGTGTATTACTTAACTATCTTGAGCAGCCTACAAAAGCACTTTCAAAGTATTGGAAATAAACCTTGTATTATAATTGAGTTGTCTGGGTATAATACTTCATATTAGAGTAGAAATATATATAATGTTAGGGGGGGTAGAGCTTTCCTCTGCAGGTAGCAGCAGGAGTCTGTGCACCACACTGAGCGACCATGAGCGTAGGAGACTTCAAAGCCCGCCTTCACAGTGACACACTTCCTCCAATATGTCCACATCTCCTAATAGTGCCCCTCCCTATGGCCAATCATTCAGATGTATGAGTCTATGGCAGCCATACCTATTCAAAAGTAAGACTTAACAGAATATTTAAGTTTTTAACAAACACTTTTGGGTTTCCATTGCAGTGATAAAACACCACAACCAAAAGTAAGGTTTACTTATAGTTCTCAGGTCACACTCTATTGTTGAGGGTGTCAGGGCAGGACCTCAAACCGGAACTTGGAAGCAGGATCTGATGCGGAAACCTTGGAGAGGTGTTTTTTTTTTTGTTTTGTTTTTTGTTTTTTTTTTTTTTCCTCCTGGCTTGCTTTTTTGTTTTTGTTTGTTTGTTTTGTTTTGTTTTTTTGAGACAAGGTTTCCCTGTGTAGCCTTACCAAACCCTGCTCTGGCTTGCTCTTTACAGCTCGCTCGGCATGCTTTCTTACTGAACCCAGGAACAACTCAGGGGTGCCACCACACACAATGGGCTGGGCCTTCCTACATCAGTCATTAGTTAAGAAAATGCACCACTAAAGTTCCCTCTTTCCAAATGACTATGGCTTGTATCAAGTTGGCATGAAGCCAGCCAGCACACGACTGGAAGCAAGTAAATAGGAATAAAATATGTGCAAAAATATTTTCCCTTTCTCTTTTGATACAGGTTCTCCTTTTGTTGCATAGATGTGTGTTGTGTCAGGGTTTTTATTGATTCTCTCACCTCAGCTTCCTGAGTAATTGGAAGCAGAAATATTGGTCATACTTCCCAGCTTGTTTTTAGAGAAATTAAATTTTTTATTTTCACGTTACACAATCAAGTTGGTACACAAGCATAGGAAAAAAGTCAGAAAAACTTAAAAATCCACATGAAAATGCTCTTAATACTTGAGTTAACCTTTGTTAATAGAACCTCATTTTTCCCCCATTTTCAAAAGTGTATAAACACTATTTTGAGTTGGGACCTCACTGTGATGGCTTTGGTAGTATGAAACTAATGATTTCACATCGTCTTTGTACCTGAGGCTCCACAGTACCCTGGGGGTGATAAACACAGGTTGAAGTGTTAAGCTAAAAAGCAAAATTTACTATTTACTGCTCTTTAATTGCAGAATATTGATAATTTTGCATAGTGCTTAATTTTGTGTATTTCTATACATACTAATGTGCGTGTGTACACATGTTTGGAGGTAGATGAGTGTGTGTGTACCTGTGGTATCCAGAGGCTGACATCCAGTGTCTTCCGCAATCATTCTTTTTTAGTTAGACAGGGTCTAATAAACCTAGAGTAACATATTTTGCTCAGTTTGGGTCCTCATGGCTGCACAAGCACTTTTTCAAACAGGCTGTCTCTTCAACACTTACATCTGCCTAGTTTATCTTTGTTTGCTTGTTTGCTTGCTTGCTTGGTTTGGTGTTTTTTTTGTTTTGAGACAGGGTTTCTCTGTATATCCTTGGCTGTCCTTGAACTCACTGTGTAGATCAGGCCCAGGGATCTGTCTGCCTCTGCCTGCAGAGTGTTGGGATTAAAGGCATGGACCACCACTACCCAACACGCTCCTGGGTTGAGTGAAGGCCTTTCTCTGGTGCCATGCCTACCTTTCAAAACAGTAGTCATAGGCCTTGTTTTCCCACTGTCTACTATATACTCTAAGAGACATTAATCACTGTGCTGGCAATAAATCTGGGACATTCAAGAAAACTTTGGAAACATGATTATCATTTTGGAGAATTATGTGAAATGTATGGAAATCTGACAAGAGCAAAGGAAGCATTTAGTTTAGCTGTAACTGTAAAAATCATTTTCCCAGAGAATAGACACTTTCTCTTGCTTATCTTTTAACTGATGTAAGTTCAAATCTTGGTTAGATCTGACCCACTAGTTGATGGAGCAGGGTAACAGTTAACATATCATCCAGTGAGGACCACTACTCTTGTATATTTATGAGTTAATTTATATGGAATCTATTGTTTTCACCTACATTGACACATAATAAATTAATTCATGTTTTAAATGCCAACATAAAACAATAACAATATACTTCATTAAAAAAAAAAGCAGGAGACAGAGCTAGAGGTATATATGAGAAGAAGAGTGTTTCCTAGGTAAGGTGTTGAGCTCATCCCTAGCACCCACAAAAACAACCATAAAATAGTCTACAACTCTGGTGTATCTACCATCCTCAAGTGTTTTTTGCAATGTTTTAATTTAGCACTACATTTTAAGTAGGCAGAATCTTCAAAGGATGGCTGACACACTTGACTCATTCTTAGCTCACTGAAAGGATGAAATAAAAATAAAGGCTGCAATCTGTTAACTATTTTGTCCAGTGATCTGTAAAGTCAGCACTCAGGAGACTGAAGGAGGATTGCCACCATTCAAGGCCACCCTAACCCATGTACTAACGTCTATGCCAAGGTTTGGGAGGAGGTGACAAAGCTGTCTTTGGTATTGTTCGGGGAGCTTATGTTATCTGTGCAAGACTGGAGGTTTCTCAAGCCCTGTCTTCTACTGTGGTATTGTCTTCTGCTAATATATAGAAAATACCTTCTGGATTTTTTTTTTTTTTTTTTTTTTTTTACAGAAACGACCACCTTTGGATATCAGTGTACTTTGAGAAGCAAGGCCTGAGCAACGAATGTAAAACAGCCTCTCTGTACTACAAGATTTTGCCAGCGAGCGGCGGGGTGTGTGTGTGGTGTGTATGTGTGTGTGTGTGTGTGTGTGTGTGTGTGTGTGTGTGTGTGTGAAGGCACACAGCAGGACATTAAGAATCACTCCAAGCTAAGCTGGCATTAAACCAACACCACCGACTTGGCTGTCACAATAAAACATCAGCCTCACTATACAGTGGTGCTGGAGTCACCAGGAAATGACTGAATTCCAGTGAGCTGCATGATTCCTGTCTATACAGGTACCCCATGCCGTGAATAGGACTTCCTAGGTGGAAGGGGCTTGCTTGAGAGTATTTAGCTGAGGCCAGGGTCGGGGCTGGGCTAAGGGCGGGACTTGGAGGAATGGGGCGTGACCACAAGACAGGGAGGCTCTGGGGAGGCGGAACTGGCATTCTCAACTGTTGCAAGGTCTGCTAGCAGACTTCCTCAGATCAGCCAGTGGTGTTGGGGCCTTTGGTCACGTGGCACAAGAGAGCACGAGCCCTTCTTGCCAACGGTCCTACTGGCCGTCACCAACTGCAGAGCTCAGGCAAGTGCAGGCTCCTCTGCTTCCTACTGTCAGAGCAAGCACAGGAGTGCCCTGAACCTGCCCTAGGTTGCCACGGCAGGTGTGAGGCAGGACACAGACTCTCACAGGGCCGCGGGATGACTCAGTGTGCCCATGCAGAGCCAGCGAAGCTGCTCACGGCACAGGCTAATGGTGTTGGAAGTTCATACAGATCAGGTGAGTGTTCTCTCTGCTAAAGTTGGTCAACATAGGACTATTCACGGAGACACTGTGGGCATCGGGCGGTAAATTGTTAATTTGTAAAGTTGGGGGGAAATAGGTGGTAAATTATTAGTTTGTAAATTTTTGAGGAAAAAAAAGGTTATTTAATAAGTATTTAATGCTTAGTCTGTACAGTGTGAAAAGAATGCAGTTTAGTACTGAGAAAATGCTAGTAGAAAAGTAAGTTCACCTGGACAGATTACCACCAAAATTGCTAGTGTGTCATGCAATAATCCTGTAGGGAGGACGAGTCATTTTGGGTATTTAACAAAACAGAGAAAACCAAACAAAAAACCTTACTGTATTATTGGGCTGTTTATATACAAGAACCACTCACAAAGTTACTTACGTTGAAGTGTTTTATTTACTAGACAGATGCCAGTTACATAGGGAATGTTAGCAAATGCTTGATGCATTAATATAGCTCATAGGAAAATATGTTTTCTTAAATGACCATGGTACATGTGCAGAAAAGACTGTGAATCTTATGACAACTCCTTCCAACTATGGAAATGAATATATATGCACACGCATATATTGTGAGTGGAATGTTTCTGTGTGTTCATAAATATATGTAGTACAATCCACACACATTCCTAGACTCTACCTGTAAATGAAATCAGCAGCCATGCCCTACTGATGAGAGAAAAATTCTAGGTTCTTTGCACTCTTCCACCGAGCGCAAGATGAGATGTGCATCCTTAGGTCAGTGAGTGAGTGGTCAGCAAAGGTTTGAAGCGATGGGAGCAAGTCGCTGGAGCATTGAGACCACAGGAATAAACTGTGGCAAGGTAATGAGTGCACGGACATCTACCCTGAAGTCGCCTTCTGCTTTTCAAACTTCGTATCTGTGACTTTTCTGTTGCCTTTGTTGTCGACAGCAGGCAGCAGGCCGATTGTAGAGCATGGAGTAGGCTGGATTCTCAGAATGGCCTGGAGTGTATAGCCTGGGGCAGATCTGTTGGAAAAGAGCTCCCTCTGCATAGTAGGGAAGCCCTCATCAGCGCTGGGCGAAGACATTTCAGTGTGGCTGCCATAGGGTCACCCAGGCTCCTGCCAGAACCCTCTCACCAATGCATTGTAAGTAAGTCCAATAAACTGGCTCCTCAGTATAAACTACAGTGGACTTATGCTTTGGTTTGTCACTGGGGCCTGGCAAGAAGCGGTAGATATTACTTATGTCTCCTAGGAAAGAAATTCTCAAAACACAGGCATTACCAGTTTAATAAGTTTGTTGACCAAAACAATTACAGAATTTATATGTACATGTTTTCTCTTGGGTCTTACATATTGACTGTCAATGTTATGTGAACTATGGCCTCTCCTGCTTTTATGAGACTGATTTATAGATTTTTAATGTAATTTTATGTTTGGTAACATTCTGAGGGAATCCTGGGATTTTCTGACTGCCCTCACTCCTTTCTTTTTGACTCCCGCCTTCTCTCCCTCTTCCTCTCCTTTCTTTAACCTATGGTCTAGAAGTTTCATTCTTGTCCTCTGAAGTTCTCTTGTTTTGACAAACTGTGTCATATATCTCCAGTAACACGGTCCCATGAGATAGCTACAGTGCGTGAGAAAGTAAGTCTACCATGTTTCTCTAAAGCCCTAGTAACCACTGACCAGACTACCATCTATGTACGTTTTCCTCTCAAAATGTCCTGTAACTCGGGCCATATGAAACCACCAACTGTTGTTTATTTGCCTTATCATTGACAGTGCAAGATCCATGTTGTAGTCAAATTTTTCAACTAGGATTTTAAAATGACAGTGACATATGGTGAGCATATTTCCATGTGTTCGTGTGCCCTCTGTGCATCAGGTCTGGGTGATTTGTTTATGTTCTATCTTCTTGCCCTCTTTCTGTAGTTATGGATTTATTACCTCATTTAATAGGAAATCTGGCAAAGGACAGTTCTTAGGTGGTTCTCTTTTAGCATAAAGGAATAATTTTTTTCCCATCTCAAGTGTGTGGACTTCTCTAGCCAAATAGATTCAACAGTCCCTGGAAGCTGAAAACAAATCTTTCTCCTTACTGCCTTTTTGTGAGCATATGTTGTCATATATTTAGGATACTAACTTCATAAAAAAAAAAAAGTATACAGTTTGGGTCTTTTCAGTATGATCAGAAATGGAATTGCGTCCATTTCCAGGTCATTTACAACCCTTAAAATGAACCCAATACCCACTAGTAGTCACCATTCATCCTTTCTTCCTCCCAGACGGTTGGCCATTCTAAATGCTTGCCTACTATTAAATTGTGACTTGTCATTTTATTTGTGACTTGGGAAAGGTCCTTATATGTTTTTTGGGGGGAGGTTCTTTGTTTCATTATTTGATTTGGGGTTTCTGTTTTTCCTGTTTATTTGATGCTTTTCTATGGGGTTTCTCTGTGTAGTCCCGTCTGACCTGCAACTCCCTTTGTAGACCAAGCTGGCCTCAAACTCTCTGAGATCTGCCTGCCTCATCCTCCTAAGTTCTGGGGATTAAAGGCACACACCACCAGGCCCAACTCTCACTTCTTAAAGTCCCTTTGAGAACTTTGGATGTATATTTTCCAAATACGCCTTTCCCCCTAATCTATGACTTGTGTTTTCATTCTGTTAACAGCATGTTTCCCACCAGAACCAGGTGTGAAAACCTTGCCTCTGAAAACTCCATGTGCTTTGGCTGAAGAAAACAGAAAAATCAAGTTACAAGTGATCTGGAAGCTTCCTCCCTGCTGGAGTGTGCTTTGCAGGCTCTGGGAGAGAACAATCATAAACAATCCTAACCCAGCCTTAGACTGTATTTGCAATGTGGCTGACCTGCTTGCTGAACAACATGCCACTGGAATAATAGTTTCATGACCATTTAGAGACTAGCCATTTGATTTTGACTGGATTGGAGGCCAGCTTCACTTGAGGCTAATTCCTGGTGCTAGAAAGCTGTTCATAGCCATTGACTGGGGAGCCATAGGTCCTGGTATGGAAGATTCTACTCTTTTGCTAAGTAAGCAAGTTGTGCCCAGAAATTTCCTTCTGAATATTTATGTCTATGCCTATAAATTGGTGCTGCTTTCAGCTTTGGTGACAGAATTTTTTCCCACAATTAGTGGCAGTTATTGCAGAGACTTATGGCCAAAGCGCCAAGAATTGGTGAGTGTTGAAGACTCAGTACTAAATGGGACGTCAATATCATCCCAAGGCTCCGTGAACATTATAGAAGAGGCAATGGAAAGAATGTAAGAGACAGTGTGGGTTACTGGACTCTGTCTTCAGGCCATGTTCCACACTCATGAACTCAGAGCAGACCTGCACATGCATCATGGTGTTTATCCCTGTGATCAAACAGGGATTGCCAATGCAGACATTCATAGCTGGCCGAGGTGCTACGAACAAGTGGCTGGTCATTGCTCAGTCTTAAGGGGGACACCAATTTCTCTCTCTCTGAAGCTCAGAGAATATTTCAGAAGATGGAGAGGAAAAATTGTAGAAGCCAGACAATGGGGAGGAGGGCTGTGAAGTGCTGTCTTCAGGAGAATGGCATGACCATGATTTTCATGAATTCAGAGCAGCTACAGTTTTTTGATAGGGTCTACATATGACTGAACCCATAAAACTTCACTTTTTAATAGTATGTTTCCCACCAGAGCTATATGTGAAACATATATTGCTGAAAAACCGACCACTGTGTTTTTGGGACATAGAGAAACAAGGGGAAACTGAGCTGAAAGTTTTTTTCCCTGCTGGCTAGCTCAAATAGTGCCCGAATGTGCTATGAAGGCCCTGAAGAAAAACAAGTCATCAAGAAGTTTCCTCAGCTCCAGATCCTCTGTGCCACACTAATGACCTGCCAAGTAGTGTGCCTACCACGGAAGTAAAAGAAAGTAACCTATTATTCTGTATAATTGATATATGCCAAAAGATGTGTCCTTTGCTGTTGTGTGATAGACTTTTCCTGGGGAGACACAACACATATATTTTTTCACCCCAGAAAGTGAATCCACAACAGACTACCACTTTTGAATGGATTTGAGGCCAGCTCCTCTGGGACTTGATACCTGGTACAGTAAAGCTTTTCAATAGCTCTTAATTGGAGAACTACTAGGCCCTGATGAGGGAAGATCCTACTATCGTCATAGATGGGGTAGAGGGTCATGGGGTCCTGACCAGGGGATCTGATAGCTATAACAGGTTACTGAGGGAAGGAAGTCACTGTCTTTTAATGTTCTACCACCGACAGCTCAGTCATGATCATTGGCATCCATCCTTCTGTGAGCACCCCTTCTTAAATCCAGTGGCACATGAAACAAAAAATAAAATGTTACTACAATGGGTGGGGGAGTTGGTGATAGGAAGAGGACAAGAGAGGGTCAGGGGACAAGGATGACGAGAATATTTATATATATGCACAAAAATTTCCCAGAGTAAATTCATTCAAAATATTATTTGGCACTTCAACATTCTGCCGTGGATAAGTGCATGGCTAACTAGACCTAACCTCTCTTTGAGGATGTGTAGGTGGTTAGGATTGCTGTTAGGTCCTCATGAAGCCTCATGGTCTCATGAAGACCCACCTTTGAGGATCTATTGATGGCTAATGGGGGATGGGGGTGAAGAGACTCTTCCTTAGTGATATAGCCACTGCTGTGCAGCCCATACTCCTTTAAGCAACCCCAATTGAACTCATTAGATCAAGCACACAAAAGACAGGAAAGTGGAAGGAGATCTGATTGGGAATAGGAAGGGGATTAATGACAGTAGGAGGGGTTCCAAAAGGGTAAAGGGGGATGAATATGGTTTTTAAAGTGTGTATTATTTTATAGTTAATATGCCACAGTACACTGACGGAGAGTTTGCACACAAGTCTAGCTTGATGAACCAATGATTTTTGTTGGGGTTACTAACAGGAGTGTGGGCCACAGGTTACTTACAGGAACATGGATGACTTTAAATAGTAGCTGAATTCCGAAGTGGTTGTATATATGCATGTATATATATATATATGGAATGTAAATACTGATCTTCTTGCTTTATTAGTGCTCTTTAGATTTAGCAGAATTGGTCTTCTGCCCTAAAGTCCTTTTCGGTAATACGTGGTCTGCAAGGCTAAATTTCGACTGGACTTGTGCTGGTGTTGGTATGAGAGCACTGGGTAAGCCCAGCATCATCATTCAATGCTATGCAGTGTGTGGCACATGCTGGCTCGTGTTAATTAGGTGCCAGTGAAAGGTAAGGGGCTCAGAGAGACTGTGACAAAGGCACTTGGTGATCTGAGAATGCCAGTAGGCTCACAAACAGAGAAATTGCCTGTTATGAAACAGTAAAGAACAGGAAATCAAAGACTGGTAGGCTGTGAAAACAGTGTTGGCAAGAGAGGTGGCCATGGGGGAGGGAGGGGGCGGTGTGTGGCGAAAACCTGTAGTGTTAGTTTCCTGGAAATGCAAGTTGAGTTTATCTCTTTGAGGTTACACAGGAGGACAAGGGTTAGGAGATTTCCATTTTATCATGTGAATCATTCTTTCATATGAATTTACATTTTTCGCTTCATCTCCTGCATTGGCCAGAACTGATGGCTCAGGCAACTGATCAGGGTTGAAAGAAAGAAGAGTAAAGGGAGCCCAGGTTCCTTCTCTAGAGACTGGCTGTACTGCAGCCAAGGAGGAAAATTCAAACTGACCACAATTTTCCCATAGCTAAGGCTGTGTAAGTGTCTTCTGACTAGAAACTGCACTGGGGCGTGGGGGGTGGGGGTGGTCATAAAAGGAGGCTCTTTGATCTGTAGATAGGCCTCTTTCTGTAGAGCTCCAGTAAGCTAATGTAAACTTAGGCCTGCTAGCCCCAGAAGGCTGATGGTAAAGCCCTGAGTTTGCGAATCTACAGGGATACAAGAAATAAAAGAGAGCTAGAAAATAAACCACTGAGACACACATACACTCAAGAGAAAAGGTGGATGAAGTTAGGCATCTTAACTTCAACTGAAGTTAAGCTTCCCAATTTCAACGCTATTTATTGTCTTCTGAGAAAAGGGAATTACCTCATGGTCAAAAAAGGGCAATTAATCACAAAAACATGAATTCTAAAATGAACAGGTTACATGTTTTCAAACTAAACATTTCTTATCTAGGTATCCATTACATAAGTTCACAGTGAGTTCAGAGTGACAAAGGTTGACAAGGCAGAAAGGTTAACAGGGTCTAAAACTTACAAGAATATAGGACTTTTCAATTAGGACTGACGTAACTATACATTATCCAGCCATCTCTTAGTTCATAATGAGTTCAGGACAATAATTTTCTCTGTCTTTTATTCGAAGAAACAGAGTTAAAATGACAACATATGATGTCACAAAGTGACAAGGTATAAGGAATTATAACAACAGTTTGTATATTTAGAAAGTAAGGTTTGTATTTAATTTAGACAGCTCTAGGTAGCCCCATTATATCTTGGGTTCATGGGAAATTTAAACCAACTTGCCTATATTTATGGTGAATACCAGGATTTGTGGTGCCATCTGGAGTGAATGCTTATCTGAGGCCACAAATCTGCTTTAAGGCTATCTCCTAGTGAGGCATCTGGAGGTCCACAAAGGTATTTATTGCAGCCATAAACTCTCTAAAATTAAAATTGTTTTAGAATATCAAAAACAATTTAACTTTGAAAACTATGTGAATCAAATCAGGAATTCCATAATCAGGGATTAATTCATCTGAACAACGGTACACCCTCAACAAGATCCTGCAGGAAGCTTGCTCAGTCAGAACTGATTAATACCCAGAAAGTGACCATTCACACCAATGCCAGATATTTTTTTGTTTTGGTTTTTTGAGACAGCATTTTTCTCTGTACCCTTAGCTGTCCTGTACTCGCTTTATAGAACAGGCTGGCCTTGACTGTAGCCTTGGCTGTACTGGACTCACTTCATAGAGCAGGCTGACCTCAGACTCACAGAGATCCACCTGCCTTTGCCTCCCTGAGTGCTGGGATTAAAGATGTGCACCACCATACCCGGCTCTAATGCCAGATTTTAGAGAGATGCAACAGTGCACAGTTGATGGGGTTGTCAGAGTTCTGGGGTGCATCATGGTACAGACCTTGCAAAGTACCAGATCACCTCCTAGAAAGCCCACATGCCTAATGAGCTCCCTTAATAGGTTAGCTCTTGGCAGGGTATTTCTGAGTTTTGTTTTTATTTTATTTATTTGAGACAGTTTATGTAGCTCAGGCTGGCCTTGAACTTGTGATTGAAGGAGAGTCAGGGAAACTTAGGCCAACCAGAAAAACAGGGGTAAATTCTTAAAGGAAAGCCGCTTTTTGCTCCTGGAGTTGTATTTCCCTATCCCCCAACCAGAACACTGTGCTGGATACAAATTGCTAATGGCTGGCAGGGGCAGGAGCAATCAGGGAGACAGGGTAAGGCCAGGAGATCCTATAAAATGTCCCACAGACCTAGAGCCCTGTGGTGGACTTAGCTCTAGGACTCTCTCCACCCACATGATTGCAACTGTCTGCTCTAGTAACCTTTATGGATTTCATTCCCTTCTGTCCCCAGCTGTGCTTTCCTGCTCCACTTGCTTATTGCCTGCCTCGGTGGCTTCTTTCTAGTTGAACTTTAGTCTTCTGCTTTTCGCAGATATCCAGTCTTTTCTTTGCCCCATCGAATGAACCCAGCATATCCCCTAGATCCTCATCCCCAAACATACCATGATCTTGCTACAGCTTCCACAGTATAGTCTAATTCCTCAACTTATCTTTGACTCCTGATATTCTATCTTATATTTGATCCATTCTACCTGAAAGCCTTTCCCAAGGGTTTTCTTCACAGGTTATTGACTTGTTCAGTGTTATCTTTATTTTAGCTTACTTTTTATCATTAGTTCTTTTTCTTGGATTTGGTTTCCAAATCCTGGGCTGTCTTCCTCATACCATTCAGCCTTATGCTTGTCTTTTCTTAGGCGGCTGTCAGGTATTTATTCTCTTTAAGTATGCAGAGGGATTTTTTGTGTCTTCTTTAAACTCCTTGAATTCATTGTTGAAGTTTATAAGTGTTCTTTAAAGTTCTGCATCCTGGAGTTCATCAAGATAATTTTCATTAGAGAATATTTCTATAGGACTGGTGAATTTAATGGAGGCCTGGGAATACTGTCTAGACCTTTTATATTGTTTGTGGTTTTGCAATGAGAGAGACATGGATATTTGAACTTCTTTCATTGGTTATATATCTGAGGTGGAAACAGAAGGCTGGACTGGTGAACATGGTGTACCTTCTGGGCCTAACTCTTGAGGTTGGGAAAGTCTCAGAGGGACTTACTAGACTGGGCCACTGGGGCTGCAGTTGTGAAGCCTCTGCGTAGGTCTGCGGATTAGGGAGTGTGCAGGCAGGATCAGGGCAGTAGGACTCACCAAAGCTTTCTGGGAGCACAGGATGTTCAGATCAGGACTGGTATTTGGTACTCTTATGAGACTTATTTTCTTTTCTTCAGAAGGGAGAGTTAAATTGCAAAGTTGGCATAATATGTAGACGGATTTTATTTTCAAGTGTGTAAGAATTATTTAGAGAGACCAATTCGGCCCACCTTCCTATCAGTCACTACACAGTGTACTGCCAAGAATCATGTGGAATCTAATCCAGAATTCCGGGTAGGTCTTCCAGAACCTGCCTGTCCATCCATCATTCAACCAACCACACCCCCTGACATTGTGTTAGGTCAAACCCCAAACTCCAGAGAAGGCCTTTCAGAACCATTCCACCCACCTATCAGTCACACTACTAAGGTGCCTGGCATCATATAGAATCTGACCCAGGATTCCAGGCAAGTCCCACAAACCCATTCCACCCACGCATCAGTAACACTACCCTCTTGATTACTAGGTACCACCTGGAGTCTAACCTCCACGTAGGTCCTTCTGATCTGTTCCACCCACCTGCCTATCAGCCACCCTAACCACAGAAGTGCCTGTCTCTATGTGGAGTCTGCCCCAGAATTCCAAGCAGATTCTTCAGACCCATTCCACCTGTTCACCTATTATTCATCGTGTGCACCCTACCACCTGGAACCTGGAAGAGATGATTTCTTCCTTATTAATATCTCTTTTAATAAATAGTTTGTGTTGACTTTTAAAGGAAGTTTATATTTTCTTCAGAATGTGCTTAGAGGACTGAATTCTTGCTCTGTTTTGTATTGAAATATATGAAACTGAATTCTGTCAGGTGGAAAAGCTGGCTCTCTCTGGTTCTCTGTGTTGATGGACACGTTCCCTGCTCATGAGCTTACTCTATTAATGTCATTTTGTGGGTGTTGACTTATTTAGCCTCATAAATTACTGAGGGTGCATGAGGTGGTATAGAACTTTAAGACATGGAGTTGGTTTAAAGTAGAAATTTATTTTGACTTTTGAAGCTGAGTGGACTGTGGGAAGCAGATGAACTGTTGGGATGTGACCTACGTAACCAATGTCCTTGTAGAAGGCACTAATTTGGGCTAGGTGATGTGACTCATGGTGGTTGGTGTGTCAGATGACCATATTCCTTGCATGAATGGGCTTAGGAGCTGGTGCTAGGATGCCCATGCTGAGAAGCCATGGATCTTACCCTGCCTCTGTGGGAATTCTTGGGGGGCATTGCTGAGGGAGTGGTGAGTCACCTCTAGCCTTGTTTTGAATGCCTTTGTCTGTGTCTCTTCAGGAAACAACCTTGTCACAAGCTTGATTCCCTGTCAGTGTGGTCAAGCTACTCATTCTTGTATATAAAATCTAGGTTTATGTATATAGGCACTTTTGTTCATAAATAGGAAATGCTATTGCATTAGTGTATTAGTTACTCTTCAAGTGCTGTGATAAAACACCATGGCTAAGGCAACTTATAGGGAATAAGGGTTTGGGGGAGCTTATAGTTCCAGAGAGTTAGGGTCCATATTTGGGGGACAGCATGGCAGCAGGTGACAGACACAGCAGCTGAGCTAGACTCTAAGAGCTGAGGACTCACATCTCTAATGCAAGTAGGAAGCAGAGAGTGCAAAGTTGGACCGACATATGGTTTTGAAACCTCAAAGCCTAGTACCGGTGACAAACCTCCTCCAGCAAGGCCACATTTGCTAGACCTTTCAAATAGTGCCAATAGCTGAGCAATCAACCATTCCAACATCTAAGCCTATTGGGAGGACATTCTCACTTAAACCATTACAATTTGTGTTTTTGGATGAGGACCCCTCCCCAAATTACCAAGCTTCCTAAAGGCTATGTTTGGAAAGCCCAGCTGTCTGCTAGCCTTCTACCTCTTTCCCAGCCCTGCCTGTGATGGCTAGGGAGGAAAACTCAGCTCAGGTAGTACTGTGCAGTGGGAGGTTTTGTTTTCCTTCCAATTGCTGTTTGCTTTCTGTGCCTGATACCAGTTCCGTCCTATGGAAGACTGTTCTTTGTTTCCTTTGAGGTGGCTCCTCCAGGGCTCTCTGGCCTGGTTCTCAGATTCTATAAACCCTTGCATCTGTACCACCTTTCTAGGTTAGGTACAAGCTGTTTTTGTCCTGATGACAGGCAGGAATTTGAAGAATCTACAGCAAGGGCCTGATGAAAGAGCTGAGATTTCCTAAGTGGTCCCTCAAGGGTCAGCTTGGCTAGAGGTAGCAATGGCAGGTGGAATGGGGTCAGGTACCATGCTAATTCTCTGTTGAGTGAACAATTTCCCACCCACTGTTGAAGAAAGGTCATTTGAGAGTGGCTGAGAACTTCCTATTTTCGGGCTTCCAGGCACAGAAGTCTCTTTTCTTGGTGATCTCTGGACTATACACTTCACGTATGGTAGGGTGGTAGGGTGAAACATAACAATGAAAGGATTCTGGGAATTATCAAATCTCAATGGAAGATGACTCTTCTCTTTCCCTAACCAGAGTACTGGAACATTACCTTCTGGTCATAGAGCCAGAAGTGTGCTCCACAGAGGATACATGTCAGGGAGCTGGGCTGCCCTGAGAAAGTTAGACATTGCAGTCTGAGTCCCCAGCCGTGTTGAGAAGATCTGGTAATCCAGGCCAGGGAGCAGTGTACCTCTTGCAAGAGAGTTTCATACGGAACTCTGCCAAACAAACTTGAGTTCATATGGTTCAAATGGCTTATATGAAACTCTTCCAACCCCTTGCTCATAAATGCTGATCTCTTTGGAGTTGGGCCGTATGCACTCAAGCACAGAAGCCTGTCTCTGGCCCCATAGGCAGAGATGGGCAGTCACTTCCTGCCCAGCTCCATCTTTGCACCTAGGACAATTGTTCCTCCTATTTCTGCATTTGTATTTTGTGTGCTTAGACTTCCTACTGCATTGTGAACTCTAGACTACAGAGGATGTACCTGGGTGACTCTGGTCTCGGTCCCACTCTGGGGCAAAAGCAGAGCTTAGAGACTCTGAATGATGAACACATTCATTCACATATACACAGACAAAAGACTCCTAGACATAAAATTTTAAAAATGTCCAGTACCATCAGCATGCATTAAACCGAAGGTTAACTACATGTAAGATCAATTGTAGGAGGAAAATTGTGATGTTTATATCCTAAAAGTTTTAAATAAAAATACTTAATAGGCTATGTATAATATATTTGTGAAAGCCATATTTTCAATAATAAAAATTTACAGGCATGCTAATATCTGTGAATGATTTTACAATATATGTGATGTCTCCTCATTGTGATGATAACACAATGAGAAAAGGAAGTTATTAATACTGAGTTGAACAAAGGCAAATAGCTATTCAAAATTTCTAGAAGAGACCATATTGGAATGGTTGAGTTCCAATAATAATATTCCTAGCCTGAACTCTAATAATCTAAATTATAAATTAGATGCTGTCTTTGTTATCTGTGTGAGTTGTAGATTACTTAGCATGTTAGCACTCAGCTTCTTCGTCTTATAGCAGATTGTGTTTGCCTCCACTGTGTTCTGTTGAAAATTAAAATTCTAATAAAGGACATCAGGATAATTTGGTTGATAAATGTGCTTACCCCTGAGCCTGTTGGCCTGAATTTATTAATCTCTTGGAGCCACACAGTGGAAGCAGACTATCAACTTTCACAAGTCATCCTCTGACCTCCACATGCTAGTTATGGCATGCTTATGCACATGTACACACACACACACATACACACACACACACACACACACACACACACACAAAGAGCATGCACACACACAATCTCTTCCTCATACATAATATATTTATGTAAAATATTTAAACAAAAAATTAGAATACAGCCTAGATATGGCAGTACATACATGTAATTCTAGCAAATGGAAGCTGGGCAAGGATATAAATAAATTTCATGCTAGGCTGGGCTTATGTACCCTTTCTCAAACAAAATAAAGCAAAGCTGTAAGATGCTCAAAATAATAGTGCCTGAAAGAAGCATGACATGAAAATAAGTTTGTGAGAGGGAGAGTTTCTTGTTTATAAAGGATATATTCTCTCTATGTGATGAGCAGCTTGGAGTCACTGAGTCTTTTAGATAAAGTAGTTATTTGTTCTTGCCATGGTCATAACATAATGGATGTTAGTGAATCATTTACAGATGACTAGAAATCAAGAACTTGCCAGGCAATTGACACACATGCCAGTTAAACCTGAGATAACGTTTGTTTTTATAATAGGGAGGTAATTGTTACAAAAAGCTCTCTCTCTCTCTCTCTCTCTCTCTCTCTCTCTCTCTCTCTCTCTC
>OU015750.1:92808429-92834561 GCA_907169655.1 Acomys percivali | reverse complement strand
CTCTCTCTCTCTCTCTCTCTCTCTCTCTCTCTCTCTCTCTCTCTCTCTCTCATACACACACATACACATGCGCGCACGCACACACGCATACACATATACACATACATACAGAGCTATAATGTAATTATTATCATAGAAAAATGTTTTGGAGGTGCTCAAGAGATGACTTATTGGTGAAGTGCTTCTGCCTAAGCAAAAGGCTCTTAGTTTGGATCCTAACATCTTATGTGAAAAGAATGGGGCAGCACACATCAGTGCATGTTCTGAACTCTAGTGTTGGTGGGGAGGGGAAGCTCTGAGCTTACTGACCAGGCAGCCTAGCCTCCCACAGACTCCATCTCAAAATGAAGAGACTGAGGATGACACCTGATGTCAACCTCCAGCTTCCAGATACACTTGCCCACACGTGTGTACATACATATATGAACTCATATGTTCACTAAATGCACATAGAAAAAATTTTAATCTACACCTTAGATTTGTTATGGATATAGAAGCAATAACAGTTGAACACATAGACATTAATATTAAGACGCTTTCATAAATGTGATATTTTTTCATGCAGAAAGTTATAATAGACACCTACACTTGCCTGGGGATGTACTGTTTGTATCCTATATACAGACAAGTGGATTGAGGCATGAGAAAGCTCAGCGACTTTCTCAAGACGATGCAGTCAGTCACTGACAAGGAAAAGCCATACTTCTCTATGTTCTAGTTACTTTCTATTGCTGTGATTAAAAAAAAAAAAACCCTATGATCAAAAGCAACTTGGAGAGGAAAGGGTTTATGTAGCTTACAAGCTGTAATCCACCCTCACAGGAAGTTAAGGCACCAGCTCCAGCAGGAGCTGAAACAGAGACCAGGGAAGAATGCTGCCTGTTGATTTGCTTTTCATGGCTGCTCACCCAGCTTGCTTCCTTATATAACACAGGACCAACATGTGTAGCGGTGGTGAGGTGTCCCTAGTGTCTGCCACACAATGGGATTCCGATGTACACTTGACAGATGGTCACCAGAATTTTGCCTTAGACTCAGGGGTCTCTGACTACATTTCTGCTTTGAAAGGGTCTATTGTTAAAATCATTATTCTCACATTGAAATTCTATTTTTTTTTTCCTCTTGAGACCATCAGGCTTTGTGGTGAGGCTGCTGACTTTGGATGAAAATGGAATTTGGATGAAAATGGAATTTTCTTGTATGCCTGTGCTCATCTCCAGCAGTTGTCTTTGGTTGGCTAAGGAAATTCTGCTAATGTCTGTCATTTTGTATCTTTGCCAGTATTAACATTCTTTTCTAAACAAGTCCTATATGGTAATGCTGCTTACTGAGTATGGTGCTTAGGGCCGAGAAGAACGCACAGGGATGCATTTCAGCAATGAAGAGGGGGCTCTGTCTCCCTCAGACCACAGGTGACATGTCTAGCAATAGAGACACTCTATCATCTTTACACTGTCTTATTGGGAAGCTTCCACAATGTAGCTCTTCAGGTCCTGATGTTCTTCGTTTCTCTTGGGAGAATTTGGTACCACTAGGAAAGAGTAGGTAAGGGGGATACCTTTAAAGACACAACTAAGTGGTGGGGTTTGGTGAGGTTGGCAAGGCAACCCTGACAATAGGGGAAGGATAAGGGAAGGTAGGTCCCTAAACCTCTATCAGGAGAGTGTAGGTGTCCCCAGTATCCAAAAGGAAGGAGATGGGTTACTCTGTGATACCTTGATGACTACCTGGGGGCTCCCTGCCAGAGATGCCAGTGGTTGGGCCAAGGTGGCCCAGGCACCCTCAGTTGCCCATGGCCAGGCCTAAGAGGTTGGCTAGAGGCCAATCTGGGCCTAACGTCAATAGCCCTTTTGATGGCACCTTCGACATGATTATGAGGGTTATGAGGTGGGTTATAAGGGCTTGTGCAGACCCAGGGCCCAGTGACCTTTCTGACTGCATCTGAAGTAGGGACCCAGGGTTTTTCAGGCCTTGGAGAGTGAGGGAACCTGGGCAGTTGCCATGGCCAGCTGAAAAGCCTGTAATCCCAACAATTGGCAGAGTGAGGTAGGAGATTCAAAGCCAACTAGGCTACATAGTGAGTTTCATATCAGTTGGAGCTACACTATGGGACTATTATCTCAACAATGAAATAAAATGTCAACTTGAAAGTATTCAAAAGCAGGCAAGATGCCTCCTCATCTCAGGATAAGTGTTTGCCTCTCTACTTACGCCTCTGCAGACATTGCAGTGTTGGTGGTGTCTGGAGTCTGGATTGTGCTATGCAGAGATGCATGTGGTAAATGCCATTGTCCCTCCACCCTGACCACTTTCCTTTTTAAATTACATGTTTAATTTTTAGTTCTGGAACTAAATCCAAGGTCTAGATCATGCTTGCAAACCCTTTGTCCTTTAGTTGTCTCCTCACTCATCAGCATGTTGAGAGAAATTTAAATTTCTTTCCAATTTCATTTGTTTACGGTGGTCTGTTCAGCTAAGGGCTTTGTTTGTTGACTCACTGAACATTCAGGAACATTTTGTTTAGTTGGGTGTGTGGCACATGGTTTTAATCTCAGTACTTAAGAAGCACAGGCAGTCGCAGGAAGAGACAGAGGCGGGCTGATCTCTGTGACTTCAAGACCATCTAGTCTTCACAGTGATTTCCAGGCCAGGCAGGGCTGTATAGTGAGATCTCATCTCTTTAAAAAAAATATTTAACGGTCATGTTTACTTTCTTTGAAGTCTGCAGAGTATCTCTTGCTATCGATATCTGTTGATCTGATTTGTAGTTGATATTTCTTTCAAGTTTCTGTTAAGTTATACAGTTTCATACATGTATACATTTCATCCACCCCAGGCTTTTTTTTTTTTATCTCTCTTCTACACTTACTAATCTTCATTCCTTATTACCATCTTCTTTCCCACATTCATATCTTTGTGTTGTTTTTGTGAAGTTCTGAGTTTTACCAAAGCCATCTATGTGACGATGGCTTAAAACTAAATGTTGGAGCCTGGTGGGTAAGCCACTGCCGAGGGCTTGGTAAGTGCCTTCCCTGTCGAGGACTGACGGGTTCTCAGGAGACGTGGCCTTTCAAAGCTTCAGTATATTTGTCTTCTTTTTCTTAAATGATTTAAATTGCTAGGAAATATAAGGAAGATATAAGAAAGAAAAAAATTGAGACGTATTTGGACTAATAGAACATTGTTTTTCTGTATAATATTGCAAGACAGAAAACTGGTCAAATGTTGAGGGGAAAAAACAATAGTCACCCTCTGTGGCTTAAATGCTTTGTCAGGCATGGTCATGTGTGCTCGAAATCTCTGTAATACTTGGGAGTCTACGCAGAGGATTGCTGTCCATGTGAAGCCAGCCTGGGCTGCATAATTATTAGACATGGTCTCAGGTCTCAAAAAACGAATAGATATATAGATCAAAATGCTTGTTATATTAGCTAATGCTGATGTATTGATACTAGTTGTAAGACACAGCAGTAAGTCTAATGAATGAAATGCATCATAGTAATAGAGTTGTTGATAATGAGAAAGTAGGTGGGACACCATGAGAATTCTTTCTTCTTTCTGCAATTACAAACAAAACACAAAAAAACAAAACCAGAAACTTTCCCCCAAATTGTTTGTCTTGATTTTTTTTTTTTTTTTTTTTTGAGATGGGGTCTCACTCTAGCTGCCCTGGAACTCTTTATGTAGACCATAAACTCAAAGAACTCCACCTGCTTTTTGAATTGGTTTATTATTTGGGAAAAATCCCTCCTGTCATAGAATAAGTAGAAAAGCTTGTTCCCAATCTCTCTCCTCATGTAAGCTTACGTATGGAAATCTTTCTAAAAGAGTTTTTAGAATTTTTTCCCTGCAACTTTAATTTTTAAAATTTGTTTTTTATTCACTTTACATCCTGGTTATAGCCCCATCCCTCCTCTCCTCTCAGTTCCACCTTCCCTCCCTCTTCCCCTCTTTCTTAGAAAAGGGAAGCCCCCTCTTCCCACCCACCCCAGCTCATCAAGTCACATCAGGACTGAGCATGTCCTCTTCCCCTGTGGCCTGGCAAGGCAGTTCTGCCAGAGATGGGGAGTGATCAAAAAGATGGCATCAGAGGAGCCACATGAAGCCTGAGCTACTCATTGGCTACATCTGTGTAGGGGGCCTAAGTTCGGTCCATGCGTGGTCCTTGATTGGTGCTTCAGTCTCAGCAGGCCCCTCTGGGCCCTGGCTAGTTGGTTCTTTGGTCTTCTTGTGGAGCTCCTGTCACCTCCAGGTCCTTTTTCTCCTTCCCCGGACTTTTCCATAAGACTCCTCATGAATCACCCAATGTTTGGCTGTGAGTCTCAGCATCTGTTTTGATCCACTGCTGAGTAGAGCCTCTCAGAGGACAACTCTCCTAGGCTCCTGTCTGCAAGCATAGCAGAGTATCCCTAATAGTGTCAGGGGTTGGCTCTCTCCTGGCTTGGTGGGTCTTGAGTTGAGCCAGGTCTTGGTTGGACATTCCCTCAATCTCTCTTCTATCTGCTCTAGCTTAATCCTTGCACATGTTGTAGACATGGTAAATTTTAAGTTGAAGTTTTTGTGGATGGGTTGGTGTTCCCCTCCTTCTACTAGGAGTCTTGTCTAGTTAGAGGGTGTCCTCTTCAGACACTATCCCTGCTACTAGGAGTCTCTGCCAGAGTCCCCCGTGTATTCTCCCAGGGGCCTACCCTGACTTAGGTCTCCAGCTTGTCCGAGAGATGCTCCCCGACCACAGTTCTCTTTTTTTCGGCAAGCCTTTTCTCCTCCTGTCCCCACTCTCCCGAGGTCAGATATCCACTCTCATATCTCTCCGCACTCCCTCTCCTGCCTTGTTTCCTCTCTTCTACCACTACCTATGTCTTTTCTATTTTCCTTTCTGAGTGAGATTTAAGCAGCCTCCCTTGCATCCTTCCTGTTACGTAGCTTGTTTGGGTCTGTGCACTATAGTATGGTTATCCCGTACTACGTGGCTAAAGTCGACTTCTAAGTGAGTACATACCATGTGTGTCTTTCTGGGTCTGGGTAACCTCACTCAGGACGATCTTTTCTAGTTCCATTTTGTTTTTAATACCTGAGAAGTATTCCATTGTGTAAATTTTCTACAGTTTCTTCAGTTGAGGGAAATCTGGCATCTTTTGGGTATATTCCTAGGAGTGGTATAGTTCCATCTTGAGGTAGAGCTGTTCTCAGTTTTCTGAGAAAGCACCAGGTTGATTTCCAAAGTGGTTATACAGGTTTGCATTCCCACCAGCAATGGAAGAGTGTTCCACTTTCTCCACATCTTCGCCAGCATGTGCTGTCATTTGAGTTTTTGATCTTAGCCATTCTGATGGGTGTAAGATGAAATCTCAGATTTGCATTTCTCTGATGACTAAGGATGTTGAGCATTTCTTTAAGTGCTTTTCAGCCATTTGATATTCCTCTGCTGCGAATTCTCTGTTTACTCTGAGCCCCATTTCTTAATTGGGTTATTTTGTTTGGTGGTGTTTTATTTCCTGAGTTCTTTATATATTTTGGATATTAGCCCTTTGTCAGATGTAGGATTGGTGAATATCTTTTTCGAATCTGTAGACTGTTTCATTCTATTGACAGTATCCTTTGCCTTACAGAAGCTTTTCAGTTTCATGAGGTCCCCTTTATTAATTGTTGATCTTAGATCCTGAGCTGTCAGTATTCGGGAAGTTGTCTCCTGTGCCAATGATTTCAAGGCTCTTTCCCACTTTCTCTTCTAATAGATTTAGTGTATCTGGTATTATGTCGAGGTCTTTGATCTCCTTGGACTTGAGTATTGTGCAAGGTGATAAATATGAATCTATTTGTGTTTTCTACATGTAGATATCCATTTAGACCAACACCATTTGTTGAAGATGCTTCCTTTTTCTCCACTGTATGGTTTTGGCTCCTTAGTCAAAAATCAAGAGTCCATAGGTGAGTGGATTTGTTTCTGGGTCTTCAAGTTTATTTCATTGATTAGCCAACCTATTTCTATACCAGTATCATGCAGTTTTTATTACTGTTGCTCTATGGTACAGCTTGAGATCAGGGATGGGAAAGCCTCCAGAAGATCTTTTATTGTATAGAATTGTTTTAGCTATTCTGTGGGGAGGTTTTTTTTGTATGAAGTTTAGAATTATTTTTTCAAGGTCTGTTTGTTGCTGCTCCTCAAGATTCAACCTGTGGGTGAGGGCAGAAGATTCAGGCCGAGAGGGTGAGTGGCACAGTTACTACATGGACACAGGGAGTCCAGTGAAAGCAAACCAAGGGCAAGAGGCTGCAGACTCATTTTTTCAGGAAGAGATAGTAGGTTGTATGGCTTTGGGCGACCAATCAGGTTCTTCCATGCCATCTCTGAGCCTGATAGTGGATGTTCATCTCTGGGCAAACTCTCCAAAGTGAGGTCATGTACTTTCCACCAGAATACTTCAGTGGTCACGTTTGCTGAAGCTGCCCCAGGCCCTGAGCCCTAATGGCCCTTTGCCAGGAATGCTCCAGTCTCTAAAGAATTGTGTTGGTATTCTGATGGAGATTGCATTGAATCTATAGATTGCTCTTTACTATGTTGATCCTACAGACCCAGGAGCATGGGACATCTTTCTATCATCTGATATCTTCAATTGTTTTTTCAGAGACCTGAAGTTCTTGTGATACATGTCTTTGACTTGCTTTGTTAGAGTTACACCAAGATACTTTCTATTATTTGTGGCTACTGTGAAGGGTGTAGTTTCACTTATTTCTTTCTCTGCCTGTTTGTGTTTTTTTTTTTTAATTAATTTTTTGTTTGAATTAATCTTGTATCCAACCACTTTGCTGATGGTGTTTATCAGCTGTAGGAGTTCTCTGGTAGAACTTTAGGGGTCATTTGTGTATATTATCATATCATCAACAAATAGTGATACTTTAACTTCTTCCTTTCCCATTTGGATCCCTTTGATCTCCTTTAGTTATCTTATTGCTCTAGCTAGTATTTCAAGTACTATATTGAAGAGATATGGAGAGAGTGGGCAGCCTTGTCTTGTCCCTGATCTCAGTGGAATTGCTTTGAGGTTTCTCTCCATTTAATTTTATATTGGCTATTTGTTTGCTGTATGTAGCCTTTATGTTTAGGTATGGGCCTTGTATCCCTGATATTTTCAAGACTTTCATCATAAAGGGCTGTTGGATTTTGTCAAAGGCTTTTTCTGCATCTAATGAGATGATCATATAATTTTTTTCCTTTAACTTGTTTATATGGTGAATTACATTGATGGGTTTTTATATGCATCCCTGGGATGAAGCCTACTTGATTATGGTGGATGATGTATTTGATGTATTCTTGGATTTGGTTTGAAAGTATTTACTGACTAATTTTGCATTCATGTTCATGAGGGAAATTGGTCTGAAATTCCCTTTCTTTGTTGAGTCTTTCTGTGGTTTAGGTATCATGGTGACTGCTGCTTCATAGAATGAGTTTGTCAATGTTTCTTCTGTTTCTATTTTGTGGATAGTTTGAGGAGTGTTGATATTAGCTCTTCTTTGAATGTCTGGTTGAATTCTGTTGTAAAACTATCTAGTCCTGGGCTTTTGTTTTTTGTTTTGTGTGTTTATTTTTGCTTTGGATACATTTGATGACTGCTTCTATTTCCTGAGGGGTTACAGGACTGTTTATCTGATCTTGATTCAACTTTGGTAAGTGAAATTTATCAAGAAAATAGTCCATTTCCTTTAGATTTTCACATTTTGTGGAATACAGATTCTTTGGATTTCTTCAGTGTCTGATGTTTACTTGGATATTTTCACTCTGCCTTTTAGTTAGTTTGACTAAGGATTTGTCTATGTTGGTTTTTCTCAAAGAACCAGCTCTTGGTTTTGCTGATTCTTTGAATTGTTCTCTTTGTTTTTAATTTATCAATTTCAGCCCTGAGTTTGATGATTTCCAGCTGTCTACTCCTCTTCAGTGTGTCTGTTTCATTTTGTTTCTAGACCTTTCAGGCGTGCTGTTAAGTTGCTGGTATGGGATCTCTTTAATTTCTTTATGAAGGCACCTAGTACTATGAACTTTCCTCTTAGCACTGATTTCATTGTGTCCCATAAATTTGGGTATGTTGTGCCTTCATTTTCATTGAATTCCAGAAATTCTTTAATTTATTTCATCCCTGACCCAGTGGTCAGTGAGTAGGGAGTTTTTCAGTTTCCATGAGTTTCTAGGTTTTATGTTGTTTCTGTTGTTGTTGAGTTCCAGCTTTAATCCATGGTGTTCTGATAAGATACAAGAGGTTATTTCAATCTTCTTGTATCTGTTGAGGCTTGCTATGTGATTGAGTATATGGTCAATTTTGGAGAAGGCTCCGTGAGGTGCCAAGAAGAATATATATTCTTTTGTGCTTGGATGCAAAGTTCTGTAGATATCTGTTAGTTACATTTCTCCTTCTTCTATTCCTATTATTCATAGGTTCAGTCTTTTCATAATATCCCAGATTTCTTGGACTTTTTCAAGAACTTTTTAGTTTTGACATTTTCTTTGTCTGGTGTATCAATTTCCTTAATCGTATCTTGTATCTTCTACACCTGAGAATCTCTCTTCCATCTCTTGCATTCTATTGGTGATGCTTGTGTCTGTAGCTCCTGTTCGCTTCTCTATAGTCCATATGTATTTGATTTAGATGCATATTTTATATACCTGTACATCTGGGATGAATTAAAAACTCCTTGGACAAAAGGAGGGTCACATGAAAACTTAAAAGATCATTGTTCAAAATAGTTGAGACCTGCTGTTACTCCCAGCAACCTCCATTCTTGTTTTCTTCCTACTTTCTTTGCAATCTTTTCCTCTGGCATTGCAGTTCTGAAACCTAGTAGAGTTCACGAGGGCCTGGTCCTACCTTCCCATTCTCTGTCTACAACATCTTGTAATTGTCTCAACTATTTGCAATCCTCTGATACTGATAGCAGAAACTTAGAAGTTCGTAACCTATCCAGACGTTCCTTCTAAGCTTCATCAAATGAAATGAATCACATGTGTCAAATATGAAACAGCCAAAAAAAATCACCCTCTTTTCTTTCTTTTACATACAGATAAAAGTTCCTGTTATCTAGTATGCAAAGGGCTGTCTTCACTGTACTCATTATAAATTCAACTGAAACCTGGTTGCCACCTGCAAAACCAACTTCAAATCCATGCTGCTCTCCCAAGGTCATTATCTCCATTTTAATGCAAGCCACAATCTAGTCCTCACCTGGACCTTCCTATCTGTATGACCCTCTTGACTGACTTTCCAACTTCCATTTTTAATCAGCAGCTGAGAAATCAAAGGCACATATCACTTTTCCACTCAAAATCCTTCAGTGCCCAAGGCTTCTGCACTAAAACTGAAACAGTTTCATGTCGTTTCCAGGGCCTGGCTGACCCTGCCCATCACTCTAAGAAAAACCTTTATGGCTCTGTCTCTTATACAATGCAAACTCTGTTTTACAATACAAACACTGTTTTGTTACTGAATAGTAAAATAAATAAAAAGTATCGATCACATCATCACCTACTCAGAAATATGCACAACTAGTGGTCAATATATTTCTTTCTGCTCCTACTTGTACTTTATATAAATACATGCAATCTTACATGCACAAACATGTTTATACATATTTATGTTATATATACTTTTAAGAGGTTAAGAACTAGCTCAGTGGGGGCTGGAGAGATGGCTCAGCTGTTAAGAGCACTGACTGTTCTTCCAGAGGACATAGGTTCACATGGCAGCTCACAACTGTCTGTAACATCAAGATCTGACACCTTCACACAGACATACGTGCAGGCAAAGAAAAAAAAAAGCACATAAAATAAAAAAGAACTAGCTCAGTAATATCTTTGCTTTGCAAGCATGCAGACCTGAATCTGGTTCCCAGAACACATGTAAAAACCCAGTATGGTTATACGTTGTAATTTCAGTTCTGGGGACACAGGGGCCATGACTTTCTCTCTCTAGCTGATTGTCTAGCCTACTGATGAATCTCAAGTGAGTTCAGGCCAGTAAGAAAACTGTCTCCAAAAATCAGGAAATAAATAAAAATTTGGATGGTACTTTAGGAATGATACCCAAGGACACACCCCCCCACACACACACACACGTGCGCATGCACAAACTTGTGCGCACACAGAAATGTACACACACACACACACACACACACACACACACACGAGAAATAAATTACTTTCCTAAGCCTTTCCACATATGATTGCTCTTTAACATCTCACAACCAATATAGCGACTGATGTGCCCACTGTACAACTCAGTAACTTACCTATTTTTTCCATGGCTTTTGAAATACAGTTAATGTAACCAACACATGCAAATACATAGACATTGGCAGAGCACAGGCCACCTGCGAATTGCCACAATCCCTGTAGAAAATTGACTCTCCCTTCCCTAGTGGCATCAGTGGGCAGTAGTGCTTCAGCTGGGGGTGGGGCCTCATGAATCCTTCCTCCGTCTGTGCCAGAATGTTGATCTTGCACAAGTCAGGTGCAAGTATACACACTGGCTATAGAGTTTGTTAATACAAGGGCCATGTCATGTTCAAAAGACAGCATGACACTTTCAAGATCTTCTGTGAGCCTTTGGGGTGGGGTGGGGGCCTAATATGGATGCTTAGTTTAGGGCTGAGAATTCAGAAACTTTAGGTTCAGATCTTTGACTGGTTTTAAATCTTTGCCTTAGCCACTGCCCACATGGGGGTGGGTGGGGTGAGAAGAGATGCTATGTGTAAGAGAGAGATATATTGATGTATGCGTATAACATAAATGTTTAGAAGGCAGTTTGATCACATGTTCATTTAGGTAGACATAGGAGGCTGGTTTCTCCAGGGATCTATGACCTCCCCAGCCAGGAATTTTGACAAGGTTTATATCTAAGTATGATATTGAGTATTTTCTGTAATTCTCACTTGGGGGATGGAATGCTTACCCTGGGCTACTGTACCTTGGAAATAGTGGTGGTTTGAATAAGTATGACCCTCATAGACCCCTGGATTTGAATGGTTGGCCCATAGGGAGTGACACTACTAGAAGGTGTGGCCTTGTTGGAGGAAGTCCCTATCATAGAGTAGTAGATGAATGGGATCTTTGTTAATGGGAATCCCAGTTGACATGAGTCCTATTGACCGGATTGTTCTTTTACTAGAATTATCTTACCCAGTGTATACTCTCAATCCACATTGATAGGGATCAATCCTGACTGGAGTCCTCATAGATTGAAGTCCTCCCTGACTGATCTTCATGCTGATTGTAGTCCATGCTTACTGAAGTTTTCTCTGGTTAGAATCCTCACTGAATCATATCCCACTGACCTGGCATTGCTGTTGTGTGGGATTATACTGATTGGAATATCTGATGACTGTGAAAAAGTTGATGTTACTTTTGTCTTGATGTCTCTCCAAGAATGAAGTCAGTGGACAGCAAAGAGTGGATAAACAAAGGGAAGTTTATCTGCCACTTAGGTACCACATTTCAAACAGAAAACTAGAAATGCAAACTGGAAAGTAGAAACTAAGACCTCTGGAGGCAGCAGGATGCCAATGTAAGAGAGGCTGGGAATGTTAAAGCTGTAAGTTCCAGTACAGCCTCAAGAAATCTTCTATGGAGACCAAGTCTCAGAAGCGGAAGGGCTCAGAGGGCAGAATAGGCCAACCCCTTCAGAAGGAATCGGTCCCTCAGCATGCAGCATGCAGCCCAGAGGCTGAGGCAGGAACCTGGATGCTTCCTCCAGCTGGAGTGTTGTGTCTTGAACTGTTTGTGCTATGTGTTTTTGGGACTGCTGCATTTTCTTCCAGTAGTGGCCCTATGCAGGTGATTATGGAGTCATCAGTCTTCTTTCAAAGTCAGGAAGCCAGAGGCAGAATCCAACTGAGAGCTGGGCAGGTAAAATTGAAATTTATAGAGTTTCAGGAGCTCCTTTCCCTGTGCATAATTGGGGGTTAAAGAATAGATACCAATCATGGAAAGGCCTGTCAAACCCAGAGAAGAGACTACAGTAAAAAACAAAAACAAAACAAAAAACAAAAAACAGGTCTGCTGCTCTGTCCTGTCTCCTCCATATGCACTCCAGAGGAAACTGGAAAAGAAGGTAGGGCATTGTGGTCCATTAGCAACTGGAGTTCAGTGCACAGGCTTATTGTTTAAAGTCTACAGCTGTTGATTCACCTTTCAGTAGGGGCCATTATCTCTCCCTCTCCTTTCAATGGGAATCCTCTGGGGCTAGATGACTGGAGCACTCTGTGGAGACCCTCTACCATTTGCTAACTCCCTCTTACTCAAAAGGCCCATTGTCCTGAAGGGGAAAACACACAGTAACCTGGATAGCTCACATATGTACCTGCTGCTCTGTGTCTACATAAAGGTGACCCTAACACAGTGACCGCAGAGTCCTAGAGCTCAAAGTACCACAGCTGGCCACTTTAAGTGTAAGGAAACACATCACAGGGACTCTTAGTGATGGTCATCACTCTGCTCTGCACTGCTTTCTAAGACGAGCGCCCCCTGGCTCAATGTGTTGATCTTTACTTTCCATTACTTGTTGTTCCTACCCCTGCTCCCTAGGACTTCACCTTCCTCCATCTCTTGCTCCATCCTTATCCTCTGGTAGTGTCTTTCTACTATTCCTTTCTAGCTTAGTGTTGTTAGGTTTTTCACAAGCAATTTTGCTCTGTACATTATGACGTTATGATCTATGATACCTATGCTTCTGGCTTTACAGGAGCTTTTATTACATAGTAAACAATAGTAAATTAAAAAAAAACTATTAGCAGTTAAAAAATGGAAGAAGCAAATTAAACAAAAACACTCAAATTGGGGGTTTACAAACATCCTAGAGATGGCTAGGGTAGCCCAATTGAGAGAAGTAACATGATCCAATTAGGGACCATACAAATATCCAGCTGCAAACAACTCGGGACGTCCCTATGAGGCACAGGCAGCTTTTTCTTCAAGAATGAGCTTCCATGGTGGAACTTCTGCTTCTCATTCCCATGGAAGGCATTTGTATATCAAGGGATAAACCATGGTGACAACTGTTAACTTCTAGCTGTTCTCAGAGGTAGTTTGTACTATTGGGCTGTTTGCTTTTCCCTTCCTCGCTTGTCCCAGAGTTAAGGGGCCAACCCAACTCTAGACAAAGGATCTTAGAGGACACTTTGAGACCAACATGGTTGAGTCTCAAGTGTGTGTGTTGGGAGTGAGGGCAAATTCCACTTCCAGATCTAGCTTTTCAGTGACCATGAACAGCACATGACATTTACTATTGTGATGTGTTTGTAAACATACCATAGGGTTTGTCTTCTGAGGTGCTAAATGTGTTCATGGGTACAACCCACCATTGATCAGCATCTAGATCTAGCCTCCAAATGTGCCTCACCCCGTGAATGTACATAATTTTGGTTTACCAATAGACAAGGAAATGAGTAAAAGCAGAGATAAAACCAAATGTCAAAACGTACCTAACTTACTCCTTTCTGTTGTCCTTAAAAATCTCACCTTGCCCACTCACTTTTTGGAGGATACTCTCATTTGACAAATCTGAGTGCTTGGGGGGGGGGGCAGGTAACATGCAGCAGTGCAGTCTTAATAAGTATACCTTAATCTTCTTTGTCCCTCTCTTCTATCCCTTGGGCTGGCTTGAATTGGATGTTGATGCCCCGGTGTGTTTTGGGCAGCTTTGGAAGGCCTTCTCTGAACTATAAGAGAATCTGGTTTCTTCTGTGTTCACAATACTGTAAATAAATGCATGGTTCAATCATAGAGCCTTTGTGGGCCCTGCTCAGAACAGGTGTCCACTTCTGCAGAGTAGAGGCATTTACTCTCACTAGTCTTTATCAGTGCACGAATGTTCAAAGGGAGGTTTGCTGGCTCTTCTCCTGGGGGATGGAGGGAAAGTGGCAGGGTCTTCAGCAGAAGAGAAAGGTGTCGCTCCAGTGTTCCTAATCTTTGCTTGGATTTTACAACCATTGCCCGGATGCCTAATGCCTAAGTAGGTGGTATGAGGCCATGGTTTCTTTAAGCTTGAGTATTTCATGGCTTTCATGATTTCAGAGTCTTGGCAGCAGATGTGTCCATTGCAATGACTTGTCAAAGTTTCATAGCCATGGATAACCCATGAGATTTTATACAATTGGCCTTTGTTCATTATTAATAATGGGCTAATAATGCATGCTCATTAAGTCTTTGGGAAGCTGATAAGCAGACATTATACTTCCCGTTGAAGAAGTTGTCCATAAGCTTTGACAAGGTGGACGCTGAAAACAGGACAGACCCCTGTTACCATATAATATCAGAGGACACCCAAAGTCCAGATGCCTACTTTGGGGGCCATCATAAAGAAGGCCCAGGAAGATTTCTGTGGGAAAGGAACAAACTGTAACATTGCATCAGGCTTAAATCTTGCAACTACTTCAAAACCTATTATTTTTACCCTTCTGCTCCTATTCCACTGAGACATTTCCAGAACTAAGGTCTCTCTGTGAGCTATGTCTTTACCAGGGCAGTAGCCCACAGCAATTAGCAACTGTTGGAATGTTTTTTTGACCTCTTTCACAGTGATGGTGTTCTGGATGTGATTAAATAGCTGTTCTCCCTCAGTCACTTCCACCACTAACAAAGTGTTCTATTTGATTTTGATTACTTGGATGAACAAAATAATGTCAGGGTGGTCAGGGTCACAATGACCACTTCAGCAATCAGTGGTTTGAACCACTTACCCTGTTCCACAAGAACACTCACAGTGACTGGTTCACTCATGAGATGATGGTGGGCCAGCATGACCTTGGCAGTGCCTCCTTGGCCTGAAATCTTTAGAATGATGATTGTCTCTTCATCATAGATGATGGGCACAGTGCTGGACCTGATGTCTCCTTGCTGTCACTGTACATTGTAGGTGGGAATTCTACCTCAAAAAGGGAAACTAAAAGAAGAAATGAAGTATGACAGAAAGCAAATACTCAATACCACACAAATAATGAAAAACTAGGAAACCAAACTACATTTAAACAAAAACTCAGACCATTAAATTACAAATCCAAAAGCCAGCTCACGGTCCAGTGAGGTGGAAGGATCATAGTTCAGAAGCGTGAGGTGAAAACATGGAAAGGGAACAAAGAAATGGAAAAAGACTGAAAGGAATACTACACTCCAAAATAACTTAAAATCATTAAAATTAAAAACCTAAATATCAACTAAATAGGTAACCAAAACACCAAATCCAAAAGCACAAAAAGTTAAAACAAAACCAGAAAGAATAATACAATAAATAAAACAAGAAAATGAAAACTAAATTTTAACCTAATCAAACAAAAAACAATGTTAGAAAACCTGGCTAAAAGCCAAATAGTAGTAAATTCCACATATCTAGAACATTACCAGAGGCAAGCAAATTTATTACATGGAAAAAAGACTGAAAGAAAGTAAAAGAAGTATCAAAATATAATTAAAAATTTGAACAAAAATGAAAATTAGTACTAAAAATACCCACAAAGACCAAAATTTTAAAAAGAACCAGTAACCAATTAAGTAAGTTGGAATAAATGAAAACACAAATAAGTAAACAATAAAATGAAAAAAAATAATTTAGAGACTGGGGAGATGGCTCAGTCCACAAAGTACCTTCACTGTAAGCATGAGGTAGTGAGTTATAGAAAAAAGAATGCAAATTTCAGTGTAAGGTAAGCCAACACAGATGTGTATCCCTGGGACTCATTGGATGGCTGGCCTATTATACTTAGAAACTTTGTAGGCCAGTAAGAGACTCTCTACTTAAGCAAAGTGGACAGCATATCTGAAGTCAGTTGAGGTTATACTCCTGCCTCTGCAGCAAGCTTCCTTTGAGTTCAAATTGGAAATTGCTTGAAATTCAAGTAGAGGCAGCTATGAGTGAGCTAGGAGGGAAAGTTCTGTTTCTGTATGTGAAAGATTCCCTGGGTATTGGCATCCCTGGGAAGCTTTCACCGTTTCTCTGAAACCTACATGGCTACTGGAAGCCTATCTTGCTCTTACTTAAAGCTCTCAAAAGAGAAGGTTCTGCTTTAAAAAGTTGCCATCACATGTGAAGGATGGTGGTGTCAGGACTGTGAGGTGGATGACAGACAGTTCTGACATTACAAATATTCATCTACACATATTCCTTCCCCTAGCCCTGGCTTCTCTGAAGCCCTCTTGTGTATGAGGGCTTTTTAGGGGACAAATGTTATGAACATGCTTCCCTGTCTTTCATGGTTGCTAGTGAGCAAAAGCGGTTACAAGTACCCATACTCAGGTCTCCTTAACTCTGGAAAGGACACTCTGGAGAGGAAAGCAAGACCTAGAAGGTATTTCAATGTATCTTCTTTTGTCTACTGAGTGGTGGTTATCAGCAGTCACTCAACTAGACCATAGCCTCACATGTTGGGATCTCCTTAGTCCAAGGGCCTTAAAAAGGAACAGTTGGTGTATGTATGTATATATATATATTTTTTTTTTTCTCTACTCTGCACAGGGATCCTATCTGCACTTAATGAGTAAAGAGTCTACTTCTCTGTTAGTAGACCCTAGCCTGGGTTGAGAGCTATGTGGGCTGATTTCTTCTCGGGCGAAGCTTGATAAGTGTTTGATTACTTGATTACTGTGATGCCTAAGTACTTAAAAAATTTCTGCCTATTGATTTTAATAAATGAAGCACCTTTAAGAAAGCCCCAAGATAGGCTGGATAGATGGCTCAGTGGTTAAGAGCACTGTCTGTTCTTCCAGAGGTCTTGGGTTCAATTCCCAACAACCGCGTGGTGGCTTATGACCATCTATAATGAGATCTTGTGCCTTCTGGTGTACAGGCATACATGAAGGCAGAATACTGTATATGTTATAAAGAAATAAATCTTTAAAAAAAAAAAAGAAAAAAGAAAAGAAAGACCCAAGAACCAATAGACAAGTGCATTAGGGGTAGCAGATCCTAGTGGTCAAGAGTGTCCTTGCAGATGCCCACTGATTGTGCCATAGATTCTGCTACATTGATGATCTTTGGGACTATGACCTCTTTTGTTCTCAATTAGATAACCCCTGCTGTGCCAGCAATGGCTTTAGGCCTCTCTCATTGAGGATGCGTATCCTCTATATAAAGACTGTCATATGTTTTCTATAAGGCTTAACTGGGATTTCCAAGCCCCATAGTTTAACAGTATGTAACATATAATTTTAATTTAGTAAGTATGCACTTTGAATTAAACTTTTATTAAGGTGATATTACATAGCACTATCTTCTAAGCTAAGCAACTGCCATGGCATTGCTATGCCAAAGATCATTACAGCTAAGCTTGTTGGTTATTGATTTGTTAATGTTATTGTTCTTTAAAAAAATTCCTGGATATTTTTCCAGATGGAAAAGAAAGATTAAGCAAATTATACAGGTCTGAGCAAGTTATATAAGGTATGTAACAGTTAGAATTCAATACATTGATATCAAAGCTCTGCTTAAGTCAGTGGAATTACGTATGATCCATTCTCCCTAACAATTACAAAGACTGATTAAAGAACAAAAATGTTTATTTAATACAAGTTTTTAAAGTATTTGGTTGTAGTTGACATTCTGGGTATTTTATAATCATACCTGGAGACCATACTAGTGTGGTTAGATGGATTAAAGTGGAGAATATAGTTCCTTCTTGCCCTCCAAGGTCAAGTAGGTCTCACAGGCATCTCTTAAAAGTTGTTTAACTGTGAAGATTCACCTTTTCTTTTGTTCTTGGAGGCCATGGAGACTCCACCCAGCGAGCTCTAACTAGTATCCAGTCTACAAAGAGAAGGATCAGTACAGAGGTAAAATTTCTTCCATGTTTCCAAGCAAAGGCATAGCTAAGCAAGACTTTTGAATTCTCTTCACATGGAATGAACACAGATATAAAAGGAAGGTTAGATGATATCAAGACCAGGTAACCCCCAAGGACCATATCCTCAACTGGCCTTAACAATAAAAAATAATAAAGAAACATAAGTTAAGTATATCCACCTGCATGACCTTAAACACCCAGCAGGAAAGTAGAACCAAAGAATAAAATGATTGGTGTATTGGTGTATTTCTTTAACAGTTTAAGGCACCACACTCCCTGGACATTAGGTTTAAAACCTTATGAGATGTTCTTCATACAACTCTTTTTCATTGGTAATTTTTTTTCTTGATAAGAAAAATGCTGCCCAGATATAAGACATCATGGACTTGGTTCAATTCAGCATTGCAGTATCTATGTGCAGCCAAGTGAGACAAGCCTACTTTTGTTTTAACTATTATTTGATTTTTAGGTTAAATTTCTTTTCTCTTTGCCTCTTTAGAAGCCATGTGAGAGGGACCTCACTATGATTCTGGTCACTCCAACAGCTATCAAAGTATCTGAAAGCAGATCATGGGTTCATCACTCTCCAGACCAGTTTTAGATCAATTGCTACTACATAGGACTTTTCTGAAAATGGTCACCTACTTTGGTCTGTAATATAGTGACCTCTAGTATTCTCCTCTCTACTCCTTCAGCTTCTACAGATGGCCTTTTAGATGGAGCATCAAAAACGCCACCTGTCAAAATGGAAGCAGCTTTAGGTGCCTGCCTCCTGGGAGTTCCCTCTCTCTTGGATGACAACCCCCTGGACTACGCCCCCTCACAGCATGAAGCAGCTAGAACGGTCATCGTCCTCTTTCCTGACAATAGTTGGGGTTGATCTCTGAGATGGGGAATGGAGGCAAGTTAGATGGACATAGGTAGACTAGGAAAGTGAGAGCGTGCTTCCTGAGATGATGCTACTTATTCCCAGAAGACATTGTGAAGAGAAACAGCAAGAAGCTTGGGAGCTGAAACTATAGGGAAAGAGGAGGATACAGGGGCCGTATGAAATGTCCAAGCCAGAGTCTCTCTAGAGTGCTTCTAGCCTTAGGTATCCCCCATCCCAAAGGAATAAAGTCTCCATGCCTTAGTCTTCTGTCTTTTCCAGTGTCCAATTCTTTGTTCATGTAAGGGAACAGCTCAACTCCATTATACAGCTTATGCCTGTGGCCTCCACAATGCCTCACATGAAACTTCCAGAAGTAGGGTAAGTTTTGAGGACTGCGACATGCATTAACTTTGTCTCAAATTGTAATACTAGCCTGCCTAAAGTGCTCAACTTTTTAACTACCGGTACACACGCACACACACACACACACACGCACGGGCATGGGGCTGGTGGCAGAGAAAGAATACAAAGGAATGAACGAATGAATGAATGTGGATGATCAGAGAATCCCAGGAAAGTATACAGAATGTGGAAAAATTACATTAAGAAAATGTATTATTAAAGAGAATGTGTGTTTATAGTCCACATAACTTTGGGAGTGACTCGGTAAGACAAAAGAAGTGCATATAATAGCTATATTCTCTGGTCAAAAAATGTATCCTCAAGAGGAAAATATTAATAAGTTGTTAAGTTGCTATGCCTGTCCTGTGAGAATTCTTTCCCCAGGGAGCCACAAACAGCAACTGCTATATGGCCGCAATGACCAACTAAAGGAAGATTCCACCATAGTTCACACTGAGGAACTTACTGTGTTGACTTACAAAGCATGACCCTAAAGCAGCCACACTGAAAAGCCAGAACTGATGAGGGTCTTCCCTACTGCACAGCCAGAGCCCCTTTTCAATAGGCCTTCCCCAGGCTATACGCTCTAGCACATTCTGAGAACCCAACCCACAGGGGAGAATTGTACTCACTACACTCCATCCTTCCAAGAGGGAGACTAAATGCAGCTCATGTGATGAAGACAGTGACTGTTTTGCTAGAAAAAAAAACTGTGTTCTACAACAGACTAAATCGAAATTAATGGAGAGCAGATGGTGGGAGTCGGTTTTCTCGCTGATAGAGCTAAGGCAGCTATGCTAACCACTAAACCATGAATGCCTTTCACTGTTGGGGTGGTGGGTACAAATTAAAGGGGATACATTAAAATGACCCATGTGGTAATGCAGAAGAACTAAAGACAGCATGAATTCCTCTCTATACCAATAGAGATAGTTGGTCATAAAAAGACATCCTTATAAATACTTATAAATAGGTATATTATACACATGTGCATTTTTTGGGGGCAACTTGCTAGAGCCTAAACAAAATAGCAATAAGCAAGAATAGCATGAGTTCTTAGTTTCAGATATTCTCTCACAAAAAGGAGAGGGTTTTTTGAAGAAATAGTCACTTTGGTGGAAAGAAATATACAGAATGAGCCTAGAGTACCTTGTGTCGCAGCCGTAATGTGCTGGGGGGAGGGGGGACATGTCTTTGTCAGACTTTCCAAATAGCCAAAACTTGAACTTTGAGGAAGGTAATAAACCAAAAATATAAAATTCTATTAGATATTATATGAGCCCATATTGACAAAATGACTAGATAGCAGGGGTGAAGATGAGCTTGTATTTATATAGAAGAAATAATTCATGGACCCTTTGTACCAAGTGAAAGGACCAAACAAATCCCAATTTGAAAAAGAAATCCCATTTTGTGTTAAACCTAGCCAAGGGCTGAACCCAGATTCCAGAAAAACCACAGACTAGTTTAAGCAGAAAAATATTCCCTAACAAAATCAGCTTACCTTGGGAAAGTCCAAATATACTCTCTGCTGGTCAAGCTGACCAGCAGGTGGTCTGGCACATAGCAACAACCAATTAGGAGAAACCAGGCCAAAGTTTTTAATGCCTCATGACTACTTCAATCTTTTCTATAGGTCAACTTGCCCCTACACCTATTACCAAACCACAACACGCCAAGGCTTATAACTCCCTGCTTGCAGCTTTTCTGCCCAAATGCCACCCACGTATACTGTAAAACCCATTTCTTTGTCCAAAACCTATGTAACCCTTCTCAATTGATACTTGAGGCCACTTCCTTGCATCTGCTGTGCCAGTGCATGGGAGGGGTGACCTGGGTTCGAACCCATAATAAAGACTTCCTTGCCATTGCATTCAGACTCCTCTCTCGGGTGGTCGGTTTGGGGAGTCTCTAAAAACTCGGGCATAACACCAAGGACAAGGAATGTATAACTTCTTGTTTGAATCATCTGCTGCAGATTTCCTCCCAGAGTACAGCACAGAAGAGGGTGGGAGAAGAGTCAGAGTAGCTTCAGCTCATCCAAACAACGACAGTCACACCACAGTAAATGCACCGCTCATGTGATGCAGTGAAAATAAGCTTTCACCTCCGCAGCCTTCCTCCTCGGTACTGACAGTCTCCATCTCAGCAGGGAAAACCCCAGATGAACAGGCTGAGACATTCTGTAAAATGCTTGACTGTCACTTGCCTAGGCTGTTAGCATCATCAAAACAAGGACCACTTGGGAAATGGCCACGCTGCAGAGGAGCCTCCGGGACCTGAAAGTGAGATGTTGTGTAGTAGACAGGACGAGGCACTGAAATGATGAAAGGGCATTTTTGGAAAGTCAAGAATCTGAGCTGAACAAAGCATGGTAGATGATTAGGGGTAGGTGTGGGTTCACAAATCCAGGTAAATGTGGCACATTAAGAACCTCCTAATATGAGCATGGGCAAGAGGCATGTGTAATTCTGTGTTTATTATCTCTAACTTTTCTATAGGCCAGAAATGATTCTAAAATAAAATTCTTGGCAAAAAAGTAGAATGGGGAAGCCAGGGAAACCAAGTGCTAGTAGAGCAATTGAGTGTAATGAATGCACCACTCATATGATGCATTAGAACAGGGTGGAGGAAATAAAGGCCACCAGCCCAGCCTAGCCCAGCCCAGCCCATAGGTTATTTCTGGGGATTAAGATTTGTTGATATTCAGCAAGGCCCATTCTTTTACAGGCTGTCTGTGGTTGCTTTTATACCACACTGATGGAGCAATTACACCAGAGACCATGCAGCTGTAAAGTTAAAATATTTATCACCAAGTTGCTTTCAGATGAGGATGAGCAGCAAAAATGATCAAAACATGGGCTACAAAGGGAGTTCATGTTTGCAATAATGTAGCCTGGGAACTTCATATGTGACTGTGACTGCCCTGGGCGGAGGCAGGTCCTTCCTGGCCACGTCCCAGCAGCGTATTTCTCAGTCCTCGTATTCCTTTGACATTAAAAAGTATGTCTCAAAAGTAGTACTTAATAGCATTTCTTTAAATGCACTCGAGCTCAGGAGCGGAAAGGTGCAATGACAGTAAAAGTTGTTCTTACACTGCCCCAAAAGTGCTTATGCTGAGCAGCTGCCTTTCGTGAGGACAGGCTAGAGACCTCCTCGACCCAGGAACCCACTCATCTTAGATAATTCCACAACCAAAGCTTCATCAGTGAGCTTCGGGGCAACCAAAAGTCAACTAGATATGATGACAAAGATGTGGGACCATTTATGGATGCTTGCCCCAGGTTGCGGGGCACCACGGAGTGGTATGTGGTACTCACAGCTGCTCATTCATCTTGAGCTCGCAGACTGTCAATGCTGAGGCTCAGATGCCACCACACCAGGGAGGACACAGAACGATATGAGTCCATGTCCTGGGAAACATGGGCAAAAGGTCAGTCTCCGTACTTTTACCCTCTAGCGTGACCTGACCTTCCTCATGCTACCTGCTGATCCTGGAAAAAGGAAGTAGAGAACGCCTCCCATTTGTCCTACAAGTGACTCTCAATTCAGAGATCAGAGTCCGCAACAGACACCAACCATGGCCAGCATGGAAGTCAGAGGAGAGAGGTGCTGGCAAGTTGGAGATAGTCCGTACTAACCACCATTATCTAGTTGGAAAAATTCTCTAACAAAAATCACCTAAGCATTTTCTTTAATATAAAGGTATGGATAAATAACTTTTATTTCCATGCACATGTGACAGACCTAGGAGGAAGTGAGCAGTGCTGTTTTATGACAGCACCAAGGGACTAAAGCACCTGTGAGTAAACATCACCAAGCAGGTGAAAAATCATCATAAACAATACATCTTAAAATACCTAAGTAGGAAGACATATTCACAGAAACACAGAACTGTGAATGTGGAGACAGCACTATTACTTAGTGTGATCTGCAGATTGACATGCTCCTGGCCAATTCACAGTCAATAGCACACACACACACACACACACACACACACACAAAAAAAAAAAAAACCCCTGATCCTTACAAAAGTATAAGTTGGAGGAAAATAGGTTTCCTTGCTTGAAAACTCACTTCAAGGCTATAGATAGGAACATTTTAAATCCTGACTAGATAGCAGCAAAGTCTTATCTCAATCACATCCCCAGGTCAGCATATTCTTTTTTATCTTGCTCTGGTGAAAAATCTGATGGGTGGCTCAGCAACATTAAGAAGTAATAGATTTTCAACAATAGGTGAATGTCATCAGGGGCCCAAAGTTACTTCTGTGTCATAGGTCTTGTTTGTCAAGCAGTGCACACGAAGAACGTTAAAGGAGCTCCCAGGCAGAAGCTGAAGGGGACTATCCTATCCAGCTCTCATGTGAAGCTTCTGAGGTCTGTGTTCTTCCCAGCTTGGCCCACCTCTTTATGGGAAACTTCATTGGTGTCCTACATACACTACTACATATCAGGCCCTGCCGTACTCTGCAGTTCCTGCCACTATTCCGTACACTTTGATAGCTACCAGGGCCTGCTGGGTACTACCCAGCCGCCGCTGCTCCCCTACACTTCCAGTCATCAGTTTATGTGGGCCTCAGCATCAGGGGTGAGAAGGCAGAGAGGAAGCTCTGAAACATAGAATGAGGGTCCAGGGAAAGTGTGCCGGGCAGGGTCTGATAACTAGCAGTGTATGTAAGTTGGCTACAGTGATGGGAGGATTCTGATATGTGGAGCAGCAGTTGAGAGATGGGTTAGCTAGAAGATCTGACATCTAGAGTATGTAGAGCAGTGGCAAGTCCAACAGGACCTGAAATAAAGCAGTGTGTGTGACGTAGCAGTGTCCCTCATACAGTGCTAGCATTAGTGACAGCTCACTAGCCACCTGCGTTGCCTCAAACTTGAGTAGGTATCAGACCTTGTAGGACAGACAGCACCCACACCCCACCCCACATAAACTTCTAGGTACTAGCCCATTTAAGAATCCTCTTTCTTCTCTCATAAAGTACTCCACAGAGCATCAGGCATTGTTAGACTCACCCTCCACTCAAGGCTTCCCAGACTACAGTGCAAGTTTATAGGCCATGATGATCATCCCCATCAAAGGCCAGCTTCAACAGGTCAGAGTAAACTGAGGCAGGGTGTAGAGTTGGCGACAGATCACTCAGCCGACTTTGAGGGAATAAAGCTTGATTCACTGGGGCCATCAAAGTACTCCCTGTGGCAGGCAAAATGAAGGGGTTGGGAGGAGAATCTGCAAGCTCCAACAACTTCACATATACACACACATCTATACACGCATACACATACATATATACATACATGCATGCATGCATACATACATTTGGTGGATGAAGCAAAGCTCCAAACAATTTTACATATATACATATATACACATATGCACATATACACATTGGGGAGATGGGGCCAAGCCAACAAGTTTATTTTTTCTCCCACTGCTATGTATCCCAGAAAAAATTTTCAAGCTGTACAAAAAAATCACAATGTGGTTTTATTCTATTTTTCAAATGAATGATTATTATGTGTATATATAGGGAAAAATGTGTTCCCCAATCATGTGTTCCTTCACATGATCACATGTTTTAGGTATTATGAATGAAAAGCAAATTATGCTCGAGAACACACATACAATCATAACTAAGCAACTTGTTATAGATTAACAAAGTGTAAGCAAGCAAGGTAATTTTCTCAGGTAGGTCCTCTTACTGGCAGGGTGTAATTTGTGGTTACACAGAATTATTTTATTAGTTATCTTTAGAAATAGTTTTATAAAAATCATAAAAAGCCACAAATCTAAAGGTTTTTAAAATTATAATTTATTTACATTACATCCCAGTTGTTATCTCCTCCCTTTTATCTTTCCGATCCCATCCTCTCTCCCTCTTCTGCCCTATTCCCCTCCCCTACATCTCTGATGGGGAGGGGGGCCTCCTCCTCCACCTTCTGATCACAGTCCATCAGGTCTCATGAGGGTAGCCTGCATCCCCTTCTTCTGTATGCCCACAGGGCCGCCCCACCTAGGGGCAGTGATCAAATAGGAGGCCCCAGAGTTTATGTCAGAGGTAGCCCCTGCTCTCCTGCCTCCCCACGCCACACATGGAGAACGAGCTGTCCTTCAGCTATATCTGAACAGGGGGTCAAGGTACTCTGCATGCCTTCTCCTTAGTCTCCTTGGGTGGTGCATAAAAATCTAAAGTTTTATATAAAAAAAAACAGTCAATTCTACTTTAAATCTTCAGGGTACATACCTACTAATTGACATTTTTTAAAATTAAGTCACATCAGGAAACTGAGGGCAAAAATGGGTACCAGAAATTAATCATTACCTTGATCACCAGCCAAGCTTTGGAAAGAGAATTACATCAGCCAATACCAATCAGGCTGCTTTTTTTTTCTTTTTTCTTTTTTGGTTTCTAGAGACAAAGTTTCTCTGTGCAGTGTTGGCTATAACTGGACTTGCTTTGTAGACCAGGCTGGCCTTGAACTCATAGGCATGTGCTGCCACATCTGGCTTATCTGGCTGCTATTGTTGTTCATTCACCTCAAAAAAACCCCTGGCTCAACTATTAAGAGTGTGCCTTCTGAACTTCAAATTGTTCCCCAAGATTTTGTATATCAAGGGCATTAACAGAAACATCTTAATGGAGCTTTGCTATTAACATCTCTAAGTACTTTCTGGGGTGGTGGAAGAATCATTAATCTGCCCTAGCAGCAACGATTTAAATAGATCAATCACTATTACTGTAAGTGCCAAAGATACTGTCTAGTGAGTGTCTGGAAGCTTCCTTAGAATTTTCATACAAACTCATGAGAGATGTGGTGTCCTTGAAGAAAACAAGCAGAGCAAAATCCACAACAGCATCCACCACATATATGGTGAAACGTCAGCCCAAGTGATACACTATGTTTTTCTGCTACTATAACACATCAAGTCTTGCTGCTCCTCCCGAATTGACTGCTGCACTAAAGACTTGATAGACAGTCCCGCACATGCCAACACACACACACACACACACACACACACACACACACACACACACACA
>OU015750.1:92766222-92796590 GCA_907169655.1 Acomys percivali | reverse complement strand
CTATCTATCTATCTATCTATCTATCTATCTATCTATCTATCTATCTACCTATCTATCTATCACCTCTCATCTAGGTACTGAGAAAGCAAACCTTTCCCAATCATGTTCATGTAAAGGAATTGTGAAAGCAATCTTTTAGATCAATCACTATAATAGCCCATTCCTTAGGTAACAAAGAAAGTAATGGGATTCCAGACTGTAAGGTTCCCATTGGCTGAATAATTATTTATTGCTCTGAGACCTGTTAACATCCTCCATTTTCCAGATTTCTTTCTGATGACAAATACAGAAGAATTCCAAGGGCTGGTGGACTCCTTTATATGTTGAGCCTCCAGTTGTTCTTGAACTAGCTATTCTGGTGCCTGCAATTTTCCTTTAGTCACAGACCATTATTCAATCCAAATAAGGTGGTCAGTCAACTACCTTAGTGGTAAGACTGTAGGTTTTGTGTCAGCAGTGGATCCACAACATGAATAGTTAGCACCTGTTGTATCTCATCGGTCCTTTTTCTTTCTTTGGTTTTTGTTGTTGTTTGTTTGTTTGTTTGAACCTTTTTTATTTACAGTTTTTAAAATTATTTTACATATACATTTATATTATACATATATGAAATAAACTACATACAGCAAGAAGAACCACAGAACAATCAGGAATTATATTCATGTTATATTCATGCTATTTGTATTTGGCAACATTGAAGAAAACATTTTCCTGTCTCTGTGAGTATAACCCAGGCTGTGCTGGAATTCATTATGTAGCCTAGAGTGACCTCAAACTCACAGCAAACCTCTTGCTTTATTTTCTCAGTACTGGGATTGCAGGCATGCCCACCATGCCTGGCAAGACAGTTTCAAACCATATTGTGTGGCTATAAGTTTTTCCTCAACATTTGGCCATTTTTGCGTCTGGCTAACATTATGCTGAAACAGTACTCTGCTGCCATCTACTGTCCCAAATTCTTTAACAGTTTTGATTTCTAAGATTTTGTTTTCTTACTATTTTTTTTTTCCTTAACATTTTATACCTATAGATTTCTTTTTGGTTTCATCTCCAAATAATTCAAAAAGTAGATGACTAATACAGTGAAGCTTCACAGGTAGCTGTGAGCAACACATGAGCTTACTCAGATTTAGCACACACTGTTTAGTCCTGGAGATGGGAAATGCATGGGGGTAACGTTCTGCAAGGACCTCTGAGTCTAATACAGAATCAAAGAGACTATTATAACACACTTCTGTAGTGAAAGTCCTCTCAGAGGACACAGGGAAGAACATGTAGCAGATACTTTAGATTCAAAGTGGGAAGAGAGAAGTAAGGCAAGATCTAGGGAGAGTTTCTTGTCTGAACTAGGCTTAGATGACCAGTAGAAAGGAACAAGGTGAACAGAAAAAGAACCGGTAAGAAAACTGCTCCAGAAATAAGATCAGGAGCAAAAGTGAGAATACTATCATCTATGTGAGAAGAATGTTCTTAGACAAGTGTAAGACAAGTGACGAGGACAGATGAGGAGAGAGAGGCAGCACAGAGCAGACATGAAGGAATGTGTATTATCTCTTTCAGGAAGCACAAACGTCATCTTTGTGATGATGGAGGAGCAGTGCAAAGCATTGTACATTGCTTTTTCTGGGGAAAACATGAATGTAAGCCCAAGGCCAAGCCAGAGGCATGATTCTACCCTTGTCCAGTTTAGTGAACCAATGAACTTTTTGAGCCATGAAGTGTGGTTGAGGGTTACTTCTTACACGAAGCCTGTTAAGGAGTTACTTATAACAACATCCATCCGTGGCCCCCAAACAAGTTACACTACTGAAAAGTCCCACCATGGCATGGAAGATAACCTCCCAAAAGTGTAAAGAATTCCACCATTAGTTAGGTTTCCACTTCCTGAATACTCCAAAGACCACAGGCAGCTGGGATAAAGTTACACACATCTGGATGGGGCAGGGGAGAGGAGGTGGCTGCTGTCTCTTTGGTTTCTCCGAGAGGATGTTAATTGCACCTACTCTGATTAAGATGGTAACTAGGATTCTGTCATGCCTGAGAGAGTATTCCCTAACAGTCATGTAACAGAGATTGCTAGGATCTATTGAACATGGAATTGCATCATTGAAGTGAGGACACTTAACATACAATTTAAAGTTATTCATTAAGACACCAACGAAAATCGGGGTGTGGTGGCACATATCTTCAATCCCAGCACTCTGGGAGGCAGAGGCAGGCAGATTGCTGTGAGTTCAAGGCTAGCCTGACCTACAAAGCAAGTCCAGGACAGCCAGAGCTGTTACCCAGAGAAACCCTGTCTCCCAAAACCAAAACAAACAAACAAAAGACACCAATGAAAACAACACCTTTGATTAGTAAATTACGATTTTTTCCTCATAGACAAAAGCTGATTAAAATATTTTCATTACTTTTGAAAGCCTTAGGTCCTAACATTGATGACATAAGCACCTCACTTGTCCTCACACCATTAACAGTGTGGGCAATTCACCTTTTTAAAAGCATATGGCCCTGCTGGGCTTTGGAGTATTGGACTCTAATGATAATATGTGAACTTGGTTTCTGTGGAGTGAAGGCTGGCCTGTGGTATTCTGCGGACCCTAGCACAGATCTTTTCTATGCATCCTCAGAAACTGTCCAAGAACTCAGAAGAGATTACTGCTCATCTTTTATTATTGCAAGCATCGTGTACCAAAGAGAACATGGAAAACATCATTAAGCACTTGCCATTTCTTCAAGATAACATAAGGTGTCAGAATTTCTCTGGAGTACAGGGTAAGAAGTGACACTCGAGAATTTTCTGGTTGATCTGTCCCAGGCCACCATGGCGCCTGGCACTTGAGAATTGGTTTCCCTCACTGACACTCCTGGCTGTTGCCCCACCCTCCCCTGCCACACCTGAAGATTCTCAGGGGCAGAAGCTAGCTCAGGACACTGAGGGAGAGGATTTCAGTTGCTGGTGCATGTTGACATGAGATTTTATTTGGAAAAAAAAAACCCTAAAAATTATGTAAAGTAGATAGAATGGGGTCTAACCAAGTAGATGTGTAGGGAGCACACTAAGCAGGGCAAAGGGAACATGAACTTATGGGAGCAGGGAACAGACAAAGCCTTCAAGAGTAAAGCATTAATTACGGGAAGTGCGTGCATCCATCAGAGCTTCTGAGCTCCCCAAATAACCCAAACTGAAAGTTAGACACCAAAGCTGCAGCCTAGAGTGAGGCTAGCCTGAACAACAAACAGATGTGTGGCTACCACAGCAAGAGTCAAGGTCCAAAGGTGGATCCCGACAGGAAGTGCAGCTTCTGGCCCATGGGTGGCCAAGGACAGAGGCTCCCAGGTTTGAGCGCACAGGTCCTTACATTTTAGGGTCCATCATGTATTCACAGGTCATTGGGATGTCCTAAACAGGGTGCTTGGGGCTCAAGTGTGGCCTTAGCAAGGCTCCTCACACTCTCAGTCCATACAGTCAGAGCACAGGCTAACGCTGGAGTGTCCACAGGTGTGTGCGTTGCGCTGGCGGCGACCGGGTGGGACTGCAGACAGGCGGCGGGAGGCACCAGGCACGCCCACCCTGGCTGTAAGCCCGGGGCTGGCCTGAGCACAGCAGCTAGGGTGACCCGGCAGGTCGGGGCGGAGTGCTCTGAGTCACCGGAATCCAGGTGTGGCCCGCGCGCCGCGCCCCCGCCTCCGGCCCCCGACCGCGTCCTCGCGGGAGCCGCCTCTTCCTTTAGTCCCGGTATCTGCGCGCTCGCGGGGCCACTCTCCGCTGTCGCTCCTGCCCTGCGCTCCTCCGCTCCGCGCCGCCACCCGACGACATGCTGCGCTGCGGCCTGGCCTGCGAGCGCTGCAGGTGGATCCTGCCTCTGCTGCTGCTCAGCGCCATCGCCTTCGACATCGTCGCGCTGTCCGGCCGCGGCTGGCTGCAGTCGAGCACCCACATCCAGACTTCTTCGCTCTGGTGGAGGTGCTTCGACGAGGGCGGCGGCAGCGGCTCCTACGACGATGGCTGTGAGAGCCTCATGCACTATGGTGAGTGGCCACCACCTCTGGGAAGTCTTTGGCTGGGGCCTGCCCTGTGGCCTTGGCTGGGGCCTGTCTTAAAGGGGTCAGGGGTAGTGGCTGCTTCAAAGTCTGGTCAGAGCTCAAACTCCAGATGCAGCAGTTTTGGGTGGTCCAAATCAGGCTCAAACCTGAAAGAGACTAGCCCAGTTCATTTAAAAATAAAGTTTGTTAGTTACCTGTGCAAGCTGATGTCAGCCATTGCAAAGTAAATACTGAAATAATCTGCCAGGGTGGACTGATTTCACTTCATCTAACTTAAACTTTGTTTTGTTTTTTTCCCTCATGAGAAAGTGTTTTCAGGCCAAGTTGGCACAGCTGTGATTCCAACTCTGTATTTTCGCTGTGAACCTGGCTCAGGTTCACTCTCGTCCTGGGGAGTGGCTGCTAGGGACATTTATCTGAATCTAATTTAAAATCAGAGAAGTAAACACTTCACTCCAATAAAGTGGAATTGTCACTTTTTAACACATCTCAAGTGATCTCTGTTTGCCTCTGCCAGGAGAAGCCCCTGAATACTTGGTTTAACAGTCAGTAGCAGTTCTTGGGGGGGGGGGGGGAAGCATTTTCTTCCCCAAGCAGATGCCCCTGTTGTTTAGGATAGAGCAGTCTTGAATGACTGGCGGGGTTAGGGAGCAAGGGGGAGGTGACCTAGAGAGAAGGCAGGCTTAAAGATTAGTTTTACCCTGTTAAACAGGGGAAGCAAGTGACTTTCATTCATTTTCTAGCATTAGCATAATGTGATCCTTTCCCCCAAAGTACCTCACTGAGGCCTTCTGCCAGGTGCTGTTTGGTTTGGGTTTGATGTAGCTTATTCTCTCTGAAGGAACTTCCTCAGACATGGAGGCAGGTAATAAGATGAAAAGCCCGCAGATCTTCCTGCTTTCTGTAAGGCGTGTGCACTCCCTAAAAAACACAGACATAAGTGCTTGACCCACAGAACCTTCTATTGCTCCAAATCTTTTAGGTTTGTACAGGGGATATGTTGCCTTGGAATCACCTAACTGTATCTGAAAATGAATTCAGTCTCTTTCAGGGGCCTTGAGAGGCATGCTTGTAGGCTTTAAAATAGGCTCGGTTAATTATAGCTCACTCCAAGGCTGATATGGCCCTAAGAGTTCTCAGTAGTGGAAGCCAGCTTGCAAAGGTAGGATCAGCCTTCTTGCTGGGACTTGACTTTTGCCTGCAGGGCTCTCTTGTGAAACACACACAATGCCATGTAGGGTAAGCTCATCTTTTAGGGTGTGCCTGGTCTAACCTCAGGCTGATACACTACTGTGAAAATGTAAGGGAAAAGGCAAGGTTTATTTCTAGGTTGTTTCTTTAACTATGACTCTGATTTCCACTGTAAGCAAACACCCATCCAGTGTATAGTTCGTTTCAATTCACTATGGAAATCAACATTGGAAAATCCCAGTTTTCCAAATGAATCTTGAAAATTTGACTATTACTTTCATGGTGCTGTGCCTGGCTTTCAACTGATAGGTGATGGGTGTTAAAGCAATTTAACACCTCAGGGGAGTTATTCCTATCAGCTTTGCAGAAGTAATTAAGTACCCACCCGTGGTGTGGTAGACAGCTCTTGCTCAACACCCGAATGTATATCACCAATGGAAGATTGGCCTTAGTGTCAGGCTGTGGAAGGAAACAAGAGCCAGGACACCATGGGCAGTGTCCCCGTCTCACTATTATAGACAGGAATGAGTTAAAACACTTCTTGTTCTGTCCACTCTGTGTTGACTGCTAATTAATTTGCTGTAAAAGAATGGCAGGGTCTAGACTTTAGGGTGATTATCTAGGAAAGCGAAGACTCTATAAACCTCCAGAAAAAGCTTTAATAGGACCGTGTTGAAAACTGTAGCTCGCATGAGCTCACACTGTGTGGGATGTGCACACTCCCACGGTGTATGGGTGCTCTGTTTTGGACGGCAAGGAACAAGGTGGATAAGTTGGTTTAAAACCATAATAATATATAGAACTGAGCGTGTGCGCCTCTCTGTCTAGAAAGCTTCTTGATGATACTAGAAAATAATGTTGGTTTGAAGCTACTAATAAAGCAAAATTTTTATTACAAAGAGTTTGATGATTGTGTTTTGCTGTGGGTACTCATAACAGTAGTACATTTATTTTGGTAGTAAAGACTGGTTATCCTTGACAATGTTGGCAATAATGCTAAAGGAAATGCATATTTTATAAAGGCCAATAATTTCTTGGCATAAATTAATATATGACAATATTATATTCTCCACTATTATTGTTAAAATTTTAAGAATTGTGGATTACAAAGTCATCTTTTTTTCTAAATAAATACATAAGCCAAGATAAACCCTGAATATTTTTGTGATAGTAGCAGCTTAATTAACATTTATCTTAACAAATGCTTGTCTGAATGTTTTCGCTTGTATTGGTCAAGAAGAAAACGAGAATCTGGATTGATGATTGAAATGGTCATTCGAGTTTCTCCTATAAGCCAAACTCGGAATTAAACTTCAGTGAATATATACACAGTGTTTTTGCAGTGCCAGCACCTTCTTTTCCCATTCAGAGGATATTTCGACAGGAAGTTTTTTTAAGCTTTAGGTGCACAGACTTCATAGCCCAGGCAAGCTCTGGCTTGTCGGGATGGAGAATGCAGGTGTGAGGTACACACGGGAAGAAAAAGAAGGCCTATGAAAAGTCAGTGGATTTATGCTCTGAAGTGCAGAGCTTCAGTTTTACCAAAGACATCCCCTGGATCCCTTAGTATATGCACAGTGTTTTCCCTAGACACCACTTTTCCACGAGTCAAAGAATCAGAGTATCCTATAGAATGTTTGAAGAGAGTTAAGAGCCCTGGTTTGTAAAAGTGCAGGACACGGGGGAATATAAGCTCAAGTCAATCATTTACATTTGGCTCAATTCACCAGAAAAGCCTTCCTTCTGAGCAGTTTGGGGGAACTGTACTGGCATGGAAGCGGGAGGGGGAGGGAGGGGGAGGAGATGGGAGGCAGGTTGTTGTTATTTTATGGAGTTATATTAGTACATATATTCTTTTTTTTCTTTTTTTTTCTTTTTTTTACAGGCTTTCTTTGTGTAGCCTTTGCTGTCCTGGACTTACTTTGTAGACCAGGCTAGCTTCAAACTCAGAGATCCCCCTGACTCTGCCTTCCTGAGTGCTGGGATTACAGGCGCGTGCCACCGCGCCTGGCTTATGTTTTCATTCTTAGCCACACATTTAAAAATCATCTGCCCCTTCAATGGGATAACTCTAAAATATAGATTGCTGTGTAAACTCTAGGCGTTGAGTACCTACTCGTGTAGCAGGCTGACCTGCTGTCTGTCTGTTCCACTAGTACCCCAGAGCACTTCAGTGGCTTGGGAGGGAATCCACTTGGCTCCCCTACCCCTCCCTAATATCATAGACTTCTGAACCTGTGGCATTAGAAAGGAATTAAAATGCTAGAGTTCCACTTTTCACCGAAGCTCCGCCATTTGTACCTGTGACCAAGCAGCTTCCTTCTATTTGAGGACTTAATTCCAGCCGTGGGACCGAACTACTTGGTTACAAGTACCTCTCCCTTGTGGACTGAGAAGAAATGTACTCCTCTGTATTCTTGATGTCCAGGATCCTTCCAACTAGTAGACTTTAAATATTTGAGGGTCTGTTGGCTGCAAAAGGTGTGTAGTTTCCCATTTCTTATAGGAGTTCTGTAAAACTACAGTGGTAACTAGTCACCACCCTGCTAGGCTTCTGGAGAAAGTGTCAACTGTGTAAGGACTCTCTAGCAGCTGGAAAGCCTTGCCTGAGGCTCTCCTTCCTGCCTTTTCTCTACTAGGCCAGCCATTCCTTTTCTCTCTCTCTCTCTCTCTCTCTCTCTCTCTCTCTCTCTCTCTCTCTCTCTCTCTCTCTCTTTTTTTTTTTTTTTTTTTTGAGACAGGGTTTTCCTGTGTAGCTTTGGCTGTCTTAGACTCGCTTTGTAGACCAGGCTTGCCTCAAACCGTGATCCGCCTGCCTCTGCCTCCCGAGTGCTGGGATTAAAGGCGAGCACCACCAAGCCTGGCGCACAGGCCAGCCATTCCTTATTAGCTTCCAGAACTTCTGCAGGGTGATAACTTGGCCCAACAAAACGACAACGTTTTGTAGGTTTGTTCTTAATTGCCCTTTGGAGTTTTGTTCCTCCCCGGTGTTACAAAACAACAGGATCGGAAGGTAACTGGATACCAGTGTCTCAGCCCAACCACACTGAAAATCTGCAGTGTCATAAGTTCCCTGGGAGTGGGAAGCAGGGCAAATTTGGGGTGTTGTTGCAAATGATTCCAAATGAATGACCTGCCCCTAGCTATGTCTTCACCTTTATCTCCCTATTGAATATGCAAAACAGCATTTTTACGTGTCATATTCACCTATGTTTACTCACTTATATGTAGGATCTTTTAATTTTAAAATAATCCCGATTTCACTTCTGTCTATAAATGGCATAAAGATCCTCACAGAAACAATCCACAAATCATCTGACAAGAACTCTGGTCCTCTCGGCGGGACATTGCTCACCGGAGTGCATGTTCTAGGAAGGGACCCCCCCCCCCTTAGTTTGATGACACATTTGTGCCCACGGAGGCTTGAGCAATGAGTGGACCAAAATGTAATTTGAATTGTCATATAATGTAAAATAGAAATAGTTCCCAAAGACTTGTGTACATTTATAGATGTTAACCTCGTTGGCAACTAAGTGAGATCAAAAGTATCTGAAATACAACTATTTTAGCTTTAAAAAAATGGATATTTTTTAAATATACACTTGTTTAAAAAGGAAAAAAGTGGTGAGGAAGTGGTGCTAAAGCCTGTTTGACCAACAGTCCTCTTCTCAGACAGAGTGTTATGCTATGCCTTGAACCCCCTGTTCAGATCTACTAAGGCCAGTCTCTCCATCCTAAAATAAAATTATTGTTGACCTGAGAAGGCATGTTGTCTTGCCTGGAGAGGTCTATCATGTATCAGACAGGATCTTTAAAACCATGCCAAGATTTCTGTCTAAATGATTCCGTGTGGGTACTGCCCTGCTGTGAGGAGCAAGTTTTACATGTTCTACAACTGGAGTGGCTATTCTCAAGAGAAAATGTTGCTTAAGTTTTCACTTTGATTTTCTTTAGACTTGGCATTTTAAGTAAGCAAGACATTAACTAATTGATTTAATGGAGAAAGTGCCCTGGATTGTTCATTTTAAGTATAGGCTCACCTGTCAGTGTGGGATACATACATTAGGTTACTATTTCTTTTATGTAATTCTTTCCACATTGCTGAAATTAAGTGTGAGTTATACTTCAGCTAAGTGTCAGAGGAGGAAGTCACAGCAGCAACCTGTCTGTATTAATCTAATGTCCTCAAATGAATAGGTCCAGTGAGTATGGCAACATTACATGGAACATATTTAGTTAGATTTTCAAGACAGTCTGTGATTGTGGCAGTTGAGCTATTGAAATATGTTCCTCGCTAAGTGTTTTCTGTTTTTATTAAAATTGTGTGTTTGCATTCTCTGTGTGTTTATGTAGATTTGCTGCCTTTCCCGGCTTTATAGAGGGAAATAAGTTTTGCTTTTCTGAATGTAATGATTGATTTTTTTATTAAACTTAGTGGTTTGTAGTAGCTATATAAACAGACAAACAAACAGACTACTTGATATCAGGCCACATACTGAAACCGATAAGGTTTTGAGAATAGCATTGTTTCCACTTTATAGATCCAAACTCTTAATCTCAGCCTTCAGTATGCTTACAGAAGGGACCCAAGGGGACAGCAAGGAGAGATGGTGAGGGGAAGCGAAACAGAACATTACTTGTTTGCCCATCTGCAGATTATAGAATTTGATCCCTCTGTCCCCCACCCCTCTGCACATTAGCACAGGCTACGTGAAAGCAAGAGCGACTCTCTGGAGGGAGGAAGAGGAGCAGAGAAGAGGCAGAATAGTGAGGGTGAAGTACAAGAAAGCATGTGTACAGAAATGTTACAGTGAATCCAGCTATTTGTATAGCAACTAAAGCAAATCTTTGGTATGCATGGAAGAACTGTGCAGTTGGGCTTCCTGGATCCAGTCTTTCAAGCCCTGATCTGGGAGGCCTAGAGGGAGGCATAAGACTCTGTAGTTTAGTAAAGACTATTGTTTAATATGACACTGTGGTCTATGGACCATACTTAAGAAGATCTAATCAATTAACTGTCTACCGAAGCATAGTCCTTTCTCATTTAAAAAATTCCCTTAAACAAAGGGCAAGGCAAAAATGAGAAAAGGCATTAAATTGTATAGTCTGACTTTGGCATTAGTCACGTGTTTTTAAAACAAAATATTTTTGTGTTAACTTTTCCCTAAAAATCTCTCACTGATCTGACAAGAAAAACAAGACTTGGAGGGTCAGGAGCTGTAAAAACTATACCTCTCCCTGGGCGTGGTGGCACACACCTTTAATCCCAGCACTCAGGGAGGCAGAGGCAGGCGGATCGCTGTGAGTTCGAGGCTAGCCTGGTTTACAAAGTGAGTCTAGGACAGCTCAGGCTACACAGAGAAAGCCTGTCTCGGAAAACCAAAAACAAACAAACAAACAAACAAACAAAAACCTCAAAACAACAACAACAACAACAACTGTTGGGGGATGGTGTGATGTATTTTGATGCTAATTACAGCATTGAGCTCAGGCTGCCTCTAAATCACTTGGTTTTTTTTTCTGTGAGTCATTATTTGACTCTCAGCACTGAAATGACCAGGAATATAGTGAGTGTATTGTTAGTTATGCTAGACCTTAGTAAGAAGCAGAACTCAGGGAAGGGACACATAGCTTCCCTTTAAAATTAAACAAAGAGTAAAATAAAAGCATACACAAGATAAGTGGGCAAACAAAATATAAGATATGTGTGAAATAAAACTGCTGAGCAGCAGAAAAGAATGAAGAGCTAATCCATGCTATAAAATGGCCCATCTTTAAAAAAAAATACTTTCTTTAGTGAAAGAAACAAGTCACAGAAGGTCACAAAGTGTAAGATCCCATTAGTGTGGGGTATCTAGAATATACAAAGTAGGTGGACAGATTAGTGATTGCCAGAACTTGGGGTGGTGATGGTGAGGGGCAGAATGACTACAGATGGAATGCGGGCTTCCATGGGGGCATGATGCAAAGGTTGTGGAACTGTATATCACAGTCAACACAAACCCAACACCCAACCATGAGATCACGCCCTTGTGGCAGATGTACTTCATGACTTAACAATTTATATCTTTTTAAACTTATGTGCTGTATTCAGACGGGATAGAAAGCAGATTAAGTATTTGCCATCTAGGCGTACCCTCACTTCTAGAGTCTACCCCACTTCTAAACTAGAAGTGAAGAGGGTGCGAGCCCATAAGAGTTGTTCTGAGGAGCTGATGTGCATATCATAATGCTAATTGCTAGCCCTAAATGCCAGGTTGTCTGTGAAGAGATGCAGGAGTCAGGACAGGTTGAAGGAGAGGAGTTTATCGGGTGGTTCGCGCTTGTCTCGCAAATCTCCTCATCTCGTCATTCGCAGTACAGAAAGTCTAGTCCTCCCTATGCGGGCCTTCAAGCCTAGAAGTCAATTTCTGCCTCACTCCAGTTCTTCTTTAAGACCAAGGTCAACACAGCAATGAGGAGGGGGACTCCTGTGGAAAAAGTTGTGAGTAAACCCGACATTAATATAAACTAAATAACCATCCTTTAAAGACGAGGCGTTTCTGAAAGACTGTGTAACTGGAGTTGTTCGGTATGAAGAATGGTTTATCATGGTCACGTGGTATTCAAATGGGTGTGAGCTTCTAAAATGGACCTATTCATGTGAAGACAGTGCCAAGAAGCTGAATTTACATTTTAGAGATGTAAACATATGCCCCAAACATAGGGAGGGAAACAAAACACGTTAATAATACTCTCCCTCTTCAATCACCCATTGAATCACCCCCTTGAAGTCTAGAGATACTTAAATATCCCCAACCCCTTTACAAAGCAAAACAAAACCCCTCCTCCCACCTTCACATTCTGTCCTGGAGGGAGGCCGTATGAATTTGACTACCGGTTTTAGACTTGGCTGGCGCGTCTGACTCCCAAGTGTCTTTGTGTCTGCCTTGCAGCATGGGGCCGAGCAGCTGCTGCCACACTTTTCTGTGGTTTCATCATCCTGGTCATCTGCTTCATCCTCTCCTTCTTCGCCCTGTGTGGACCCCAGATGCTTATTTTCCTGAGAGTTATTGGAGGCCTCCTCGCCCTGGCTGGTAAGACCAAGTGGCAGCAGATCTTTATTCGTACCTTCAGTGAGCCTAGGTAGAATATTATATTCCATTTCTGTGGATCTCCATGGAAGACCTCTGGCGGTTATAGTTTCGGATTTGTTCTTGGAAGTGGGTCACCAAGGGCAAAAGCATCAGGGGAGACTTGTGTTTTAGGACTCTGGGTCCCTTTCCCTCTGTGCCTTAGATCATCTTCTGTTGTCTGGATTTAAGTGACAAGAGTTGTCTTCTGTATGTTTCTCTCTCGAGTAACCCCACCCACCCAAACCTACCCCAGACACCAGGGATGTATCTGTCCTTGAAGTACAATAACCTTCAGAGTAGTCCCTAGTCCTGGCCTCCTATGAGCTCCATGCTGAAGGGACCTGAATGTCCCTGAACTACTTTACTTATTGAAGGAGTTTTGTGATCTGGTGATCAGGTGGGATAGGGAGGGGGCTAGACCTAGAATCTGCAGCTTAGAGCCTGTACCAGTGAGGTGACTCAGACATAGGTGAAGAGATACAGCGATGCAGTGGATGGAACTCAGAGTATTCCTTTATTATAGGACGTAGGATCCTGGGGCTTGAGAATAAGGACTATTTGAAGTTTCTAGCAAATACCTGTCAATGTGACATGATCCCAGCTACCAGCTAGACTCAGAAATGAAACCGGGTCACTGGAGAGATGGCTCAGCAGTTAAGAGAACTAGCTAGCTTCTCTTCCAGAGGACCCAGGTTCAACTCCCAGCCCCCACATGTTGGATCAAACCTTCTGTTACATCAGTTCCAGAAGATCTATTGCCTTCTTGTAGTTTACACAATATTGCATGCATGTGGCAACACAGGCAGTAATGTTGATAAAACATCTATAAAAATAAAATAAATAAAACTGCAAAACAAAAAGTAGCAAAACTGGGTTTTCTGAGGCCAGAGATGGTGTTGGTAAAATAAAAATCAGACCACATCTTATTTCTCAAGATACCAACCAAGGACTATAGGGGCACCAGAACAGAACTGCAGCCATGAACTGGGAGAGACAATCTGTATAGCCAGTGTTGGGAGCAAGCTCGAAGTCCTATGACTACGTGTAGTCTCATAAAAATCAAGCATGAGCCAGGAGAATAATAGCAGTTCCATGTGATGAGAGGAAGAAAGCGGGGGGGGGAGGAGAAGTGGGGGGGAAGGGGGGGGAAGAAAAGAAAGAGAAGAGGAGGAAAAGGAAGGAGAAGAGGGAGTGAAGGAGGAAGGGAAGGGAAATAGGAAACCACTTTAGTGTCTGTCTGCAGAGCTCTAGAAAGAGCTTAAGATGGTAGACCAATGGTACGGACAAGTGATGGTTTAGCTTAGTTAGATGTTCACACCATGCAGAATGATTTCCCACTTGTTTTTTCTTGATGTCTGTATGACACTACTTGGTCCAAGGATCTGTTACATGCAGTAGCTGATCATCTTAGTTTGGGTCAGGGCTAGCTAGATTCCTCTAGACACTTTCTGGAGAGCTTATCATTCAAATGGAGAAACTTTGTGAACGGAGAGATGGTTATTACATGTCTTGGGTGCCTGTGATAAATGCCATGACTAAAGGCAACTGGAGGAAAAGGTTTATTACACCTTGCAAGTTAGAGTCCATCAGGATCAAATAGGAACCAAAGTAGAAATGGAGGAACGCTGCCTACTGGTTTGTTCAGAGCTCAGCTTGCTTCTGTGTGCAACCCAAGACCACCTGTGGTCCACAGTGGGCTGGGCCTTTCTACGTCAATCGTTCATCAAGAAAATGCCTCATAGATGCTCACTGGCCAATCCAATGAAGGCAATTCTTTAGTCAAGGCTCCATCCTCCTAAGAAGACTGACTTGGGTTATCAAACACTAATCAGTACTCTGTGCATTGATTCATGTATCCGTTCATTTGAACTTCATTCTCTCAGCTTTGTTTTCTTCCCGTTAGCTGTATTCCAGATAATCTCCCTAGTCATCTATCCCGTGAAGTACACACAAACCTTCATGCTTCATGATAATCCTGCTGTCAATTACATCTACAACTGGGCCTATGGCTTTGGATGGGCAGCCACAATCATCTTGATTGGCTGTTCCTTCTTCTTCTGTTGCCTCCCCAACTACGAGGATGACATTATGGGCCGTGCCAAGCCCAGGTACTTCTACCCACCTGCGTAATATTGGAGGGAGAGCCAGAGAAAAGCCCTGCTGCAAGATGGGTCCAAAGGAAGAAACTGTTCTTCAAGCTACAAGGAACCTATGTTTGGGCAGTGTTCCTATGATCAGAAATGCTGGAATAAATGCTAAAGAAAATGCTTCATAAATAGTGTTAAGTTTTATGTCCTATGTTTGTCTTATGGCGTTAAAAAGACGTGTTTCTGTTTGCTAAGTATATGCTGATTTCTCCTTATAGCAAATATATATCACTTAAACTGCATTTGTTAAAAGGCATGCCTGTGAAACTTAATAAAGTAGAAAAGAGATGGCTACTGAGATTTAATAATTTGACCAAGCTTCTGTTTTTCTGGATAGAATAGATTGTTTCTACTAAGAGCTAAAGAGAAGAGGTGCTACTTGTAAGATTTCAGTGAACATCTATTCTGAAATTAATGTAATTTTTTTTTTTTTTGAGTTTTCCATTACCTAATGAGCATTGTTTGTGAGAATGTTTTGAACAATTGCTGTTTGGCTAAGCGTTGTGTTGACATGTGGGAAAGTGTTCTAATGTGACCAAAGCAAGTTATAATAATCAGGCCTCTGTCACTACTGAAATGCTAAGGTAAAATTCTCTATTTTAATGTAGTTTAGAGGGGTAGGGTGTAGAAAGGAGCCACATTTAACAGATGTGCACAGTCTTGTGTGTATATGTTTAGAACCAATGTGGACAGAATGGGAGGATGGACCAGGCCTAATTCCTCCTGACTGGCAGATGTGATGAAGTCAGGGAGGAAGGCATACAAGGGTGAAACTGTCACAGCAGTGCCATTCAAACATTCTGGGAGAAGAAATGTCAATTTGTCACCCCAGCTTAACTGAGCTCTACTGATAGACAGCTGGAGTAGGTTTTAATTGTAACAGAAACTTAAATATAATTGAAAACCTGGTCTTCCTTGGTAAACAGACCTAAAATATCAGGTGTAATACATACAAGAAGAAAATTTGGGAATGACTTTCTCTGAATACATACTGGAATTATTATTATTATTATTATTTTTACCATTTATACTTACATAATAGAAATCAGCTTATTTTAAATATTAGATCATTATTTTGTAAGTTGTGGCAAAGACCATTGCAGTGTTCATTACCAGCTTCCCCCCAATAAACCAGGTGTTCAAATCCTGTGTCTGGTTCAGAGTCTTTTTCTATTATTGCTAATTTTTCATTCTGTGTGGGGAATTAAAAGTGCTTTCAATAGATAAGAACTTTAGACGAAATGAACTTTCATTTCTCTCTTTTTAGGGTCTTGGTCTTCTTTAGGTATTCAGTAACATTTTTAATAATTCATCCTACAATTTTAATATTGCATACTGTGGGACATAAGTAACTCATTATCATATGCCCTGTAATGATTCTTTCATAGAACACATTATATTACATTATTTATTTGGGTTTGGGTTAAAAACAACCAATTCATTAAGCCAAATTTGATAATTCTGAATACTTATAAAGTCAGTATCTACCTGCCCAGACTTGTTTTGTCGTGTGTGTGTGTGTGTGTGTGTGTGTGTGTGTGTGTGTGTGTGTGTCTTGAGTTTGGGCTGGCCCTTTCTCTCATCTCAGGTATATTTTCTGAAGTCAGCTGTCATGCTGCTTATCCAAAGACACTTGGTCGTTGCCTGTGACCTCTACCTCCCCCTTTGCTCTCTTGTCCTTTCAATGTCTTTATTTTTAAATGAGTTTTTAAATAATTTGTTTAACTTTTATTTTATATGCATTGGTGTGAGAGTGTCGGGTCCCCCTTGAACTGGTGTTAAGACAGTTGTGAGCTACCATGTGTGTCCTGGGAATTGAACTCAGGACCTCTGGAAGAGTAGCCTGTGCTCTTAACCACTGAGCCATTTTTCTAGCCCCTCGATTATATTTTTAAATGTATTCATGAACTCTAAAAGTTTAATATGTACTTCCTCCTCAGTGAGTGACTGTCTATCAAGTTGTGCCAACAGTAATTGACTGAGATTTATCGTTGGCAGGCTTAGATGCCCAGGATTCATTTGTATGGTCTATTGTAAGGTACATCCTTTTCTTATCTCCTGGTACCAGCCTCCTTGTGATGGGTCCTCTTCCATCCAGGGAGTGGAGGTGGTTGTCTTTACTTTGCTTTCTGTGCCCACCTCCCCACTCACAGTTTTCTCCATTATTGGTTGGAAGTTGGTTCTACCACAGTGCCTGTGGAGTGTGAGTCAGGGCAGGAAACTGGCAGGTAGAAAGCATGGAGACAACCCTCCTTACTGCTTCTTTTGACTAATTGGCCCTTGCCAGTGGGAAGTGAATTTCACACCTTTGGATATATGAGGTAAGTACTTCATCATAAGTTTAATGTAGTCTGGGTGATAATTTACACCATTCCTTAAAAATCCAACTTTTCTGTAATAGGTTAGGGATTTGAAGTGGTAATTAGTGCTAAAATTACCATCTGCTAAAATAATAGCATAGCTATTTCAAGAAAACCATGGGCATAGAAATTTAGAAACTTGAATCTGTGGTACCAAGAATGACAGATGACCGACTTCTTTAGAACAAGCGCTCCGTGTTTGAGTAGCTGACTTTCTTCTTTCCTTCCTCAGCCCATAATACACTGCATTTTAATGATGAATGTTTTAGGAGAAATACAAGTTAGAGGGGGCGGTGAGACGATAAGATGGAAGTCTTTCACCTGAAACACTAGAGAAAAAGACACACTCATTATCTGCTTGCACTCTTCCCCAAGTCCACAGGTCCTCCAGGCCTCAGAGTTCAGCCCCAACCCCCCCATGACAGATCTACCATAATAAGCAGAAGGAAAAGTTGGCAAGAATTCTGGACTGACCTGACCGAGAAGCTGCCTGGAGAACAGCAGTGCCTTGCCTGAGATTTCCCATGGCAAAGCTGAGGCAGTTTTTAGCTGCCTATATTGAGTCCCCACCCTTTAAATAATAATAGCTGTGCTAGGTTCTCAAGCAATTATCTCATGCATACGCTGACTACCCAGATGTGCTAAGTGCCACTTGCTATTGAGTGTAACAAAGAGGTAATATGTCGAGGTCCTTTGTTTTCTACAGGTGCCTATGCACAGTGATTACTTCTAGCTCCAAAACCATATAGAAAGAATGGCAATGAAGTCCTATAGGAGAACAGAATCTTAATGACCTAATCAGGCTGGGCTTTGAGTTGCTGAGAGCTATTCCTATGAGTTAAATGAACCTACATGTTGCGAGCCTGCCTTGCTTTCTTAGGCTGTTCTGGAAGGCCTATGTGAGTCTACCCCACCCCCACCCCCATCCCCGCCCACTTCTGGCTTGTGCTGCCTGTGCAGGCATGGATAGACCAGTTCCTCAATGGTTTCAATATGCTTGTCTCTATAAGGAAGTAATCCTCTGCTCCACAATTCTCCTGTTCACAGGCCTTGTGCAATTACTATTTGGTTAATTTACTCAACTGTTCTAGGGAAAGGGAAAAAGGCTAACATGAAGCTACATTTTTTTGTGCTTTGTTTCAAATTCTTTTAATGGGTAGAGAACATCGTTAAAATCATATTACTCTGGTGACAGAATTTTTTTGTTTGTTTAATAAAAATAAAAGAGTATTCATTAAGATGAAAATGTGTGACGGTGAACTAAAACTGAAGGGAAATTATTCATACTGTAGAAAGCCATGGATTCAGGACCTGGAGTAGGAGTAATTCAGTGCATTTCTTCTAATAGAATAGGAAAGAAAAAAGACATAGAAGAGTAAACCAGCATAACAGGGAATAAGCCATAATGACAGGGTTCTGCTAGCTGATCATATTTTTTTAATCAAATTTCTAGAAGATAAAAAAAATGAGTGACATTGTTCACAGCATTTATCATGTGCAGGAAACTTAGGTTTATTGGGAAGTAAGAGCTATGTCTCTTGGTAAGTTCCAAAGAAGTGGCAAGTGGCAAGTTTGAAGATGGAAAGTAAAAAAGATACTGTGTGAGAGTGGGGAGGAATGAGAAAAGGGAAGGGAGGATAAAGAGCAAGTGAGCAAGTGAATTAGTTAGGGGTCTGTCCCTTGGGCATCTGTTATTTGAGCTGGCCTAACACTCTAGATTCTGAGTGGGACAACAGGCCCCAGGTACTTTCCTGTAGGTAAACCCCAAAGAGAACAAGCAAGCTAGTTAGCATGCTCTGTCCTCAGGACTTCCCACATATTAACTATATAAATCTCACCTGACCCTGTCAGGAGAACTAAATGTTTCTTACTCGTTCCGAGAAGAAACAGAAGGATGTGACTTTGTGAAGTGAGCTTTCCAAAGGTCAGACAACTAGTAAACAGCAGCAATGGCAGTAATCATCAATGGGCAAGGGGGGTGCTTGGGCAGTGCTTAGTAGGGCAGGACACAGAACTAACATAGTGGGAGTGTATTCAAACCTTAATCTCCTCTCCTTGCGTTGCCTGGCTCTCTTGATCTCTTCCACTTCACCCTGCAAGCAAGAGTCGCACCTTGCTCGTATGTTTGGGGCTATGCTCTGGTAGAGAAGAGTGGAGGTGGTGGGGCATCAGAAGTGTAAATGACCAGGTCTAAGTGGCAGCTAGTTCTTTTGGGAATGGTGTGGATGAGCAAACCAACTAAAGGCAGTGAAGGACACATGTGTGTAAAAGCCAACACATCCAAGACCTAAACCTCTATGCCCCAACAGCATTTGAGAAAGCTCACTTTGCTTTAGAATGAGTGTTCATCCTTGAGCTGCCTTGCAGAGCACTCCTCTGTGACTGGACCATGTGAGTCATCACTTTGAAGCTTTACACATATATGGTCTTTTTCAAAACATCCCATGGGTGTGGCTGAAACTGGTGCACCCTATCTTGATCAGGGAAACCTGCTGAAAAGGGCACTTAAAGCTCCACTAAAGCTTTCTGAATTATGCACCTCAGATGTGGGAAAAGACAGCTGAAAAGGGAAGATAAATGACATTCAAGCTCAGCCAAGTTGACTGCCTCTGGTATTGTCTGAGCTTAAATGTTTCCTTGAGAGCTCATTCTCCGTATACAAATAAGTAAACTCAGAGCAGAGAGGGAGGGAGGGGGAGGGAGGGGGAGGGGTGACAGGGACAGGGACAGAGAGCATTTGAAGATAATTCCCTTGTAAAGAAATGGAATCTTGTTGATTTAAATGCATGAGTGTCTCAGCAGAAATGAGTCATCACATAATCCTAATAGATTGCCTAGCCAGTTTTTCCAGTACAAAGACTCGTGATAATTAACCAACTCTTAGCAACTGCTTTTTGACTAAGTTGCTCTTAAGAAGGAACATTTATTTAAAATAGAAATCCTGTACTTTATTGCTGAAAGCAAATTAGTGAGCGAGGCTTTCAAAAACAATTTCCACATGCAAATCTGGTTTCAGAGGCTTGTCCTCTCTCTTCTGGGGTATATTATCAGATTGAAATTTTTCTGTGAAAAATCTGTTTCCATATGCTACCCTGTCCAACCTAAAGTCAAGCAACATTTCAATGCCCAAGCCTTTCTCAAGGGAGTTGGGCTTTGTGGAAGCCCGAAGCAGGAGGTTTGCATGTTCAAGGCCTCCCTGGGCTGCGGAGTGAATACAAGCCAACTAGGGTAACTTAACAAGATGCTCTCTTAAAATCAATCAATCAATCATCATCATCATTATCATGAAAGGGCTAGGGATTATAGCTCAGTGACAGAGCACCTGCCTAGCACACCCCAGGCCTGAGGTATTAAAAACTGAAGAAGGAGGAGGAGGAGAAGGAAAGAAGAAAGGTAGATCATATGGAGGCACCTTTATTTCCAGTGCTGTCCCAGTACATTTGGGCTGAACAACTGGCTGGTGGTTACCCTAGGGCCCTAGTGGTACCCCTGGGACTCTGGATGAGTCTCTTTCACTCTAGCATAATGGTACCTGTTGGGGGATGGTCTGATGTATTTTGATGCTAATTACAGCTTGCTGTCTCTGGGACCCAACTTTTACTTAATAAAAAGCCATCCCACCTGGGCAGGGCAAAGGAGATAGGTGGTACTAAGAGAGAGAGGAATTCAGGAAAAAAGGAGGGCTGCCAAAAAGAGAAAGGAGAAAGACCTGAAGTGAAGAGGGGAAGGCTGCCATGGGTTAGATGGAGGAGAAGCACATGGCTGGCGTGACTGGAGAATCCGGCTCAGATGAAGAACATGAACAAGTATTTGGGATTATGGATGGGAGGTAGCTTGATAGAAGTTATTAAAAACAGATGGCATGGGAGTGAGGCAGAGATCCCATGTCTGCCGTACTATGAAAAAGGAGTTTAGAGGATTGATATCTGCCCTGCCCTAGGTTAACTAAGGCTATTTTAAAATATAACAAGCGTCTGTGTCTTGATTGATTGCTAGCTGGGTCTACAGATAATACAGATAATTTTATAAAACAATAGGCAACCTTTTTCTCCATGTAAAGCTGAGTTGCTGACAACAGCTGCTTTAGGAAGAGAGCCTGTTCCCTACTCCGTCTGCTGCCACAGTTTGGTTCAGCTGGTGCTGTGTATAAAATGTGTCTGGCTGCTCACACTGTTTCACTCTTAGTCTTTTGTACTTAGAACAATTTTCCAACTCTAAAGCTGTCTAATTCTAGGGCTACTTTTGGGGTTAAAGAGAGATGGAAGTAGGTAAAGGGAGCGCTGTGTGTTCTCAACAAAGCAGAAGAGTCTACAGTCTGACAGCAGGTAGTGCGGAGAGTCGTTGCTGGGGCCCTGTGTTTACTTTGGTAACAGAAACACAATCTTTCCTCTCCACCTGGGTGTCAGTGAGTCATCACAGCATGAGGTAGGTAGGTAGGCAGACAGGGTAGACAAAGCCTGCCTCTAACCTTCTAAAACAAAGTCTCTTTTGAAACAATGTTGGCACCAATCTAAGACGCTCCATCCCTGGCCAATGGTAATCCCAAGAATGTTCCTGTGGCTGAGATTGGACACCAAATGGACAATCAGTCATAGGCATCAACCGATAGAAATCATTTTCTTTTGAATTGCACAAATGCCTACAAAACTTCTGCTAAAAAAGAAAAAGATACTATATAATTATGATCTAGTGTTGTCAGTTCAAAAAGAAATATTAGACTTCTTTTCTTTAGAGGAATGAATACCTAAAGCTCCTTCACAACACCCCACCTGCCCCAGTCACAGATAGTACTAAAAAAGACTCTATGGAAAATACCAACCACATCTACCACTTTTAGTGTCAGGAATGTTTCATTGGACCCACTAAATAGATACATTACTGTTCTCCTCCTTTTAGAGCTAGGAACATTGTGGCCTTCAAAGTTAAAAAAATGAAGGTGTTACTTAAAACCAGGCAGATTTGATTCCAAATTTGATTGTTTAGCTTCGACACAAATAATTTTACAAAATAAACAGATAGAAAAAGACTTAAGGGGTTTTGTTCTGTCTTTTTCTAATTATACAAACTTTAGAACTGTTATTACAGACATAAAGGAGCACAGACAACGCTGATGGCACAGGCCTGGAATACTTGTTACTTAGAAGAAGAAGGTGAGCTTAAAACCTGCCCAGGCTACAGAGTGAGTTCAGAACCAACTTGGGTAATGCACCAAGACCCTGTCTTAAAATTAACAATAATGATAACTACAATAATAACAAGGCTAGAGATATAGCTTACTGGTAGAGAACTTGTCTAGGATTTTCCAGCCCCTAGGTCCAATCCCCAATATTGCCAAAAATAGAGGGGAAAAAATGATACCACATGAAGGTTCCCTCAATTTCAATACTGCTCAGGGCATTTCCACTTACCCACTCATCCAGTGCTAAAATGAAGTATAAATCAAGAGGACATTCATTCTATTACTTGCATACACTTTTTTTTTTTACTATTGTTAATAATATAAGAGCATTTCCAAGAAAGAGCATGTTGGTTTATTTGGGAACTAATTCTAAGGAAGTACAAATGAAGGCCTAAGAGGAGGGCAGCATGGGGAAAATCTAGGTCTATGTTTATAGTTTCATAACGGCTGTGGGCAACTGGAGTCATGCTGCTGATGACCCCTGAGCCGTGTGGGATGCAGCTTGAACTTGCTCCGCTGAGGCATAAACTGTTGGTTTATTGTACACGTGGCTTCTTCTGTTAGTGCCAAACCTTGTTCTTTGGAGTTTTAGTCCCAAATGCCTTGGCCACCATGTGTGCAGGTTGAATAATCTCCCTTGAGGTCAGGTGAAGGTCTCAGGGCAAGAGGCAGAAGGGACCCTTGATGGTGGAAGGTGCAAAGATATGAGAAACCATTGGCTTGAGCTGCAGGTGACGTCACAGCAGGGTGTGGAGACCTCAGCTTCAGGGCAATGTGGTTTGGGGCCATCTTCTCTGCCCCACACTTAATAGCTCCTGGTGCCAAAGAAGTTGGAGTCCATAGTCTCTAGCGTACAATTTGAAAAGGAAAGGCTGTGAAAGTGACTATAGTCTCTTAGCCACAGCTGTTTATAGCTGTTAAGTGATCTTTTTGTAACAGAATCTATACCCCCTGGTGATTAAGAAGGTCAGTCAATCCCAGGTGATAATTAACTCTGTCAGCCTGCTGGTGGACTTGACTTTCACGAGACACTCCAAAAGATCAGAGGCAGCCACTGTAACTCAACAGAACCACTAATATGTTATTATGTCCCCTGGTTAAAGAATTTATTTTACTATTTATTTGTTTATTTTGTTATTTGTTTATTACTCATATGTTTGTTGTTGTCCTGGAAACCAAACTGTTGACCCTTTTTACTAAAGTTTTTCTTAAGCATGACCTGCTGTTTGTAAGCATTTTACCAATGGTAGAATTGGTAAATCCTAAAGTCCCAAATTACAGTCAACTTTCTTGAATTCCACTGCTACCTTATCAACAATATTTTTATAATATTCTAAATCATTGGTTATTTCAACAATGTCCACAACAATATATTCACCAGGAACAGGTTCTGTCTCAAGAATCCACTTTTTTTGCTCACCATAAAATGCAAGTTTTCTTATAACTAAAAGAGATTCAGCAACCCAGTCCCAGCTCCAACTCCCACCTCTAATTCAGGTCTTTTGATGTTTTTAACTACATCTGCAGCTATTTCTTTCACTGAAGACTTGACCCTTTCAAACTCAAAGAAAAAGTTGGAAACCAATGTTTTTCCAAAATCTGTTAATGTTACTATTCCGGCCCTTTTCCACGTGTCACCAATGTTTTTTATGGTGAAGAATCATGACTCCTTTCTACATGATTTTCAAATTCTTCTGTCCAGTTTGATCTGGAAGTCACAGCCACAGCAGATATGCCTATATGAAATGCAGTTCTTAAAAAATAGGCTTGGTGCCAGCAAGATGGCTCAGCAAACAAAGGAGCTTGCCACTAAGGCTAACAACCTGAGTTAGAGCCACAGCCCACCTAGTTAAAGAGCAAAATCCCACCCTGCAAGTGGGCCTCTGACCTCTGCATTTGCTCAGTGGCACAAGTTTGTGTGTGGGGACACACAAATAAATAAAAAAGGAAATAAGATTAAAGGCCAAAATTACTTCTTGTCCTAGGCTGCATTTCATCCCTTTGTTGGTTGGCACAAAAATATGCTGATTTTATTTTCTACTTCCATTTGAGCCAGTGTCCAGGTACATTGTCAGTGACCACTAATATCTTGAAAAGAGGTATCTTTTGAGCTGTGTCTCTCAGCAGTGGACACATACATTTATTAAACCATATTTAGAGTATTCAATACCATAGAGCTTTGATGTTTAATTTTTGCCCCTCTGTCTCTCTATTTCTGTCTGTCTGTCTGTCTGTCTGTCTCCCTTTGTTTTTTGTTTGTTTGTTTGTTTGTTTGTGTTTTGAGACAAGGTTTCTTTGTGTAGCCTTGGCTGTCCTGGACTCATTTTGTACACCAGTCTGGCCTCCAACTCAGAGATCTGCCTGCCTCTGCCTCCCTGAGTGCTGGGATTACAGGTGTGTGCCACTGAGCTGGGCTTGTTTAATTTATAGAGCCTTGCAGAGGTGTTTTAGTAGAATTCTTTAGGGGCCTCTATTTCTCAGGATGATAAGTTGATAAGTAAACTCTGACTTCACCTTAAAGTCACCAGCTGCACTTGCCCCCCGCACCCCCCACTCAGGGGAGTCAGCCTGTTCTTCAACTATCTTGACACCAGTCATCCATTTCCGTGTAATGTAAAAGTCCAGATGGCTTCTTTATCCTGCAATAAAATCTGTTGTCTAGTAGAGAGCATCTTGCTTCATGGTCTCACTTCACCTTTTGGAGAACTTCTACATCACACTTTCATGTTATGGAGACACTCCTGTCCTTAAGGCTCATGAACCAACCTGTGGATACACTTTCCATTCATAGCTCCCTCTCCTTTCCCAGCCGTCACTGAGTGGAAGGGAGGTGGGGCCTTGCTCTAGGTTAAGCTCAACCTCAAGGGAAAGTCCTGGATGGTTGGATCTTCTGTCATCTGAAACTTTCTTTTAAATCAGCAATATAGTAATTTCATTAAAAAAAAATCATCCTTTATCTGCTCATTTGCTTAGCAGTTTTTGGTTTCATTCAAGAACTTTCCTTTGCATTCATGACTTGGCGAATCATCTGGCAAAAGAGCTTGTAGCCTATGTCAGCTTTCAACATAGCTTCATGACTATAATTAGTCGTTTGTGGCTTTTAATTTAAAGTAGAAGGCATATGACTTGTCCTTTCACCTGGACACTTAAATGCCATTGTAAGATTATCATTTGACTTACCTTTAATACTGTTGTACTTTAGCAAATAAGATGCCCCCCCCCAAAAAAAAAGAAGGGAAGCAGAGAACTAATAGACAGTTGTAACATATGCAACACATAGAGTATTGGCTTTATGTGGGCCCGGTTCACAGCGCCACAGTTACATAGCAACAGCAAAGACCTCTGATCACAGATAAACCCATTATATATGATGGAATAGGAGTTATCAAACTATAACAGAGAACAACAGCTAACCACATGCTGTTAGAAAACAGCACTGGCAGACATAGGGTTAGCTTGAACCTTCAATTTCTAAAACCAACAGCCCACATTTTATGAAGTGCAATAAGGCAAATTATAGTAAAATGAAGTATAACTATATGTTTTTGAGGGAATGTCCATCCCATCAAACTGTCTTTCATCCATTATTACAAGAGATCCATTTCTAGCCTCTCTATTGCTATTAGGCATGTTAGCTAGCTTTTTATTTTTATTTTTATTTTTTTATTTATTTATTTTTTCGAGACAGGGTTTCTCTGTGTAGCCTTGGCTGTCCTGGACTCCCTTTGTAGACCAGGCTGGCCTCGAACTCACAGCGATCCGCCTGCCTCTGCCTCCCAAGTGCTGGGATTAAACGGGTGCGCCACCACGCCCGGTGTTAGCTAGCTTTTTAAGTGGATAAACTGTTTCTTCCTGCATCACAGGCTCTACCTCCCATTCAGGACATTTTGAAACCTTGCTCCAGTTATTGGCCTTGTTACAAGCAATAAAGGAAGAGTGGTAAGAAAGGCTGTATCCTGTGAGACATCTGCCTCAGGTCAGGGCTCAGCATGGCTTCAGGCAATAGGGGGTTTCTTTTTTACTAAAAAATGGGAGGTCATTCAGCTGGCCTGGGGCTTTCCATCCACATGTTCTCATGGCTGGCTTTAGAGTCCAACTCATTCCCTGATTGTTAGTTTTGTTTGTTTTGTTTGCTAAAATGTATGACTTCCTAGGATGCTAATTTGGATTCTAATGTATTCTAATACATTAGAATGCTAATGTACAAATGTGAGGCACCAGAGTACGTGAGAAAGTCATATCCCACTCTCCACTCAAGTGTGGAAAATGCTCTGTCCATTGGCTAGATCTGGGTAGGGGTTTAAAGTTTACCGCCTGTCTTGTCCTTGGCTGGTGCCTTAGTTTGAGCGGGACCCCTGTGCCCAAATCTGCCTAACATAATGTTCTACTTGTAGGCTTCTAGGACCCTCTGGATCCTTCTACTTTGCTATTCTCCCATGCTTCTCTCATCTAGAGTCCCAATAGGATGTCCTCCCCTCTGTCCCAGTTTCCTGGTAAGTGAAGGCTTTCATGGGACATGCCCATTGGGCTAGTATGCAGATATAAGTGAGTATATACCATTTGACCATGTCCCCTGGAGGGAGAGACCTGGTGGCATTCAGAGGAAGGACAGCAGGTTACCAAGAAGAGACTTGATACCCTATGAGCATATACAGGGGGAGGTAATCCCCCTTAGGAACAGTCATAGGGGAGGGGAGTAAGGGGAAACTGGGAGGGAGGGGAGAATGGGAGGATACAAGGGCTGGGATAACCATTGAGATGTAACAAGAATATATTAATTAAAAATAATAAAATAAAATAAAAAATAAAAATAAAAATAAAAAAAGAATGCTAATGTATACCTATTTTCCTTGTACTGGACCCGCCCTCAATTTTCAACAGTTTCATCTAGCTGTAGGAGGGGAGTTTCTTTAAGTGCTTCCAAAGAGGAGCTCTGGATTTCACAGCACCACAGTAGGTTGACTGTTGGTAATAAAACAAGTTTTGTATTCCTTTTCTTTGACAATGATTTTATGGTCCTCACCACCACCATTACTGTGTATACATGAAGTCCACAGAGGTATTTTGAGCCAGTGCTTCATTCCTTCCTTGTTGAACCCCCAGTGCCTCAGCCTGTCCATACTGCAGAACTTGCCATGTTGGGGTACAGATAACCCTGGGGACGTGATCCCTGGGATCCCAGATGGTGAAGTGAGCAAAGCGACAATGTAATCAATAAGTTGATGACTGCTATGGGCATTGGGGTTCAGTCTTGCTAGGAGCTTCTGAGCAATCATGTGAAGACTATCCCAAAAGTATGGCAGAATCTGGAACGCTTGTCAACACACCTCTGTCTCTTAATGGTGGGTTTTCTTGTGGGCATTAAATCCTTAGTGCTTCAGAAGAGTTCTATGTTTTAAGCCACGTGCCCAACCCCCTTACTCAAACAGGTAGAGAGACAGTTAATGTGTAGACAGCTTGAGGTGTGCGTAGGAATTAACCATGGAAATGCAGAATGTGCAAATGACTTTTGAGAAGGACAATAACAGCATCTGCTAAAGGAACCCATCCTCAGTGAGTTCTTGCTTGGTGATGCATCCTGGACTATTTATTCACTTCCTTGCTTCCATTGCTACTTGTATACCACAGGACAATATTTCACCCCAATACATGATTTACAACCCTTCTCCATCTCTCTCAATCTACATATGGACACATTTTTCCTACTTACCGGTGGTGCCATTCCATTCTTTGGGATTATATCAATGTTCATGATTCATATTATTAGGTATCTGAAATATTCTTAACCAAGTATCATAGTAAGCTATCAATAGCAATGGCTACAAATTTGATTTTTTTATTAGAATTAATTTTTGATCTAGTTTTTATTTGTTTAGTTGTCCATCTACTAAGCAACCATTGTTTGGAAAGCTTTCAAGTTTTCTGAAAACTTTGTGTGTTTTCTACATTTCATGTCTCACAAAGACATTCTCCTTGAAAGCCTCACCTTCCTACTCCAACTGGACCCAATAGTCTATCTGCTGTGCAATCAACTTCTAGAAATGCCTTTCATCACCATGCTGGGAATTTACTCTGTCTCTTGAACTGGATTTCTTACTTCCTCAGGCTTGTCTGTTTCTTGTTCTTGATTTATTGCTTTAACAATTAGATGTCTTATCTCTCTGTGTGTAATGTAAATAGAAGTGTTATTCAAGTCTTCTCCCAAAGAAATGTTGATATCCTAACTCCGGGTACCCATGAATGGGACTTATTTTGGAAATAAGATCTTTGCAGGTGTAATTAAGATATAAGTTAAATTGCTATCACACTGGAGTAATGCTGGCTTTCAGTATCACTGGTGTATTCAGAAGAAGAGTTTCAAAGTGATGGATCAAGCAGACACAATATGAAGACACAGACATATAGAATGAAGGCAGTCCTGTGATGGCAGAGATGGATGCACAGTTTGCTAACAAACCAGATCTGAGGAGATAATGTTCTGTCAATATTGTAACTAAAGTGTCAATTCTAGTCTCCAAAACAGAGAGAGAGACAGAGACAGAGACAGAGACAGAGACAGAGACAGACAGAGACACAGAGAGACTGCCATTATGTTGGATCCCTAGTTATCTAATAACATCCTCTAATTTTCTATCTTTTTCTTTCTATCTTTTGCATTTTACTTATTTTATAGTGTGTGTGTATGAGTGTGTGTATGCGTGTGAGTGTGTGTATATGTGCATGAGTGTGTTGTGTATGTGTGTTTGAATGCATGTATGTGTGAATGTATTTGTGTGTGTGTGTGTGTGTGTGTGTGTGTGTGTGTGTGTGTGTGTGTGATGCAGAAGCCAGAGGACAGTTTGCCGGAACTAACTCTTGTCTTTCACTATGTGGGTCTTGAGGATCAAACTCAGGTTTTCAGGAGTGATTGCAAGTGCTTCATCCATGAAAAGCCATCTTGTCTGCTCTATTTTCTTTATGTTTTACTTTCTCTTTATTATTCTTTCTTACTTTTTTCTTCCTTTGCAGTGCTTTTTTTTTCAACACTAAAATTCTAATCCTTTCTATTAATTATAAAATATTTTACTGTCACATGTGTAACTTCCAAGAACCTTTCATAGTTTCCCTAATTATTCATTAAAATGTGTTATTTTGTTGAAGAAAATTTAATATGAAATGTACTTTTTGACAAGGCCTTACTATGTAATTTAGAGTGGCCTCAAATCTGCATGTAGCTCGGGCTAGCCTCAGACTCATGACCCTCCTGTGCTTGTCCCCAGAGTATTGGTGTTACAGGTATTAGCAGCACACCCAGCTAGCAGGAGGACTTTGAAGTTCACTTCTGGTCTCGTCAATGGATTTCTTTCTTCTGGTCTCATCTTTTCTTTGCTCATATATTTATTTTTCAGTTTTGAGTCTCTTCCTAGATAGATGTTTCTTGTTATTCATGTTCATATAAGAATGACATTTCTAAATATTACAGTTTCAAAATTCTGTGTGCGTTCACTAGGACCAACCAGTGTGTCTCACAACTGGATAAAGGGCTGAACTTGGTCCTCTTCCTGAAGCACTTCACACTACCAGCATGCCCGAGAAATCAATTCTCCTGAAGCAGAACTGTCACAGCCTGGTTGCTGATATTCTGAAAACCAGTGTGAGAATCAGACAGAAGTTTCATTGCTGAATATATAACCTTTAATCCATCTGCTTTAAACACTTTTCTTATTCTGACCCTGCCCCCACCCTGGTTTGTGCCCAATGGACTCTGTGCAGTTTTTGACAGAGGAAGAGGTAACAATGCAGAAGAGGAGCTGGACTTCTGTCCATCTGTACTCAGCTTTTCTTGAATTCTGCTTTGTCTTTAACTCCTGGACCTCTCTGAAGCGTTCTGCCTCCACTGCTGTCAACTTAAGGATTAAAAATTCTTTCAGAATTATGAACATGTTCTGATATGGAAGGTCCCAATATATTCAGAATTTTTAAAGGTAGATTTGTTTTGTGTGTCTTCAGTTTTTTTTTTTTATAAATTATCCATATGTATGCTTATATGTATATTTAGAAAGGCAAAGGGAAAGGGTAGAATAATACACACCAGCCCTGACAACTGTTACTTCGGAGAAGTGGACTGACTGAAGGATGATTACTTGTTTTTATTTTTAAAAAATATTTTTAAATAGACATAAACTTAAAAACCTTTATTACTTGTGTGGGTATATAGTTAATAGTTGTATGATGCTAAGAGCTAAAACACACCATCTCTAGTGTGTCAGTGTTAATGTGTACCTGCACATGCACTCTGAGAGAGAGAGAGAGAGAGAGAGAGAGAGAGAGAGAGAGAGAGAGAGAGAGA
>OU015750.1:92745333-92755333 GCA_907169655.1 Acomys percivali | reverse complement strand
GTTAAAAAGAACAGGAAGAAAACATTAAGAACTACAACTACAATGACAACAAAACCGTGGTCACCTGAGCAGCGTGGAGATCAGGTGGCAGTTGAGACCATGTTGCAGCCCCCAAACTCTTCTCACATGCTCTACGTGAAATAAACTACACTGAGCAGGGTCTGCCACTCAGATGTTCCAGATGAAACAAGGAGCGGCCTTTTAGGCGAGGGACATGAGGTGGCACGCAGTAGGTGGGACCTGATGGATGGGATTTGCTCACTCACCGCAGTGCTGGGAAGAACACGTTGCACATTACAGGCTTTACCTGTCTGACAGTTCAAGGAAGCTTGGGCAACCAGAGAACCCACATCTAACCGTCAGCACCAAGTGTACCGTGAGAAACTCTGCAGTAGAGTCCAGCAGATCCAGTGCAGGAAGAAGCAGAACCCTGGGTTGCTGGCCACAGGGAAGGGGGACTCAAAGAAGGTTTAGTTGCTTTTATGGGAAAGAATCTTTAGAGTCTGAGAATGGGCAGGATTCTTACACTGAATTTTCTTTGCTTGATCCTGCCTTGCCTAGAGGGCTTAGGCTTACAGAACATAATGAGGCAGCCTGTAAAGCAGCACTGTGTTCTCAGGTAATTACTGTAATTGTTTAAGCTACAGACAGAAACAACTCACTGAGGCACCAGAAAGAGGAGTAGTAGAAAGGGCAACTCAGAATTTTCCTCAAGTGAAGGAGGCATCCATAGCTTGTTGTCAGGGGGCTGAGAGAGCAGGAGTCTATTCATTTAGCTCCCATTTTCCTCTGCTTACAGATTATTCCCTGGTTGTGATTGCACGAGGCTCCTGATAATGTCTCTCGGTGCTTTATAGTCAATAGGAAAGCCATGAAAGAAAGGGAAAAGGTGTGGCACTAGCTTGAGATGGGTGTGACTGTGAGCTTGTTCAAAGCACATGTGGCGATGTGGGAAAACACAACCACAGGCTGAGAAGCCCACGGGATGTGAGGCTAACAAGTTCTCTGTGCACTCTGCCCTTGGCTTCACTTGAACTCAGCACCCGTAGCCATGACTCAAAGTTTCTATTTCTGTAAGAGACTCTTGCTCCCTGAGGGAGGACACATTAGCTCTCTGGGCACATTTCAAGATGGAGCCGTCCCCGAAAAGATCCAAGAGGGGTCGTGAGATAAGTCACAGCTTCTAAAGGTCCCACTTGTTCGGAGGCCACAGTTGATTCTCATCCACTCCCTGCTTCACCGTTGCTGCTTCTTGATTGCCTTTTAGTTGACCACTGTTAAACTGCCTGGGTGATTTGCCTGACAGTTTACTCAGAGTTTGAACTTCCAGGTATCCAAGTCTGAGGCAATGGACAAGAGATGCTCCAGTATATTTTCTGGGTTCAAATGTAATCTTTCTTGCTCCATTGAAGAGAAATGCTCAAAAATTTCATGTTAGTCAATCACTATCTGGTAGTAGCAACTCTTTTCTCTGTCCACTGCTATGTGACTATACACCCACTGCTATGTGACTACACACACACACACACACACACACACACACAAACACACACACACACGTGTATGTGTGTATGTGTGTATAACAGTTATGCTGAAAAAATATATGACTGGTAAGATTTTTTTAAAGTGCCCAAATCATTATGAGATAGAACATCTCCAAAAATACCATTGAGTTTATTTTTCATTGGCCAGCCATTGCTGCCCACAAACCTTCCTTTAAGTGTGGTTTGTATATCCAATGAGACTCCATTGGAGAAAACTAATCCTCCCTTTATGAGTGGTTGGCATATGAAGGTAGCTTCTGGTTGGGGGCTCGTGGCCACCTCCCCTTTCAGCATGGAGATTCTATCTGTCTTGAACCTGTACAGGCCCTGTGATGCAACCACAGTCTCTGTGAGCTCAAACGTGCATCAGTTCTGTTGTGTCTGGAAGACACTGTTGCCTTGCTTGGTGCCTTCCATCCCCCACTGCCTCATACAATCTTTCTGCCTCCTTTTCCTTGTAGCTCCCTCAGCCGGGCGAGGAGGGGTTTGATGAAAACATCTTGTGTAAGACTGAGTATTCCAATGTCTCTCACTCTCATCACATTGCCCAGTTATAGGTCTCTGTATGAGTTCTCATCTTCTGCTGGTGGCAGCTTCTCTGATGGTAGCCAAATGAGACACTGATCCACAGGGTATAGCAGAATATCATTAGGAGTCATTTTATTGCTGTGTTTTTCCTTGGAGGAACAACAGTATTTGTCAACAGAACTTTTTCCTGGCTGAAGATTTCTTCCAAAGAACTGAATTTTCCAACTTTGTAGAGTTCAAGGCTGAAAAGAAGGAAGCACAGACTCCATAAATGTAACTCTTGGAAGGCAGGAGAGAGGGTCCAATTCTACTTCACAACCAGTTCAGGAAGTATATATTTTAGCTATTGGGAATTTTGAGAATATTGAGCCTACCATGTTCTAGGAATAGCTATTGTAAAGCCACGGAGTTTGATTTTGATCTGGCTCCCTACTTGAGCGTTGAACAGTCCATCATTCTGTTAAACCAAATGACCCAAACTGGAGTCTTCTGCAAGTGCAATACACCCAATGGCTGACCCGTGTTTAGATCTTACAATTTGAATATTGCTATTTTTCAAACATTTCACATACTCATATCCCAGATGATTTGTTCCATGTATTACTTGTAGTTAAGAATGAGCGAGTGGTACTGGGGAAGTCTTCATCTGTTTGAGAATGTAAACGAGAGGAGAGGTTTCTGGGTTCTTCAGTCCGGCTCCTGCTGCTGACAGGTCACCCTGAGAACGGCTCTGACGAGGTTGACCTGACAAAGCAACGCTGATCCTCTTGTGTTCCCCTCACATAGTCCTTGGGATCTGAAGTGGAGTGGCAGGAAGCCAACTTGGTCACGCTCTCTACGTCTCAGCAAAGGTGAACTTTGTGGTAAAAATAGAAGAGGAGGAGGAGAGTGCACACAGCTCATATTCTAGTTTAGCTTGTAACGCCCCCCCCCCCCGCCCCCGGGAGTCTGTTGATGTGAGTCTTGAAACTGCAGAAACCTCAAGGGAACTGACCATTGCTCCTGAACACAGCCAAGGCCTGCATCTCCTTTAGCCATCTCTCCAGGAGTAGATCACCTGCCTGTACCATCTTCCCAGCTTGGCCAGTCACAAGAGAACGGAAATGGGCAACTGACACGCTGACAACAACCAACCACTGCAGACTCCTTCTCAGAAAAGAGAGCGTAAGTGCATTGCCTTCCGAGTGGCTAGTTCACAGCTGTGGTTACTCTTGCAGTTTTGCTAGTACAGGCACACTCCAACCCAACCAGCACTTTCACAGATTAATGCATATTAATCCTTTAATAAGGATGTCTATTCACTTTCAATTACAAGGATGTCAGACCTGCAGATAAAAGTTTCCAACTGGTCCTTTTTGTTTTGCTATGCACAGCGTGCAAGTATATGACTGATAAACTTTCTACACTGCATGATAGAGCCAAAACAGAGTAGTGGCTCCCTTCTGGAATGATTAGGAGTAGCATCGTTACAAATGGGTTGTTTGTATCAATGGCTTGTGAGTGTCATTTGTACTTTTCATAGTTTCTCTAATTTTCCCATAAGCATCTAGACTTTGGTCAGTTCAGGACCATATGGTGCATACATTACTATTCCAAACTGTTAGTGGAGGTTGAGCCATGTGCACCAGGTTATAGTGTAGTTGTTGGCTTTAGTACTCTGCGTGACTCTTCCTACTGCTAGCTGTAGTCTAACTCAGCAAAAGAGGCTGCCCATTGGCTCTGTGGTCATGAATTCAGTGAGAAGTTTTGCAAATCCTTGACATCTCCCCTCCCCCATGCACCAGCCAGTAGAGGTTGCTGCCATTCCATCTCAGTATTCTTTCCCAGTATTCTAGTTTCCTTTCTGTTGCTGTGATGAAATTCTCTGGCTAAAAGCGACTAAGGGGATGAAAGGATTTACCTGGTCACAGTTCATTACTGAGGGAAGTCCAAGTAGAAAGTTGAAGGCAGGCCTGCTTGCTGTTCCACATAGCATCACTTCTAGCCTCTGTAGTCACTCAGGTAATGAAGTGCAGCAGAGACCACAGGGGAATGATGCTTGCTTGCTCATTTGAAGACTCCTGCTTGGCTAGCTTTCTTACATAGCCCAGGACCACCTGCTCATGAGGCTGGTGCTGCCCACAGTAGTCCGAGCCTTCCTACATCAATTAGCAATCAAGACAATCCCCTACAAACATGTTTACATGCCAATCTGATCTGGACAATCTCTCAGTTGAGATTTTTTTTTTCCCTCAGTAACTCAGTGACTCTTGGGTTCACAGTTAAAGCTCTGAGTAGGACACCAACAGAGGCCAGAGGTGCATCAAAACCCACATTATTGTAGTTTGACTTAAAACGTCCCAGGCAGGCTCGTATTTGCTCCCATCTGGTGGAATCGTTTTAGGATGTTATAGAACCTTTAGGAGGTGGTACATAGCTAGAAGAGCTGCACAGAAAGCCTTGAGTTATATAGCCTGGCCATGTTTCCCATCCTGTCTCTGCTTCCTAATCCTTCTAGATGGAAGCAGGCAGCTAAGTTGGGAAGGAATCAGAAATGTCTTGATCACTATGATAACAGAATGCTCTCTTTGGCAATTTGGTCATCTGCATACCTTCAAATTGACATTGCCCCTCTGTATGAAACTACCAAGAGCCAGACTCTGAAACCACAACTATTTCCAAACTTGTTTAGAAATCTCTTTCCTCAGATACTCTGAGGCCAGCTCAAACTGTCTCAAACTCACTCTCCTTCTGCCTCAGCTGTCTAAGTAAGATGAGTAGAGGTGTGCACCATTATGCCTGGCTCAAGTCTGCTTTTTTTTTTTTTATGCCTGTGCCTTCATTTCTCATTTGATCTGAAGTGCCCTTCTCTCTTCTGTTTGATGAAAGTGTAGTCCTGTAGTTATGACCTCATGCCTGAGGTCACCTCCACCATAAGTCCCATGGGAATCTTATCTCTGTGTGTGTGCATTTTCCTGTCCCCCGACTAAATAGTAATTTCCTCGTGGTCATTGGTTAAATGAGAGGCCTCTAGCCTGGCACACTGTCTTTTATGATGTTTTGGTGCTCATGTGTTCAATTGAATAGATTTGAAGCCATTTTATTGTATTACTTCAAGAAATGACCCTAGAAGGTGTAGTTTTATCTTTTTTTTTCTTTTCCCAAACATCTGATAAGTCTCAGAAACTATGGACCTGCCTCCTGAAGAGTTTTCACAAATTCTTTGCAGCTGATGTCATGACTGGGAAATAAAAGGTTAAATAACAAATATCTCTTTAAGTTCAACCATTGAGGTTATCTTTTGTGGTTGCTTCTTGGATACCCATGTAACTGTCACTATGGAAGCCAAGATCTATATGGAATACTTGAAAATAACTCAGATGGCTGTCATTTTTACTGCCACTTTACATTTCTTCAAATGCAGAATGGAGACCAACAGTTTTTCACTTGAACAGCTGGATTACTGCTACATTTTCCATTTCTCTAGCAATGCTAGAAAGTAGCTGTGATGCTGAAAAAGCCTGCCAGTGAAGAGTGTATTTAAGAGTGTAACAGAAACTTAGCACTTACACTGAACATCAGATTGACAGAGTGTGTGCAGCTGTCTTCCTCTCAAGCATCTGCCAAACTGTGTGTGCACCTGCTTATGACTTCACCCTCCTAACTCCTGAGACTGTGCCGGGTGCTGAGCTTTGAGAGTGACTAAGATTTTCCCCATCATTTAGATAGAAATCAAAAGATGATATCTCTTGATAGTGTTGGGGGAAGGGTCTATTGTCTTATTTGTTCTCCTAGAAGCCCCTAGGCTACTCATATTCCTTTAAAACCACATAACATTATATAGATATAGATATAGATATAGAGATATTAGTGCATTGAAAAGTGTTTTTTATTCATTTTTTTTTCCTTTTAAAGTGGTGTTATTATCGGAAACTCTAGGAATAATGATGAGGGATTATAATATAATCACTGTGTTTTAGGAGGGGAAGTTGTTCTCAAGAGCATATTTGTTAACATTATTGAAACATCTGCACTTGAATGAACTTTTCCAGGGGAGAAAAATCAAGCATCTCTTCATCCTGGATAGGGCAACAAGGACAGAACTATTAAATAATTCCACCTGTGTAGCTTGTTGAACCAATGAGTTTAATTGGGGTTACTTACAGGAGTACAGGCAGTTTATGAGAACTATACCACTGAGAATTCCTCCACCTCCATCAATGGGACCTGCTTGTATACCCTCAGGGGAGCACTCAGGAGCCTCTTCTGCCCTCCAGGAGGGGACACTAGCATTGAATGCTGTCTTGTGTGGCTTCTCTGTGTTTGCACAGTCATAGCTGCAGAGAGTTAAGACAGCAACAGTCCCATGGTGCTCAGAGGACACCCTTACATAGCATGTGTATACTGAGACTAAAAAAAAAAAAATCAGTGAGTGAGTGGGTGAGTGGCAGAGGGTAGGAGCCAGATTTCTCATTCCCTGTTGGAAAGACAGACGAGAAAGGGGGTGAGTCCAGAGTGGACCCTGTTCTCTTAGATGACACTTGAATAAGCTAACACAGATGAGATGGATAGCTACTGAAGTAATTATAGACATGTGTATACATGTTAGTGTACATGTGCAAAATCTTCACTTGTGTTTAATGAGAAGGCCTAGTATCAATTACATCCTAGTAACAATAAACATTGTAATCTGGCCTTGATTTCTTTGTTGCTGGTGCTACAACATCTATAGTGTGGACCATGTTCTCTTGACAAGATGATGTGTTCTTCAGTCTTTCTAACATATTCCTCTCCTGCTCTTGGGCCCCTTCACCCCAGTGCCATCCTCTGGCTCCACTTAAAGGTCGCTTCTTCTCATTATAATTTTAAATTCAGAATCACTGGCCGAGTCAGAATATTTGTGGTTTCTCAGTTGGAGCCTTAGCCGTGAAGTTAATACCTAAATTTGGACACCCTTAAACTCTTCATTTCTTATTCCAGAATTGCAGTGCCACTCTCTAAATGACCCAGCAAAAGCTTGCAACACCCTCTTAGCTTTTCCTCCTCCCTTCTCCTCATGTCCTTTCTCAGTCATGTCCTTCTACTTTTCCAAGTGTCTCTCACATTTGCTTTCTCCCTGCCATGCTATATGGACTGACACTAAATCCTCACTAAGACAAGCTTTGTATGATATGTTGTATTGTTCCTAGTACATAGGGCCTTTCTGGTATAATTTCAGTGTAGTTTGTAGACTGTATTACAGAGTGAATAAGCGAGTACATCTTCCAATAAGTGAGTAAAGGGTCCGGTCAACCAAGCATACTTCTCTGATGTTAAAAACAAATTTAAAAAAGTAACAGATTAAATGAAGTATCAAGGTTAGGTGGAGGAGAGTATATTAGCATGCAGAAATGCAGAGAGTATGGAAACAAACACAAAATAGAAAACAGCACCCGAGACAGCAGCCTGACAAGGCAGCTATCTCTGGCCACCCCAATGCCTGGGGTTTCTGGAGTTTTGTTACTTCTCCTCCATCTGTACAAGGTGTCCTGAAGGGTTGCTCTGTTCAATTCTGTGCATTCTTTTCTCTTGTATTCATCATTGAGTCGAGCTACTCACAGGTCAGCCATGGCTTATTAATGACAACATCTCTACCTCCTGGTCTCGCCGATACATCACTAAACTTCAGCTCATGCTGTTAACTCTGATTCTCCCTACACTTCCCAGGTTGAGCTGTTAAGAACAAGAGATTGATGAGCTGAACTAGACTCCACTGTAAAATGCCAGTCCATAATTAAATACCTCTGAGTAGGTGTCCAACCTGGTCCTCCATAGCTTGCTTGGTTGAATAATTAAGAGTTCTGTGACACAAACAATGGCTTTCGGGGTTTTATTAGGCAGGAACAAGAGTCAGAACAGATGCTGAGACAGACTGGGTGCAAACACTCATCACATTGTTCTGCAGGAAATAAAAATACATGACTTATTGCCCTGAGGAAGTGTGGGGTGGTGGGGCAAGGGAAATGCTGACTCTAGAGAGGCCAGCCAAGTCAAGTAAGAAGTATTGGGGTACAAAGAACAAGGATGAAGCCCAGAGAACCAAAACATCCTGGGTATTTGCACATGTATGTTTATTGCCTCACTATTTACACACACACACACACACACACACACACACACACACACACACACACACTGGAAGCAGTCTAGATGGCTGTAACCATATGCATGGATGGAGAGATTTTGCCAGATAGGCACAATGGACTTTTTACAGCCACAAACGAGGTCATCACACTTTTAGGAAAATGGATGCAACTGGAAATGAAATGTGTTAAATAAAAATATGTCAGACTGAAAACAACAAACACTATGTGTTCTCTTTTCTGTGGACACTAATGTGGTGTGTGTGTGTGTGTGTGTGTGTGTGTGTGTGTGTGAGTGTGTGTGAGTGTGTGAGTATGTATGTGAGTGTGTGTGTGTGAGTGTGTGTGGGTGAGTGTGTGTGTGTGTGAGTGTGTGTGTGTGAGTGTGTGTGAGTGTGTGTGTGATGAAACTAGAAAGAGGACCATGGGGGCGGAGCTTCATGAAGGATTGAAACAGAGGTGTGGAATGCATCTATGCAAGCAGAAGAGAGGGCTAACTGGGCGAGGGAAGAAAACCAGACGGAAGGGCTGTGGGGCAGCAGGAGTGCAGCGTGAAAGGAGATAAGAATGAATGAGACCAGAGTGACCTTGGGTACAAAGATGACACGATGAAGCTCAGGGCTCTAAATACTAACTCAAAATGTTAACTACAAAAGAGCAGAAAAACCTTTCTTGGGAACCGTAGATAGGCACTAGTGGAGGGCAGGTGTAGAGGACACCCCAAGGATGGTGTGCTAACTATGGTTTACTTACTGAGAAGTAAGACAAGATGTGACAAACAATGGTGATCTGAAATTTTAGATTTCTCCACCCAGTTGCTACTATTAGATTTTAAGTAACTTTTTTTTTCTGATTATAAAAGTGCTCAGGTGGTAACTTAGGAAAATAAAACAAAATAAAATTATATAATCAGTGGTATTGTCTCTTACCACTTCATAAGAACCACAACTTTCTTTACCTGGGTCTCTTCCCCATGGAATTTTCTCCTGAGGGAAAAAAAAAGAAATGTTATGTCATATCGTTTTGTATCATTTTTTTCTTTAGATGTGCCACAAGCATAGTGATATATGATGTAAAATACAGTTACAGAAATGTCCCACTAAAGGGAGGCAGCATAATTCATCTCCCTGTGATCTACTGGTGAGACTTAGATTGACCTAGCTTTTCACTACTATAAAGTTAGGCGTTGAATAAAAAGTCCTAGAAGTAATTACCTAGCATTCTGTGGTATATATTCGGTCATTTGCTTTCCAACTGAAAGCCCTTCAAAAATTTGCCCATGCTTTCATGTTGTTCCCCCAAAACATGTTGTGCTTCATGGTCAGGCATCTGTGTGGTTTCCAGCTTCATAACCCTCTAAAATCTTGCTGCTTTGCCAAAATGTGCCATACCTCCTTGTGCCTGTAGGGGATGACTCCCGAAACACTTTTTTTGTTGTTTGTTTGCTGTTTTATTTTATGAGACAGGGTTTCTCTGTGTGGCTCTGGCTGTCCTGGCACTCACTCTGTAGATCAGGCTGGCCTGGAACTCTTAAAGAATCACCTGCCTCCCAAGTGCTGGGATTAAAGGTTTGTGTGCCCCCCCACCTCACCCCCGCCGCAGCCCAGCAATATTTTATTTATTTTATGCATGAGTGCTCGATCTGCATGTGCGCCTGCATCCCAGAAGAGGGCATCAGATGCCAGTATAGATGGTTGTGAGCCACCATGTTGTTGATGGGAATTGAACTCAGGACCTCTGGAAGAACAGACAATTCTCTTATCCACACTTTTGCTTAGAAGCTTCTCTCTCTCTCTCTCTCTCTCTCTCTCTCTCTCTCTCTCTCTC
>OU015750.1:92689786-92745323 GCA_907169655.1 Acomys percivali | reverse complement strand
TCTCTCTCTCTCTCTCTCTCTCTCTCTCTCTCTCTCTCTCTCTCCATTTCAACTTCTAAGACTGAGCTAAAATGTCAGGGCTTTTAATCCTTCCTGGAAAGCAATCTAGCCCCACCCTTAAGTGTGAGTGAGTCGCGCCTGTGTCACTGTGGTAGTTCTGAGGGTGTTTGTTCTGTTGCTGGTCTGGGAAAGCCTGGCCCACATGTTTATGATACACACGAACAGAAGCAGCCTTTCATATTATCCTAATGACTTAATGATGTTAAAGCTACTCTATTCGTGTCTTTTTCAGTGTTTACCTCATGGTCACAAAATGGCTGCAGCATTCTTGGGCTCCAAACACAGGCTCCCCCCCCCCCTTCTAAAAACGTTAAAATCAAAACCTTTGGAAGCCTCCAGATAATTTGACTTATCTCTTTGGCTGAACTGCCTCATTGCTATGTCTACCTTTAGAGGAGCTAGGAAAGAAAGCTCTCATATTTCTGTGTATTACTCCGGAAGCAACAAAGGGCTTGGGAAAAGCTGAGCAGGCAGAAAACCTGCACCTGCTGCTAAGACCCCTTGTGTGCCTCTCTGTCTCCCCTACCTTCTGACCTTGCCCCAAGACCCCTCTTCCCCACCGTGAAGAACAAAGACCTCTGACAGGGAGATTTATTATTGTTTCCTTGTAGTGAACACACACCTCAAATGCATTACTTCAGATGGTTTTTAATAAATTAAATATTTGGAGCCCATCACACCCACACTGTTGATGCTTGAGGTAGCCTGTATTGGGGTGGGCAGCGGCTTCCCCAGGCACATCCTTCCTAAGGCCACAGTTTGAAGGAAAGGCCCCAGGGGAACACTTGGTAGGGTGGAGTAAGGAAAAGAGCATTGGCATAGGCCATGAGAAAGAAACTACTTGGAAGAGGGCATTAGGACTCCACAGTGGCTGTCCGGGTCAGGCACCCATCAAAGTTTATGATCTCTTTCCCTTCTGGTGCAAAAGGGTCTCCCCCAGGAAACCCAGGACCCTTGTTGTGGCTCATGTTGTTTCCCGCAATTTTCTCCTCAATCCAGTGGCTAGTGACATTCTATTGGTGACTTCTTCCATGTACTGTTTCTGCAATTACAAGTAGAGTAAATCATACTACTATTACTGTTCTAGATGCTTCTTAGATCTTTGCATTGGCAACAACTTCTAACCTGAGTTAGCTCTGGTGTGGCCTGGGGTGAGCAACCAGACAGTATCTGACTTGAGCTGCATTTGAGTTGGTTTGTGTCACTGAATTGTGAAACTCAGGCTGCTTCTGTGGAGTCCTCTGCAAGTGTTGAATAGATGAACCATCATTCATTTCTATTTGCTGGCTTTTTGTATTCACCTCAATTTCCTTTAAAGCCAGCCAGAGTTCTTAGCTCCTACAGGTTGAGTGGATGGAGGCATGTTAATTCAAGGAAGTAGGTGAGGGAACCATGCATCTTGTGCAATGAGGAAGCCTAACTACTCTCTCCTGTGATTGAAATTTCTCATATAGTGGCATGATTGTCTTTGGTGTCATTTGCTGGGTCTGACTTCCCTGGCTGGATCTGATTTGAGTCAAGTGGGCCCCACCCCACCTCATTATCGTTCACACGCCATAATGACTTTTTGCATTGAAATAACACACTGCAAAATGCTGACCTCCACCCCTCTCCCCTAGGCCTTTGGAGTCACCTTTTGCTCACTGAGGTAGACTGTAGCATTAACACCAATGAAACTTCCAACGTAGTGTGGTCATGCGTCCACCTGGAAAATTGTGAGTCAGCAACTTTGCTGTCATCTTGCACCTAGAAATCCCAGAGCCTGATGGGAAGAGTGCTATCTTCAGACATAATGTTGGGCATAGAGAGAATCCCCAGAGTGTTAGAGAGCAACAACTCCCACCACAACGGGTGGCAGGAAGCTACAAGGGCTGTCCTTAGCCCAACTATGGATGGAGAGCTGATTCGATTGCAGTGAGTTGGAAGATGTAGTATCACAGCTCAATGTGTACAGGTTGAGCTCCTTAGGGATGTCAGCTCAACTCAAGAGTTCCAATTGGACTTCTGTCAAACTTTGTTGGTCAAATACCAGAGAAAGAGAGCAAGAGAGGGAGAGGGAGAGAGAATAAACCTTGGGTGTGGTTCCTCAGTTCCTTCTGTCTTTTCCATTTTTTCCCTCCCTGTGACAAAGTCACCGGCCAGTGAGTCCCAGAATGTGCCTGTTGCACTCACCCCAGCACAGGGATGATGAGAACACACCAGCACGTTAGGGTTAGATTCTGGGGATCGGACTCAGGTCTTCCTATTTGCAAGGTAAGTGATTTACCAGCTATTCTGTCCTCTAGTCCCATTTTATTCTGTCTGCAAAGTTAATTATGACTGGAAAGAATGGAAAAGAAACTGGAGAATGAACAGATATCATCCAGGAGAAATGTCTGTAGAAAATTCTAGATATTTGGATGTGAATAACTGGACTAGATGTGGACACTGAGCAGATCATTCAACTGGGGGATGTTCCTGTACTTTATAAATGTAGCCACATCCTTTCATCAGCTTGAGAGCTCACCTGGCAATGCAGCTTTGTCATAAGACTGACTCTTAGGGAAAAGGACCCCTTCTTCCTTGACCTGCCATCAAAAGACCACACTGGCCATGAGGGAGGGGTGAGTGTCTGTAATTCCAGCATAGGAAACTGGGTCAAGAGGATTGCTGTAAGCTAAAGGCGAATATGGGCCACATGGAGAGTTCTAGTCTGTCCTGGCCTTCAGAGTGAGAGCATGTTTCAGACTCAAACAACAAGCAGATAAAAAGAATCATTACTGTTTCTGAGATTTTTTTTTCCTTATTCCCTTCTTTCTAGTCCTTCTGTTTCACATATTTAGAAAAAGAACTTTATTTTTTTTTTTAACCATTACCCTCATAAAAAACAGAACAACAATACAACATCACTTATTCTCTGCTTTAAGGTTATTTGAACCATAAAGTGGGTTTCATGATACAATATTGTATTGTATTTGGAGGAACAAGATCAAGAAAGAAATGGCAGTATAAAGATGTTATTTGTGAATTAATGATGTCAATTATGTAGCTTGCTTAGTAGTTATGGCTAATAACCATGTGGTGCATTATTGATGAGGCATTGTTAAATGTCAGCTAATTTTTCTGTGCTTGCCATTTGACTAGAACAGCACATTACACATGGCCAGCTTGCAGAGGGTTTCGCTCAACTAGCAAACACAATTTTTAAAAGCAAGGGTGGACCATACTTGAAGCAGCAAGAACTGAGGGCAAGGCGTCTGTAGACTTTGACAGAGTGCCACTTGAAGGCTGGTCCACCGATGTTAACAGCTGCATCACCAGGGAGATTTTCAGCTTCGTCCCAGCTTCATCAAGATCTTCATTTTAATGAGTTCCCTATTGCCTTTGATTCAGAATATATTCAAGAAGCATGGCTCTAAAGCCTGCTCTCTCTATAAAAGGAGCTCTCACAGGAATGGAGTATTCAAGCAGGAATAGGTCAAAGTCCGAGCTAGAATTTACATGTCAGAAGCAAATCAATGGCATATTTGAAATGTGGGTTCCATGCTCCCTATACTGAATATCTCGGGTGGGGCCAGTCACCTGTACTCTACCCTCATGTGTCTGAGAAGATTTTAGCTTGAATTCCTCAGTCTGCTTACTGGCTTCTTTCTCCTTCCTCTTCTGACAAGGTCTGGCTAGTTACTCCAAATGGCCTTGAATGATCATCTATTACAGGGAGTGGAGGGGGTGGGGGAGTGGAGATGGGGGCAAGCTCCTAGAATAATGACTCATTGAGACTCAAAATATTATTTGCAAATACTTGGCCATATAGGTAGGCTCTTCTCTGACTAGATCATAACTTAAAATAGCGCATTTATACTAATCTACATTCTTCCATGTGGCTGGTCATCTGTGATCAGGTACCATGGTCCTAGATCTCCTGCCCCTGGCTCTTTCCCAGAATCCTTTCTGACTACTGAATGTTCCACTTCTATTCTACCCTTTCCTGTAGGCCATGACGGGCAATGTATCTATACAATATACAAAATATTCTCTCTACACTCATCCTCGTGCCTCAGACTTCGAGTGTTTGGATTACAGTGGTGAGCCACGATGCTCAGCTTAGTCCTGCTTTCTTCTTGGCAGAGGAAGAAATAAAGAATGAAAAAGAAAGAGTCTTGGTGTGGTGTAAGGTGGAGGCTCAAACTCATGAGGCACTTGGATAGATGCTCCTAGATGTTCAATGAGATTAGTTCCTGGTAAACTCAGGACTATTTGAGATGCATTTAACAGGCCCAACTTTCTCAACATCTTCTCAGCAGGGTCTATGTTGCTCCCCTAGCACTTATGGGCTGGTAGGGAGAGGTGGCTTGTTGCACTTGCCACAATCAAAAAGTGATCTTGCCTTTTCAATTAGTTCAGGAAAAAGAACAGAATTCAAACTCTGAAGTGTGGTCCCTACTAACTCTGTAGGGCTTTCCAGACAATGTAAGGCTGAAAAGCCATTGGCCAGAACACGGTAATGTCAGAACATGTGCAGACAGAGTCAAATGATTAACTGAAACTTTTTAAAGGTAAGAGGAGTACTCACAGGGTACTCTATCAACCCACTCTCCATCCTATGCAAAAACCTTTACTAAAATTGGCTGAATTACATCCATTTCCCCCATATTTGCCTTTACTGGTATTTTCAAAGTATTCTCATACCTCTGTCACATGATTGCCTAGGGCAGGGCTAGGGAACACAGGAACATTTGAAAGCTTCTGTCACTTCCCTCGCAAGACTTAGAACCAATAATTTGTATCTCAATGTCAAGATTTTATGTATATATATATATATATATATATATATATATATATATATATATATATATATACACATACACACACACACACACACACACACTAGACAGCAATGGGAAGATTTTATGTAATAATGACATTTGTATTATTAAGATATTAAGTTAAACATAAAGAATGGTTGGGGAACATATTTCATATACCCTCTTGTATGATTCCACTTCAGTTTGATCCCCCCCTCTTTAGAAATATGCTAAAATAGGTCAAAAGAAGAGTATTGTTGCTGTATTTAAAGACAGCATCATCACAGCTCTTGTTTCCCATGAATGGCTCCCCTGGAGCAATCTCTGCCTTCTCAATGGCTCCTCATTCTGAACTTTAGCTATAAAGGAGCCAGTGCTTGGCTGTCTCCCCCCAAACTTCAGAAATAATCCATTAATTCATTTCTGAACCAGTGTGACTATGAGGCACAATTGCTCACCAGTTCTTAGGGCCCCATCCCAGAGAGTAAATACCTAATATGTAAAGGCAGCTGACTCCACACTTGCTGAAGACAGCATAAACCAAAAGTCTCTATAGAAAAGACAGCTCAATGAATGAGGACTCAGTCTGATTCATGATTTTAAAAATGATTGATACCACACCCTCCTCTTCTTAAGTGGCCAGCTCCAAATCATCCTCTAATAGGTTATAAGAACATGGTGAACATTAAAGAATACACCATGGATTCTTCTCAATACACATGGCCTGATACAACATGATTGATCAAATGTTCATATATAGTATTATTTGTGTATTGCAAATCTTACAAATTTTATGTTATATTCAAAGGTATAATAAAAATTATTCTTTAACAAAGAGAACTGGGGGCTGAAGAGATGGCTCAGCAGTTAACAGCACTTGGCACTCTTCCACAGCATCCAAGTTGGGTTCCCAACACTCAACTGTCTGTAATGCTCATGGATCCAGTACCCTCTTTTGGCCTTCATGTGCACATGTGTGCACACACACAGATATACAAACATAAAGTGAAAATAAAGTATTTTAAAGAAATGGCATGAACTCCCTCCAAGGTCTAATTATATGACTTTTTGATAAGATATAACCCACCTTAGAGTAGGCAACTTGGGTACATGTGATCTATACAGAAAAACATGCAGGGTGATATGAGAAAAAATATAAATAAACCCATTCGTATATATGGCAATCTGGAAAAGGAGATGCCTGACCTTTTAAGGACTTACAATTTACTAATTCAAAATGACATATGAGACTCTTTTTAGTTGTTCACCATTCACTCATTCATGCATCTAGTGAATGTTGAGAGTCCATGGCACTAGGCATGATGGGATACAGAATTGTATACTGTGTGTAGACCTCAAGTTTGTGGTTTTTCAGGAAAGTGGGTTCCTGAAAGCATAGGGGGAAACATGACTGCCGAAAGAGAAAGACAGAGTGAGAGACAGAGAGAGAGAGAGAGAGAGAGAGAGAGAGAGAGAGAGAGAGAGAGAGCTGACTCTATCAAAGGCATTTTAAATAATTTCATTTAAATGTTTACATTTGTAAAGTGGCTTCTCTGCTGTGGCCTAGAGTCATCTCAAACTCTTTGGCATTTCAGCTGTCAGCCATGCAGCTCCTCTCTGTACTATTTTGTGGGTTAATCAAGGGGGCTCTTCTGCTCTGGCTGGTTTTAGCTGGAGGCTGAGGAAATAAACGTAGGAGCGTAAATCTTAGCTTGGATTGACAGACCTATGTCAGGAGCTGATACAGGGAACTGCAGAAAAGATCACAGTTCATGATCACTTCTGTCAAGAGAAGCACTTTATTACTGACTCTGCGGGAAGTGGTTTGGAATCAGACAAAGGTGAACAAATCACTATTCATTTTTCTCTGTCAGCAACTCCACTTACAGATCCATTTAGTGAAAACTTGCTTTGGCCTGTGGTGTAAATCTGACATACTCTGTTGCCACCTGGAGGCTCACTGGTGTACTACCACTGGGAGCGCAGACAGGAAACACCAAAAGCAATTGCAATGGAGAGAGGGGATGGTGGGGGTCGGGGGTGGGGGGGAAGAGGGGCGAGTGGAGAGTGAGGGGGAATATTAGTGGACAATCTCATAATCTCATTCAGGGAATCTTCCAAACGCACTTGGGCAAATGTATGTTTAAATATAGCTTCATATACAGTAAAGTTTACATATTTGTCAAACCGAATTTTTATAAAGCATCCTAAAATACAGCAAAAATTGCTTGCTACTTAAATAGATTAATACTTACATCACTTGTTTGTGTCAGCATGTGTAAGACTGTGCAAGCTCCAGCCAGACAAAAATAACATCATGGAGGTGGAAAGATGGGCAAGAAACCCATCAGCTAACACAGGAGTTTCTGCCGTTTGATAATGGCTTGGAGTGGGGAAGTCAGGTTTCTTTAATGATGGGAACTCTAGTAGTCTGACCACACACGAGGGCTGGTCCTATTCCTAAGAATAAGTGGGAAACAGAAACAGGGCACAATGGGGAAAAAAAAGAAAACAAGTAAAGAAAAAGTAAGCCCAAAGTTGGGTAGGAAGGGACAGAAGATTTGGGAGGATAGTAATGGGGCAGTTGGAGAGGGATTGAACGCGATCAAGAATTTGAAAACGAAACAAAATTGTTTAAAATATGGGTAAAAGGATGAGTTTTTAATGCTGTTATGATTTCATGTCTCGTAAGGTAATAAATCTCATTAAATGTAAGTTATTTCTCATTAAACTCTTAGGAGCTCTTTCTTTTGCAAAGGGATGCCACTGTCCTTTAGTATAGCTCCTGAACTTGGCTACTATTCACAGATGGACATGGAGGAAACAGGACTGCAGGATAAACTTTCTCCAAGAAAATATATCCAGTTGTTTGCAAACTGCTGTTTAGCTTTAATATTTTATTGCTACATATTAATTATATAAACTTTGACGTCTGTTATGATATTTACATGCCCTGATCATATCCTCTTTCCTGTTATTTCTCCATCTCCTTCTATCCCACTGGCATCCTTATTCCCAACTATGAATTTTTATGCCCAGTTGAAAGCTATCTCTCCTCTTCAGGAGCCCTCCTTTCTGACAATGTTACTTATATGGATTTGCTTTGATTGGCAACTTGGCTGGATTTAAAAATGCATGAGGCATTAATGAGGCACGCCTTTGGTTATACCTGTGAGTGTTTCCAGCAACGTCTAACTGAAGAGGAAGACCCACATAGTGGACTAAGACCCTAGACAGAATAAAAGGGGGGTGCTGGTGGGGGCGAGAGAAAGCCATCAGAATACCAGCACTCTTTTCTCTGTGCCTCCTGGTTGTTGCCACAGCTAAACTATTCCTGCCATCATGGTGGACTATGTTCCTTTGAACTGTGAGCCAAAATAAACCCTTTTCTCTTAAGTTTCTGTTTTGCCAAGTTTTTTTTGTTACAGTGATGAAAAAGGTAACTAGCACAATACATAATGTTCGTAATACTTTTCAACAAAATGAATTTGCTTTCTGGAGAAAACACTGAGCCTCAAAGTCATCAAATAAGGAAAATTTGGGATTTAGCCAGTACAGATGCTTTCTGCTTCAAACTTTAAAAGGTAGTTCAGCTATCTTCTTGGAGAAAAGGTGAAGTAACAGATGCCTGTAACAACACAGCGATGTCTAGAGATCTTTCCATGTTACTGACCACAGGGCATTCTTTCCACCAAACAGGAAGTGTCAAGGAAAAGAAAAAAAAGAGAACCTTTGGTGGTGGCTCGTGCCTTTAAAACTAGCACTCAGGAGGCAGGGTTAGGTAGATCTCTGAGTTGGAGGCTAGCCTGGTCTTCAGAGCAAGTTCCAGGACAGCCAGAGATACACAGAGAAACCTTATCAAAAAACAAAACAAAACAAAAACAATAAAAAGAGGTGGGAGATGAAGGAATGAGGACAGGGAAAAATGTGAAAGTGGTGCTGGGTTTGTAGGGAAAAAAAAAACCTGCTTAAAACAGAAGCAACTTCACAAGACCAAGTGCAAGAGTGTTCTATGCTTTCCATGCAGGGTCAAGAACCCAAAGGCCTGCTGGATGGATGGCTGCTCCTCTGCTGACAGAGTCTCTCCCAGCACAGAACCTAATGCCACAAGTGTGCAGTCATCTCTTTCTCTCTCTCTTCTACTTTCCTTTTCTCTCTTCTTCCTTTCCTTTCTTCACATGGGTATTGAGGAGGAAAACTGGGCAGACTGGACTGAAGATGCTCCAGTAGGAGCAGGCCTGGGTCAGGTCATGGAGGACCAGCAGAGCACAGCACAGGGATGGAGGGACAGCAGACACAGATGTGGACAGAGCCTTGCGTCCTGGCAGGTCAGGTGAGGCATAAAGGCAGGTCACCAGGTTTCAAGCACAGAAATGATGGGTTCTGATTTTGTTCCCAGGATCGCTGTTGAGAGTACATGGAGGGGAAGGGAACAGGGTTTCCAAGCACCAGGAAGACCTGCCAGAGAGACACCAAGTTGTATTTGATCCATTGATTAAGACATTATATTTTAGACTTTCAAGTGAGATGATATTGTTATCGAAGTTCCCAATATTGATTGAAGCTATTTCCTTGCCTCCTAAGCGCCCCCTGCTGATCACAAGCAGAACTGATAGGCATCCCTCCATTTTTTTTCTTTTAAATACATTAAAGTATTTATTTAAAAACAAGATTAAAAACATTGCACTCTCAGAAGCACTCTCTCTCGATTGAAGCACTCAGATGGAATATTTCATGCATTTCAAACCAATGTTTTGCCTGAACAGTTCGCACATATTTTCCTAAAACCTAGTAATATCAAGTGATTTCTATTGCTTTAACAAGACTGTGCAAGAAGGCAGGATGACTCAAGTGTTGAGGAGACAGAAGGTACCAGACCAATTAGGTGCATGCCTATATTTTGAAATTAAAAAAAATTAATTTATTCAGATTACAACTCAATTGCCGTCCCATCTCTTGTATCCTCCCATTCCTCCCTCCCTCCCACTTTCACCCTATTCCCCTCTCCTAGATCTATGACCGAGGGGGACCTCCTCCCCCAATATATGGTCATAGGCTATCAAGTCTTATCTTGGTAGCCTGCTTATTCTTTCTTTGAGTGCCACCAGGCCTCCCCACCAAGGGGAGGTGGTCAAGTACGGAGCACCAGAGTTCATGTCAAAGTCAGTCCCCGCTCTCCACATAACTGTGGAGAATGTCCTGTCCATTGGGTAGATCAGAGTAGGGGTTCAATGTTTTGTATTGTCCTTGGTTGAATTTTGAGCTTTGGTTGGAGCACCAAGCCATGAGACTCTTGGAAAAAAGGAAAGCCTGTTATTATAAAGAATGAAAATCCTAGCCTTGCACGGTGGCAGGTGGTGTGTTGGGGGGGCAGAGGCAGGAAGACCCGTTGTGAATTCGAGGCCAGCCTGGTCTACAAAGCAAGTCCAAGACTGCCAAGGCAACACAGAGAAACCCTGTCTGGAAAAACCAAACCAATCAAAAACAAAAAAACTTAGGGGCTTTAGGAACCAGGTGCTGGGGTGAAAGCTACAAGCTCAGAGAGGTAGAGAAAGCACCCAGCTGACCTTCCTACTCAGCCAACGTCCTAGAAGAAAAAAGCCAAAACTGAAAGCACTGTCTTCTACTCCACGCTGTATTAAATACCCTTTAACTTAAAGTTCTTCCATCCTGTTTAATCCCTGTCAGCTGGTTACTTGCTCTGCCTCTTGACCTAGGGTTGACTTTATTTAGTGCTGTTTACAGAAAGCTTTTAGATTAAAGCTGGAGATGAGCCACTCCACAACTAGAAACAGGTTTTTACAGTTCACAATCTTGGGTTTCATTTTTTTCCTGCAGAATATATTTTTTAATCTGGTTGGTGAGTGTTAGCTTTATCTAGACTCCAGGGACCAGAGGGAAAGCAGGTATTAAAGTCAAATCACACTGTTGCACCAAGAGTTCAGTCACACAAAGCCATTCTCATTAGCTCTGTAAATGAGTGGTTCTGAAGGTTCTGAAATCCAGGTTCCCTGATGCTAGCCAAGGACCAACCTTGTAAAACCTTTCTAAGGAATAGTAAGTAGTCAACCCTATTAAGTCTATTTTTTTTTTCACAATTATGTCTAGCCTATTAATTGGGAGCTATATAGCTTCATTTAGAAACATTTTTTTTGTAAGCCAAACACTCAACTGTGAGAGATGGCTAGCAGCCAGATTCAGGAGTCTGGAATTCAAGGTTGATGATGAAGGTCTTCCAGGCAGGTCTCCCTGATGTTTGGCAGCCCTGTCCCTCTTCCTCTTCCTGTTCCTCCCCATAGATTCTCAACATAGTAGTCAGTAATCAAAGTCAGAACATGCTATTCCTGTGCCTAGTAATCTGTCTACATGTACTGCCTGACCTGCCCAGACCCCAGGCTCTACCCACATCTGTATCTGCTCTCCCTCCATCCCTGTGCTGTGCCCCTGCTGGTCCTTCATGACTTATGCATGCTTCTACCGCAGCATCCTCAATGACTAGGGTGGGGATTTCAATGCAGAATGGTGATGTTGGAAGCTTCTAATTCCTTAATGTATTTTGATATATATATATCATATATACATATATATATGGGGTCTGTGCCCTAAGTTCTCCAGCATCAGATAAACCAGGACAAACCACAATGGATTCTATGGCAGAGCCTGTAGGTGCCACGGTATATGCAAGAGGAGGACCACACACTGACCACTGAGCCCCACAACATGGACCAGGCCATTCACTTTAACAAGAGCTGTTGCAGAGGACTGGGGAGTCAAACCCCTGAGTGCTCAGCGGAGTATGAGAGGAGGGGAGCACAGACTACACAGCATTGAAAAACCTTCTGAGTTTCCTAAAAAGATCAAGGAGAAAAAGGTAGATTTGGGAAGTTTGGTATGTGCCTGTGCACATGTGTGCGTGCGTGCGTGCGTGCGTGCGTGCATGTGTGTGTGTGTGTGTGTGTGTGCGTGTGTGTGTGATGTCTCTGTGCTGAAGGATGGATCAAGCAGGAGAAAATGAAAGGCATGAGAGTAGGTGGACAGAGATGAGATGTGCTTTGCAAACTGGCTGCAGGTTAGTTCATAGATTTCCCACTAGAGCTCTAGAGGCAGGGAGGGGGGCGGGTGGGTGTGAAAGTGTAGTGTGCAAAATTTCTCTTCACCTTCTTGGTGAAATTATGCATTAGCTACTTTTGTTGCTGTGATGGATACAAGACAAAAGCAATTCAAGGGAAGAGGGATTTTGGGCCCACGGATTGAGAGGGAATAAGTCCACCATGGCAAGAAGCCATACAGGCAAACAGCAGCTCATGGTGCCAGGACTCCTGACCTGTCCATATCTTGGGAGAACAAGAAGACACCAGACAGGAAACAGAGCTGGGTTTTAACCACCAAGGCCCACCCCAGTGACTCATTTCTTTCAGCTAAGCTCCACCTCCTGAGGGTTCCGCTGCCTTCCAACATGGGATCACCAGCCAAATATCAAACACAGATCCTACAGGAGGCATTTTTGAATTCAAAGCATGACAAATGGGAAGCAAGGTCTTTGAGAATTCTCTACAAGGCTAGGAAAGTGAGGTGACAAGTGAAGTGCCCTTAAATTGCTGGGGCCGCTGTGCACTGAGGAGGACCTTAGGTAGCTACTGTCATATACTTAAAGTAGGACTGGCTCTTGTGGTTGGTGGCTTTTACAGGTCTGTAGGCCAAGGGATAGAGAGTGGAGGACTAATCAGGACTGGGTTTGTTCAGATAAGTGTGAGGAAGGGAGAAAGTGGTATAGAGCCGAGGGAGCATGCAAGGCTCATTTGAAGAGGAGAGAGAGGCCAAGCAGTCGTCGGCGAAGCTCTAGTTATTTCCTGGAAGGAGATGTAACTGTCAGGTTGGCACCTTGAAAGTGATTTTCTTTGAAGGCACAGCACATAACAAACGCAGTGCAGATGAACAAAGGACAAAAAGGTTTGAAAGTGAAGTTCTTCAAAGGCACGGCGCATGCAAAATACAAGTCGGATGAATGCAACCCAAATCTGAGCTGTGGCTCATTAAAAATATTATGCCCGTGTATATCTTGTATGCATATGCACGTGAGTTTGCAGTACATATATGTGCACTGGGTCTTGAGGTACCCTCTGCCTTTCAGTTTGGGGAAATAGTCTTTTCGCTCATCCAGAAACTCACTGATCGCCTGGGTTGGCTGGTCAATGAGCTTGGGGATCCGCCTTCCTCTGTCCTTGTTGCACTAGCCACAGGTGTATGTTACCACGCCTGGCTTTTGCACGGTGATTTGAACTCAGATCTTCATGTTTGCAGGGCAGACCCTTAACTGATTGAGCTGTCTCCCCAGCCCTGTTGCTTTTGGATGACTCCAACTCACCTTTTCACTGACTGCTCCACTGACCACCAGTGTGATGGTAACCAAGGATTGGTTCTAGATGAGGACGTTAAAGACAAATTGCTACAGATATTGCCCTCAATCGCCCTTGATTTTTATGATAAACATACATTACAGCAGACCAGAGACTACCAACCCTCCAACCTCCTTTTATGGAAAACTAGTTACCATTCTTCCCTCATCAGCCCCTTCACCTGTCAAAGAACTCTGGACAGCCTTTTGTCCCTTACTCAGCCCAGTTTTTTCTCAGTCCCCTCTGGTCTTTTTGTTCTGCAGTAACTCACTGGCTTTCCCACCTTTCCTGTCTTCTGAGAGCCGGGGCTTCCCTGCCCCCAGACTTTTCTCCTACTAATTGTCTCTAAGGGTGATTCTCCAGGCTCTTTTGATTTTAAGGATTTGTTGCTTATCATAAATGTGTGAATTAATTTTTTTTATTGCTGTCACTAAGTACCTGATAAGAAGCATTTTAAGGGAGAAGAGGCTTATTTTGCTTTGCTGTTTAAGAAAGGGATACATATAATCCAAGTCTAGGAGATGGCTGAGTGGGTAAAGCATTTGCCAGGCAAGTGTAAAGACTGGAATTTAGATTCCTCCAATCTATACAAACGCTGGACAGGCAGGGAAGCCTGCATAAAATTCCAGGTTTGGGAGGCAGAGGCAGGAGACCACCAGGCAAAGAGGCTAGACTAGCCAAATCCGTGAGTTCTAGCCTAAAGTAAAAGATCTTGTCTTTATGTATAAGGCAGAGTGTGCCAATCTGGTGGGGTTAGGCGTGGCAGCGACCATGTCAGCTGGACAATGACATTGGGTCTACCACCAGAAAGCCGAGAGCACACAGGAAGTGGGCCAGGCCATCAAACCTTAAAGCCTGCTCCCAGGAACTCACTTCATGTCTGCATGTCTCCACTTCCTAAAAGTAGGCTTACAAACCTTGACCACCATCAGGAGGCCACATGTTTGAACTATAACACATAAGAAAATATATAAGAAAATCATGGCACAAATATTGCCATAGTACAACACTTCTAGAATCCTATCAATGTTTGCATAGTTATGGTTTGATTGATGTTTCAGACTCTAGACTGAGAAGTGAATGAAATCCCTGCCTGTAACTAATCCCCATGGCTAAACATAACTTCAATAACAGGATGGTCACCGCTTCTCTCAGTGCCTCTCATGGGTCCCAAATTCTAGTATATGACACTTCCCTGAGGGGAAACTGAGATTGGACCTATGAGGACATCAGGTCACTGTTCATAGGGCCATAGGTTCACTGCTCATGGGCCCCTCAGCCACCGCAGCTCACTGTTCACAGAGCTTTTCATTGGGATTCTCTTTTATACTATAACATCCTGTTTTTCAGCACATGGAAGAGTAACGTGTTTTTAGAACGGCTAAAATTCTGGAGGCGAGCATGGCTCTGCATCCTCGTCCCATTCTCTAGAGCTTGTTGACATTGCCACTCTAACACCACAATCTGAGAGCATTTGTCATTTAGTTTCCAATCAGAGCAATTCAGAAAATGCACACTAAGAAAATGAAGCAAAGAACGTAGAGGCTGCAGGTGGATGAAAACGTGATGGGCACTCTATCGTTCCCAGCCCTGGCCCATCTAGTGATGTCTCCAAAAACAGTATACCCTCTCTCCACATCTCAAACCCCAGTCTGTATCTAGAGTCCCTTGTTAGGAAAACAGGATTCCATTTCTAGGTCAATCATTAGATACCCTAGAACACCCCAGAGAAGTTTGCATGGCTTGGGGTAAGAGGTATTTCTTATATAAAAACTGTGGCAATGGACCCACAGCTTTCTTCCCACTTCTAGTTTAACTTATAATCATGGTTTCTCAAAAACCACCTTCAGCCCAGATTGAGTCAATATTTCTAAGGAGTAAATATATAGTAAACAAATATCCATAGGCTGATACTACCCTATGACAGGCGCAAGGAGACAGAGCATCCCACATTAACAGAAGGATTGTTACAAAAAGAAACTGGAACATGCAGAGGAGATAGTAACCTAGGGATAGGATCCCTTGGTGCTTCATAGAACCCTGTGCAAACACTGGGGCACATAGAAGAGGAACGGACAAAAAGGATTTGATCAGATTTGTATTTTAACGACATATTATGTGTGGGTAATATTGAGATGGGGGCAAGGATAGACCACCCCCACCCCCCCACACACACACACACAGAGAGAGAGAGAGAGAGAGAGAGAGAGAGAGAGAGAGAGCGCCTGGTGTAGGGTTGTACCAAATGAAAGGAAGAAGAAGACATTGTGGAGGAGGATTAAATTAAAAGACACACTCTAAGGGGTCCACTGATAGGTAAGTGCTTTTCAAGGAAGCCTTCTAAGTTGCTTAGAGGAGTGGGTGGTAATATCACTGGTGTGTGTGTGTGTGTGTGTGTGTGTGTGTGTGTGTGTGTGAACTTCCTTTTTATAAAGAAAAGAATCTGTATCTGGACCATTAAATTGAGTGAGTTTTATTTTTACCTTTAAAATATCATTCTAATGGCTGGGGATGTAGTGGTACAATGTTCATCTAAATTACACAAAGCCTTGGGTTCAATCTCCAGCATTGCCGACAAAAAGGGGCTTCAAGTTCCCTTCTTTTAATCAAGTAAATCTCAAAAGAACTAGGATTTATCACCATGTATAAAACTCAAGTCCAGATGGATTAAAGACCTCATCATAAAAACCAGATACACTAAATCTGTTAGAAGAAAAAGCGGGGAAGAGCCTTGAAGTCATTGGCACAGGAGACAAGTTCCTGAACAGAACACCAACAGCCAAGTCTCTAGGGTCAACAATTAATAAATGGGACTTCATGAAACTGAAACGCTTCTGTAAGGCAAAGGACATTCTCAACAGAACAAAGTGATATCCTGCAGACTGGGAGAAGATCTTCACCAACACTACATCTGACAAAGGGCTGATATCTAAAGTATATAAGGAACTCAAGAAATTAAACACCACCAAACCAAATAACCCAATTAAGATATGTGGTTCAGAGCTAAACAGAGAATTCTCAACAGAGGGATATTGAATGGCTGAGAAACACTTAAAGAAACTACAGGTGGGTCTGGGCCCTGGGGTCCTCAAACTATGACACCAGCCAAGGAAAATATAGACAGTAAACTTCGAACCCCTACCCAGTCTAGCTGATGGACAGGACATTCTCCACCGTTAAGTGGAGAAGGAGATCTGACTTTCACACAAACTCTGGTGCCCCATATTTGACCATGTCCCTTGGATGGGGATGCCTGGTGGCACTCAGAGGAAGGATAATAGGTCACCAAGAAGAGACTCGATACCCTAGGAGCATATACAGGGAGAGGAGGTCCCCCTCAGTCACAGATATAGGGGAGGGGAGTAGGGGGGAAGCGGGAGGGAGGGAGGAATGAGAGGATACAAGGGATGGGCTAACAACTGAGATGTAATATGAATAAATTAATAAAAAATAAAAAAGAAATGTTCAGTGTCCTTAGTCATCAGAGGAATACAAATCAAATGACTCTGAGATTCCATCTTTCACCCATCAGAATGGCTAAGAACAAAGACTCAAGTGACAGCACATGCTGGTGAGGATATGGAGAAAGGGGAACACTCCTTCATTTCTGGTGGGAGTGCAAACTTGTACAACCACTTTGGAAATCAATCTGGCACTATCTCAGGAAACTGGGAATAGGGCTTCCCCAAGACCCAGCTATTCCAATCCTTGGAATATACCCAAAATATGCTATACCACACAACAAGGACAATTACTCAACTATGTTCACAGCAGCCTTATTCCTAATAGTCAGAATCTGGAAACAACCTAGATGTCTCTCAGTGGAAGAATGAATAAAGAAATTGTGGTACATTTATGCTATGGAATACTACTCAGCTATTAAAAACAGGGAAATCTTGAAATTTGCAGGCAAATGGATGAAACTAGAAATGATCATCCTAAATGAGATAATCCAGATCCAGAAATACACACATGGTATATACTCATTTATATGAGGATATTAGCCCGACATGGATGTCCTCTGACTATCTTCACTCAGCAGGGGATTGGGACAGGTGCTGGGACTCACTATTTGACTCCAAGTGAGGGTGATGTGGAAGAATGGGGAGAGAGAAGGATCCAGAGGGTCCAGGAGCCCCACAAAATACCATCAAGGCTGATGGATCTGGATCCAGGGGAGCCTGCACAAACTACTGTACCAACCAAGGACAATGCATGCAGTAAACTTAGACCCCCTATTCAGATCTAGCCAATGTGGACAGCACATTCTCCTCGGTTGTGGGGAGAATGGAGAATGGGGACTGATCTGACATGAACTTGGGTGTCCCCTATTTGACCACTTCCCCTTGGTGGAAAGGCCTGGTGGCACTCAGAGAAAGGGGAAGCAGGTTATCCAGATGAGACCTGATAGGCTGTGACCATATGGTGGGGGAGGAGGTCCCCTTCTGTCACAGGTCTAGGGGAGGGGAATAGGGTGAAAGAGGGATGGAGGAAGGAACAGGAAGATACAAGTGAGGGGATAACAATCTGCATGTAATATGAATAAATTATTTTTTTAAAAAATGAACTAGGGTTATCTGAAAAGGAGAGCTGTGAACCCATAAATACTGTGAAGCTGCTTACGTGCTCTGAACCTATAGCAAAGATTTGTTGTATGCTTGGATTTTTCTGTACTCAGTTTAGGAACAAAATACTCCAATGGCCTGAGAGAAACCAAAAGCTTAAAGAGAAGGAGTAGCTTTGAACACTGGGTCTTTAAGCATGAAGTGAGACAATAGCTCACCTGTGCCCAAACAATTCATTGTCAGGCATTTAAAAATAGTCTGAACCCAGCTATTTGCTTGAGTATATAAATTGGCCACCAGATGGCAGCATATGACTAGAAAAAAACCCACTACCCTCCTCCTACCCCTTGCACCCTCTCCCTTCAAGGGACAGGGAGGTCTGGAAGGCAACAACAGTGAACACTTTTCTTCTTGTTCCTAAAATTGGAAAGAAATGAGGAATAACACAGAGAAGTAAGGAACAACGGAAGGACGAAAAGAAAGTGAGATGGAGGAAACGTGGGAGGGAGATCTAAAAAGAAACTGAAAGAAAAGAAAAAAGAAAAAAAAAAAAAAAAAAAAAAAAGAGAGCACATCCAACTAGATAACAGTTCACCACAGAGGACAACAGGCAAGCTGCCGTTGTAGGAAAGTTCCGAGGAAGGAAATGGTGCTATAACCACACGCGTTTACAGCCTGCAAGTGTGAGTACAAGGTAGACTCTTGACCTTATAAAAGCAGCTGTCTCCTTGGGGAACTACGAAAACCGGTTTACATTTGCAACACGTTCATCTTTCTTTAAGACTTAAAGTTACCTGGACTATACCCATTTGTATTTAAAACTTATTTCAATCAGTGTTCTTCAAAGAGGTCTTTCACACTAGGTTCCATGGCTGATGTTGGAAGAGAAACTACTCAAGACAACGAGTACTCAGACACATACCAACAGCAATGTGTCCATGTGATGAGAGAGACAGAGAGAGAGAGAGAGAGAGAGAGAGAGAGAGAGAGAGAGAGAGAGAAGGGAGTTCCAGGCCAAGAAGTTCGTGTACTGAAAGGAATTCTTGACCTCTGTCTCTAGTCTCCAGAGACAACCCACCACATACTAAGAAGACCAGGCTTCAAACTTACTCAGCTGCTCTCTTCCCTTAGCTAATTAGTGTGGCTCACCAGTGTCAGATGGGAGGAGCTCTCACAAATGGAGATTGCCTTAGGCGTTGAGGTGCCTTTGAGTAGGGTTTTTCCACCTTGGCACATTTTGGGATAGATAATTCTTTGTTAGGAAGCAAGCTGTGCTTTTTCTATTGTAACACAGTAGCCTTCTGGATGCCACTTGCTAGATGCCCATAACACACTCCACCCCATTTTTGGCACCCAAAATTGTCTCCCAGACATTGCCAAGTGTTCCCTGGGCAACAGATTCACTACCTTCCCTGTTTTGGAACCTCTGCTCTAGAGAGAATATAATTACGGGGCTGGAAGACATTATAGAAGCTTTGTTTTCTTGCTATTCTGCTCATGGGCAAATTCTTTCTGAATCACAGGAAAAATGAATGTTCACATCTCCAATACAGATTTGCAAGCATTAGAGCCATTCACAAGATGTGCTTTTCATAGCTAGAATACTGTTTTCTATATGAAATAGAAGTAAGCAAATAATTATTATGAATATTGTGTTAATCATAAAGTGATGCTCTAAGGGACACAGGTAATAAAAGTGTTTATAGAGATAAAACCAGCTCATGCTGATTGAAGCCTTATTGGCTACCAGACGCATTTTTGTACATTTCTACTCGTGTTATTTAAGCTGGCAAAATCTCTATGAGAACATATTATTTGCATTTCACAGATGAGGATAAGGAGACTGAGAAGAGTGCAGTTACTAGCTCAGAAGAAGTCAATGTGGAAGAGTACATTAAAACTCTGGTCAGGCTCTAGCTCTGGTCATGAACTCTTACAGATCTTACCACTGAGTTGGGCTTGGGCATAGGAAAGGAACCCAATGTCAAAAGATATAGACGATGTAATCTAAAAGTTCTACAGGTTGTGAGAAACTCTGTTTTAGACTAGAATTGTATACTTTGTTAGGTTTGATGAGCACCTCCCTGTGAGGGTTTAGAGAGATGGGATGGAGAGGTGGGAAGGGATATCCTCTGAGGAACAGTGGGGATTGTACAGTAGTGTGATGGACTACCATACCATGCTTCTCCTTTCTTGGATTCACGTTGTGGAACCATGGTCCCAATACAATGCTGTTAGGAAGTAGGATGCAGTACCTTTGGAACCTAACTATGTCATGATGGTAGAGCCTCCACAATGGACTACTGCTCTTATAAGAGAGCTGCCCTACTTTCCCTTTCCCCCACTGTGTGAGGATCTACTAAGAAGGCAGCTACTTAGAAACACAAGGAAGCAGACTCCCATGAGGCACTGTGTCTGGGGGACATTTATATTGGACTCTCTAGCCTCTAGAACTATGAGGATTAACAGATTGTATTTAAGCTAATTGATCAGTTATAACTTATTATAGCAACAAAGACAGGTAAAGGAGTGGGAATCCCTTGGGCTGGAGAGATGGCTCAGAGGTTAAGAGCACTGGCTGCTCTTCCAGAAGTCTTGAGTTCAATTCCCAACAACCACATGGTGGCTCACAACCATCTATGATGAGATCTAGTGCCCTCTTTTGGCGTGCTGGAGTGTATGCAGGTAGAACACTGTATACATAATAAATAAATAAATCTTAGAAAGAAAGAAAAAAAAAAGAGTGTGAAAGTCCAATCTGAGACAAGAGAGCCATCGAGTTATAAAGGGAGATTAGCACCAGGGGCCAGATATCATAATCTAACAGTCCAACAGGATGGACTTTATTCAACTGTCATATTTTTAAACTTGAGAGATCTGGAGGGTGAAGATTTGGATGTCTAAACATTTTTTGAGCAATAGATGTGTGGCAACACAGTCTTAGTTACTGTATCTGAGCTCTTGGTCACAACCAAGGACATGCTGCTGTCATGGATGAGATTTGGCTTCTCCACTCCCCCCAAATTCACATATTCTGCTTGTCTACTCTCCTCTTGCTTGCTTTTATTTTCTGATTAACCTCTATAAATAAGATAATTTACAATCCAAAACACAGAAAAAGTGTTTGGAAAAATGTATCTGATAACACAATTTTGTGAGTCCTTTAAAAGCCCTTTAAAGATGAGACAGCTCAGTCATGGTGGCATCCACCTGTGATCCCAGAAGAAGCTGAGCACAGAGAAGTGCCATGAATTTGTGGTCATCCTGGGCTACTCAGTGAGTACTAGGGGATTCAGGTCTATATATGAAGACCCTCTCTAAATGAATACAAAACTAAACAAGCAATGAAAATGAAACCAAAGCAAAATGCAAGACAGAAAACCACTTGCTGCCCAATATTTATGGATTTATTCACAACAGTCATTAGACCTTCATATTTTTTGAATTAGCTAATTAATCTGTGCATGCATGCAATACGTTCGTGTACATATTTGTGCAGCTGTGGGGTACAGGAGTGTCATGCCCTGTGAAGGCAGGAGGACAACCTCAGGGTCAGTGTTTACTTTCCACTTTGATTCTGAGGCAGGGTTTTTCTTCTTCCTTGTCCATGCTCTGACTACTGCAGGCTAGCGGGCCTGAGAGCCTGTGTGGAGATGTCTTGTCTCTACTTCCCATCATTCCAGGCGAGTACTGTGACTACAGGCACATGCCACGGCGTGTGCGTTTACACCCAGATAGTGTAGCCATCTGGACTGAGGTTGTGAGGCTTGCATGGCAGGCGCTTTCACTTGATGACCCTTCTTGCCACCCTTGCTTTCTATTGCTTAGGCTCCTTCTGTGGTTCTGTGCTTTAAGCTGCCCATCACAGCTGTTGTTCAATGTTTGGATCGATGTGGATTTCTTTTGAGTTTGTGAAAGCTTGCCAATATTTAGAAGATTGGGTTTTTTTTCTTTTCTTTTTTTTAGGGGGGGTGGTATGTGACATGTGACGTATGTGTGTGTGTGTGGGCGCACACATGTATGGTGTATTCATGTGCATATGCATATATGAGTACATATGCTTGGAGGGGCAGAGGAATGTCTTTCTCTTTCACTTTCTGGTACTTTAGAGACAAAGGCTCTTCGGGAACCCTCTTATCTCTAACCGTCAACACTGGCATTACAGGTGTGCTATCACGTTGGACTTCCCAGGGGTACTGAAGGTCTGAACTTAAGTCTTCTTGTTTCAAGTCAAGCATGTTACGAGCTAAACCACTTCTCCAACTCCTGCCACAAACACTGTTAGTGCCTCCCAAGTTTCTGGAATTGTCTCTTAGCAATGTCATTTCTCTCTTACCAAAATGAAGGGGTAAATACTCTGTGTAGGGAACAGATGATAACCAGTGAGTACAATAAACAACTTGGGTGGTTTTGTTGGAAATTGATATCTGCCAAGGAGAAAATGGTAGAAGAGGGCCTTGGGAGGTGGCTCAACCAGCACAGAGCTTGCTATGTGAGCATAAGGACCTGTACTTGATCCCTAGCACCCACGGAAAAGCCAAGTGAGACGTCATGGCTTTGTAACCCTAGTCGGAAAAAGGAGGACCTTGGAGCATGCTAGCCAGCTAGGCTTGCTTATCAGTGAACTTCAAGCTCTGTGAGATACCCAGTGATTGAGGAAGACAGACAATGTTGACCTCTGGTCTCCAAATATGTGCACATGCACACTCATATATGCACAGACATATACATACACACAAATGGATGAGGATGAGGGACTAATAGTGGGTGTTGTAATTTAAAAATAAGTAGTATAGATTTCAGTGAAAAAATGACATGTAAACAAAGACTTAAAGGAGGTTGTTGGAGAGATAAATTACCTCCATGACTTGGGGACCTCCAAGTACCAGGTAAACTGTCCTGATATGGAACAGAGAAAAGCTCACAAATAAAATTAGAATGCCTAGATTATAGAGATTATCAAACCAACCTAAGACACAAAATTAGAAGCAAAAAGCAAGCAACATAGGTGAATGTGTTTAAACCTACGCAGGTGGGAGGTTCCAGATGAATGAGCCCTAATATGTATGGCTAGCATGGTCTCCCCACTCTTGGTTTCTGCCACTGATAATCAGGTTATGAGGAGAAGACTTGAACTTGATGTGCAAAAGTCCTCAGACAGCCAAAAGCAGTGACCAGGGCTGAACAGCTATGGGCCTTTTCAGGTTCTGGTGGACAAAGCACACGTGTAAACCCTAATATGTATCTCACCAGTGGGAGCTCAGTTAGATGACACGGCTGTCAACTTGGTAGTGGCATAACGTAATCTTCAACATTTGCCCTTCCTACCCTTTCTGCAGTGTTTCTCAACATATGGCTGTCAACTCCTCTGGGGGTCACATATCAGATATGCTGCATATCAGATATTTACATTATGATTCATGACAGTAGCAAAAATTACAGTTATGAAGTGGCAAGAAAATAATTTTATGGTGTTACCACAACATGAGAAATCACGTTAAAGGGTCAAAGCACTAGGAAGATTGAGAACCACTGCTTTTTAGCAACACCATTGGCATGCCCACATGTCTGTGTGGATGCAGACGTGGACACACACACACACACACACACACACACACACACACACACACACACCACAAGCAAACATGTGAGTATGCTCACCTGTGTATGTGGAGGCCAGAGACTGATGCTAACCATTTTCTTCTATGACACTCCACCTTATTTTCTGAGGCAGGCTCTTGTCAATGGTCCTGGAGTTAAGATTTGCCTAGAGTGGTTGGCCAGCAAGCATCTGGTGTACAACTATTTTGCTCCTCATAAAGTTGAGGTGACGGACCCTGCCACAGCTGGCTTTTATCTGGGTACTGGGAGTCTGAACTCAGGATTCTCATCCTTATGCAGCACCCACTTTTCCTGCTGAGCCCCTTTCCCCAGTCTGTGCTTCTGAACTCACACATGTGTGTATTCTTCCTCTAATGTGGCTGATAGTATTCTTACTCCATTTGACATGTTTTAGGAGGTTCATCCATCCAATCCTTTTCTCATCTTTTATAGTAGATTTCAACATTCTAAAATAATATAATAAACACACAATACAAAGGTAGATGAGTGAAGCCAAAGGGGTCAGAAGGTCAATCCCAGGAGCTAAAGGAAATAACAACACGAAGAGTGTGGTAGCCAGATTGCCAGGAATTGCACAGATGATACAGGTGAGCTGGGGGAGGTGGTGGGTGGAGTTCAGTAGAGCAGGTGCTCAGATTTTCCAGGCTCGATGGCAACTGGGGTGACCCGGCCACATTAACAGTAACATCCTTTCCTGAGTGATGCTGTAGTTTTAGTATTTCCACCGTCTAGGGATTACCCTTTACTCACAAGCCTGAGGGAAACCATACTCAAGCAGTGTCATGGAATCCAGGGGGGGGGGGACAAGGTCAACTGTGTCAACTGTCCCTGAAATGACTTTGATAAACAACAGCCTATGGGGGAGGTGAGAGTGTGGTAAAAGGAAAGGCCGCTTGAATTGACAATAAAGATGTCATTGGTGACCTTCAGGGGACAAGGTTTGATGAAGCAGTAGAAGGCCAAGTGCTTGTTGGTATTACAAAGGAAGCATGTGGGGAGGAAACGGTTGTCTTGCTTCCTCAGGCTGGGGTGACCTTTCACCGATCACTTGCTGAGGTGAGAAAGCCCCTGCCCCTGGGAACATGTGGCTCAGGCAATCAAACACTTCCCAGCAGAGCCTCACAAACTCAGTTCTCATGTATCAGACTGCTGATTAAAATATTTCCAGAAAAGTCTACCAGATTCTCTGAAAGGCCTCTGAGGTTGCTCATTCAAGGGAATCCTTCTACTCATGCTGCTTGTTTGCATGAATGCAGGAAAACATAGGTTATTACAGATATTTACTAATTGATAGTTTTACTACTTTAAAAATCCACAATTCTGATTCTAAAGATCACCTGTACCTATACCTGCCCACCCATTTACCCACGTTACACACAGCCATCCAACCACCCATCAATTCATCTTCTGCTTCTTTATACAAGCAGCCTATCCTCACCTGTAAGGGTAGTTAGTCTACAGGAACATTGGCTTTCATTTCCCACCCTCAGTCTGCTGCTCCTTTCTCTCTTTCCTCATTCTCCCCCAGGGATAAAGTTGAACAAAGTAAATTTCTTTTCAATTTGGTCACTGGTCTCACTTTACTTGATAAATGCAATGATTTCTTTCTTACAGTCTTTAAAGATAGCACCTCTTGCACTTCTTTGTCCACCTGGAGTTATTAGCCGAGGATTCACAGCCAAGCTCCTTAAGTGTGTGGATTTTGCAAATTTTTTTTATTTAATTAATTTATTCTTGTTACATCTCAATGGTTATCCCATCCCTTGTATCCTCCCATTCTTCCCTCCCTCCCAATTTCCCCTTATTCCCCTCCCCTATGGCTGTTCCTGAGGGAGATTACCTCCCCCTGTATATACTCATAGGGTATCAAGTCTCTTCTCGGTGACCTGCTGTCCTTCCTATAAGTGTCACCAGGTCTCCCCCTCCAGGGGACATGGTCAAATGTGAGGCACCAGAGTACTTGAGAAAGTCATATCCCACTCTCCACTTAAGTGTGGAGACTGTCCTGACCATTGGCTAGATCTGGGTAGGGGTTTAAAGTTTACCGCCTGTATTGTCCTTGGCTGGTGGCTTAGTTTGAGCAGGACCCCTTGGCCCAAATCTGCCTATCATAATGTTCTACTTGTAGGTTTCTAGGACCCTCTGGATCCTTCTACTTTGCTATTCTCCCATGCTTCTCTCATCTAGAGTCCCAATAGGGTGTCCTCCCCTCGGTCCTAGTTTCCTGATAAGTGAAGACTTTCATGGGACATGCCCATTGGGCTAGTATGCAGATATAAGTGAGTATATACCATTTGAGTCTTTCTGCTTCTGGGTTAACTCACTCATTATGATCATTTCTAGCTCAATCCATTTATCCACAAATTTTGGGAATTCCTTGTTTTTAATAGCTGAGTAGTATTCCATAGTGTATATGTACCACAGTTTCTTTATCCATTCTTCTACTGAGGGACATTTAGGCTGTTTCCATGATCTGGCTATTATGAATAAGGCTGCTATGAACATGGTTGAACAAATTTTCTTGTTGTGTGCTGGCGCATCTTCTGGGTATATTCCAAGGAGTGGAATAGCTGGGTCTTGAGGAAGCCCTATTTCCAATTTTCTGAGATAGCACCAGATAGATTTCCAAAGTGGCTGTACTAGTTTGCATTCCCACCAGCAATGAAGAAGTGTTCCTCTCTCTCCACATCTTCACCAGCATGTGGGGTCGCTTGAATTTTTGATCTTAGCCATTCTGATGGGTGTAAGATGGAATCTCAGAGTTGTTTTGATTTGCATTTCCCTGATGACTAAGGAGGTTGAGCATTTCTTTAAGTGTTTCTCAGCCATTTGATATTCCTCTGCTGAGAATTCTCTGTTTAGTTCCAAGCCCCATTTCTCAATTGGGTTATTTGGTTTGGGGGTGTTTAATTTCTTGAGTTCTTTATATATTTTGGATATTAGACCTTTGTCAGATGTAGGGTTGGTGAAGATCTTTTCCCAGTCTGTAGGCTGTCGCTTTGTTCTCTTGACGGTGTCTCCAGCCTTACAGAAGCTTCTCAGCCTCATGAGGTCCCATTTATTAATTGTTGACATTAAGGCCTGGGCTGTTGGTGTTCTGTTCAGGAAGTTGTCCCCTGTGCCAATATGTTCCAGGCTCTTCCCCACTTTTTCTTCTAAGTGACTTAGTGTCTCTGGTTTTATGTTGAGGTCTTTAATCCACTTGGATTTGAGTTTTGTGCAAGGTGACAAATATGGGTCCAGTTGCATTTTTTTACACATAGACCTCCAGTTAGATCAGCACCATTTGTTGAAGATGCTATCCTTTTTCCATTGAATGGATTTGGCTTCTTTGTCAAAAATCAAGTGACCATATGTGTGTGGATTCGTATCTGGGTCTTCAATTCTATTCCACTGATCAACCAGCCTGTTGCTGTGCCAGTACCATGCCGTTTTAATTACTATTGCTTTATAGTACAATTTGAGATCAGGTATGGAGATTCCTCCGGAGCACCTTTTATTGTACAAGATCGTTTTTGCTATTCTGGGTTTTTTGTTTTTCCATATGAAGTTCAGAATTGAACTTTCAATGTCTTTAAAAAATTGTGTGGGTATTTTGATAGGGATTGCATTGAATCTGTAGATTGCTTTTGGTAGGATGGCCATTTTTACTATGTTAATTCTCCCGATCCATGAGCAAGGAAGATCCTTCCATCTTCTCATGTCATCTTCAATCTCCTTCTTCAGAGTTCTGAAATTTTTTTCAAACAAGTCCTTCACTTGCTTAGTTAGAGTAACTCCTAGATATTTTATATTGCTTGTGGCTAATGTGAAAGGTATGGCTTTCCTAATTTCTTCCTCTGCAAGCTTGTCATTTGTGTATAGGAAGGCTACAGACTTTTTTGAGTTAATTTTGTATCCAGCCAAATTGCTGAAAGTGTTTATCAGCTGTAGGAGTTCTATGGTGGAATTTTGAGGGTCACTTATGTACACTATCATATCATCTGCAAATAGGGATAGTTTGACTTCCTCCTTTCCCATTTGGATACCCTTGATCTCCTTTTGTTGTCTTATTGCTCTGGCTAGAACTTCGAGTACTATATTGAAGAGATATGGAGAGAGTGGGCAGCCTTGCCTTGTTCCTGATTTTAGAGGAATTTCCTTGAGTATCTCACCATTTACTTTGATTTTGGCTATTGGCTTGCTGCATATAGCCTTTATTATGTTGAGGAAAGTGCCTTGCATTCCCGATCTCTCTAAAACTTTAAACATGAATGGGTGTTGGATTTTATCAAATGCTTTCTCTGCATCTAAAGAGATGATCATGTGGTTTTTTATTTTCAGTTTGTTTATATGGTGGATTACATTGATGGATTTCCATATATTAAACCATCCCTGCATGCCTGGAATGAAGTTTACTTGGTCATGATGAATGATAGCCTTTATGTGTTCTTGTATTCGTTTTGCAAGAATTTTATTTAGTATTTTTGCATCGATGTTCATAAGAGAAATTGGTCTGAAATTCTCTTTCTTTGTTGAGTCTTTGTGAGGTTTAGGTATCAATGTGACTATGGCCTCATAGAATGAATTTGGTAATGTTCCATCCAATTCTATGTTTTGGAGTAGCTTGAAGAGTATCGGTATTAGCTCGCCTTTGAAGGTCTGGTAGAATTCTGCACTGAAACCATCTAGCCCTGGGCTTTTTTTTTTTTTGGTTGGGAGACTATCAATGATTGCTTCTATTTCTGTAGGGGAAATGGGACTATTTAGCTTGTTTATCTGTTCTTCACTCAACTTTGGCAAGTGAAATTGATCAAGAAAATCGTCCATTTCCCTTAGATTTTCAAATTTTGTGGTATATATGCCTTCAAAATAGGATCTTATGATTCTTTGTATTTCTTTAGTGTCTGTTGTTATGTCTCCCTTTTCATTTCTGATTTTGTTGATTTCAATACTGTCTCTCTGCCTTTTAGTTAGGTTGGCTAACGGTCTGTCTATCTTGTTGATTTTCTCAAAGAATCAGCTTTTGGTTTTGTTGATTCTTTGGACTGTTTTCTTAGTTTCTAATTTGTTAATTTCAGCCCTGAATTTGATTATTTCCAGACGTCTACTCCTTTTGGGTGTTTTTGCTTCTTTTTTTCCTAGGGCTTCCAGCTGTTTTGTTATGTTGCTTATGTGCGATGTTTCCGATTTCTTTTTAAAGGCACTTAGTGCTATGAATTTTCCTCTTAACACTGCTTTCAATGTATCCCACAAATTTGGGTATGTTGTTCCTTCATTTTCACTGAATTTCATTGAATTTCAGAAACTCCTTGATTTCTTTCTTTATTTCTTCCCTGACCCATGTGTCATTTAGCAGAGAGTTGTTTAGTTTCCACGTACATGTAGGCTTTTTGTTGTTTCTGTTGTTGTTGAATTGCAGCCTAAGAGCATGGTGATCTGATGGGATACAAGGTATTATTTCAATCCTCTTGTATCTGTTGAGGCCTGCTTTGTGACCTACAATGTGATCAATTTTGGAGAAAGTTCCATGGGGTGCAGAGAAGAAGGTATATTCTTTCTTGTTTGGGTGAAAGGTTCTATAGATATCTGTTAGATCCATTTGACCCATGGCATTGGTTAATGATGTTATTTCACGGCTTAGTTTCTGTTTCAATGACTTATCCTTCAGTGAGAGTGGGGTGTTGAGGTCCCCCACTATTATTGTGTGAGGATTGATGTGTGGTTTGAGTTTTTTTAGCAGATCTTTTACAAATGTGGGTGCCCTTGTATTGGGAGCATAGATGTTCAGAATTGTGATGTCATCTTGGTTGACTTTACCTTTGATGAGTATGAAGTGTCCTGCATCCCTTTTGATTAATTTTGGTTGAAAGTCGATTTTGTTTGATATTAAAATGGCTACGCCTGCTTGCTTCTTGTGACCATTTGCTTGGAATATTTTTTTCCAACCTTTTACCCTGAGATAGTGCCTATCATTATGGGTGAGATGTGTTTCTTGAATGCAGAAGAATGTTGGATCTTGTTTATGCACCATTCAGTTAGTCTGTGTCTTTTTATTGGAGAATTGAGACCATTGATGTTGAGAGATATTAACGACCAGTGACTGTTAAGAGTCTTAATTTTGATGTTGTTTCCAATCGAGTGTTTGTGTAGCTGTGTTTTTGCCATGGTATAGTTACCTATTTCCTGAGTAGTTTTGGTTGTAGCTTGACCCTTTGGGATGGAGTTTTCCTTCTAGTACCTTCTGTAAAGCTGGATTTGTGGATAGGTACTGTTTGAATTTGTTTTTGTCATGGAATATTTTGTTTTCTCCATCAATGATTGTTGATAGTTTTGCTGGGTAAAGTAGTCTGGCCTGGCATCTGTGGTCTCTTAGGGTTTGCAGGATCTCTGTCCAGGCTCTTCTGGCTTTTATGGTCTCTGCTGAGAAGTTGGGTGTAATTCTGATAGGTTTGCCATTGAATGTTATTTGGCCCTTTTCCCTTGCAGCTTTTAATATTTTTTCTTTGTTCTGTATATTTTGTGTTTTGATTATTATGTGATGGGCAGTTTTCCTTTTCTGGTCAATTCTATTTGGTGTTCTGTAGGCCTCTTGTATGTTTATAGGCATCTCTTTCTTTAGATTGGGGAAATTTTCTTCTATGATTTTGTTGAGAATAGTTTCTGGGCCTTGGAGTCTGATATCTTCTTTTTCTTCAATGCCTATTATCCTCAGATTTCTTCTTTTCATGGTGTCCTTAATTTCTTGCATGTTTTGTGTCAGGAGTTTTCCAGATTTGGCATTTTCTTTAATGGTTGCTTCAAGATCTGTCATTGTATCTTCTAGACCTGAGATTCGTTCTTCCGTCTCTTGGATTCTGTTAGAAAAACTCACCTCTGTGTTGCTCGCCTTCTTCTCTGAGGTCTCACGTTCTAGTTTTTCTTCTGTCTGTGTGTTTATATTGAATCCATTTTCATCTTCAGATCTTGAACTGATTTTTTTATTTCTTTCATCTGATTTTTTGTATATTCCTGAGTTTCTTCCATTGCCTCTTTATAGGTCTTCAGAGCTTGAACCATTTTATTTATTTCTTTCATCTGGTTGTTCGCATTTTCCTGAAATTTTCCAGTTCCACTCTATGTGCTTCTTTATGTCTCTCACCTGTTTGGCTGCGTCTTCCTGTATTTGATTACGAATTTTATTTGTTTCCTCCATTAATATGCTCCTTATTAAGGATTTGAGGTCGTTTTCTTGTATTTCCGTTGTATTTGAGTTCTCTGGGTTGTTTTCTTTGAGATAGCTGGAAACTGGAGACGCCATGTTGCTTTGGTTTTTTTTTGCGTATGCTTTTACGCTGTCCTTTAGACATCTTGCTGGCTTTGTTTTTGTTGGGTAGCTTCCAGAGTTGGATGGAGGGAGTCTGATGATAGACTCACTTGTTTTCTCAGGATTTCTGTAGGCTCGAAGCTCTGATGCTTCACTAGTGTGGACAGCAGGAGGTTAGCCCTGTTGTTTTGGACTCTCACAGCCAGTGATCCTCAGCTCCCCTGTGCTGTGGGTCCTGCAATCGTTCTGGGTCTCTGAATGAGCGTTGGGTCAGGCCAAGGTATCCACAGCCTTCTGGGTTCCCTGCCAAGTCCAGCCAGGGACACTGGGCCCGAACCACACACCGAGCTCAGCTAGATTCTCAGGGCCTGAACCGTCTGCCGAGCTCAGCAAGGGATTCTGAGCCCAAAATGCACACAGGGTACAGCCAGAAATTTTGGGCTGGGACTGCGCACCAAGTTCAGCTAGGGGTTTTTGGCCCAAAGTGCGTGCTGTGGTCAGTTATTGACTCAGGGCCCGAACCATCCACCAAGCTCAGCCAGAAATTCTCGATTCAAACTGCACACTGTGTCCAACCAGAGTTTTAGAGCCGGGACTGTGCTAAAAGCTCCATTAGAGTCTCTGGGTCCAATCTGTCTGCCAAGCACAGTTAAGGACTCTGGCCCTAAATTGCACGCCGAGCTCCACCCGAGTCTCCGGGGCGGAATTATGCACCGATCTCAGCCAGGGACTATGGACCCACACTGAAATCAGCCCGGTACTCTGGGTCTATACTGTGTGGATAGTCCAGTCAGAGCCCTGGGGCCGCCGAGCCTGTCTGCACAGCTCAGGTAGAGACTCTGGGCTTAATCTGTCCGGCAATTCTAGCTAGGGACTCTGGGCTGAATCTGTGTCAGTGTCCCAGAACTGCCCGCTGAGCTGAGTTAGTGTCTTGGGCAGAAATACTCGTTGAGGTGAGCTGGTGCCTAGGGTGGACCTGAGTGCTCCGCCCAGCCCGCGCCACAGCAGGAGAACTGCAGCTGCGCTGATCCGACGCCTCGGGCAGAATTGCTCACTGTGCCGAGCCAGCATCTCCATGGCACTGAGCTGAGCCCGGGACTCTGGGGCTGAACTGTCCACCGAGTCCAGTTTGGGTCATAAGGCACCCTGCGACCCAAATCCTGTCCAGAGTCCCCTCTCCCTCAGCTACTCCCACCGGCCACCACACCAATCGCCTTCACCGAAAGGCTCTGAGCTGCAAACCTCAGCCGCTGCTGCTTCTGTCGCTGGTGCCGCCACTGGTGCTGCTGCCTCTGCCACTGCCGCTCTAATCTGAGAAAATCCACGCTCCTCCCGTGTGTAGGGGCACGCAGGTCTTCCGCTCCCTGGTCCCTCCGAACCATGGAGCACTCCTGCTGCCATGGTGCTGGGACCTTGGCGTTCCTGGCTCAGAAATCCGTGCAATTCCCTGAATTGTTCACTGGAGCCTCCAAACATGGTCCACACTGCTCGGCGCCATCTTGGATCCCCCGGATTTTGCAATCTTATAGTCTCTCTTCGCCACTGAAACTTTTGGACTCAAGTCTCAGACACACTCCCATCAGCTCAAAAACACCGGTACTTAATAATTTTTATAGCATAACTGACAAATTTTGCTTTTGTCTTACTCAAGAAAATATATTCAGTGACAAGATAGTTTCCAGTTTAACCAAGTCCTCCACATCCTCAATAGTCTGTGGCAAACAGTAACTGTTGAATGAATGACTCCATTGACTGAATGAATTCTGTTTTGACTTCTGCAAGTGAGCCATATAATCATGGCTGCCTTTTAAGAAGCCATTTTATATTGGGTACTTAGCTGGCAGTCCTTCTGGTTTTCATACTATCAGCCAGTTCTTTTGTGGTTTCTTTCTTTCTTTTCCTTTCATGTGCCTTTTTGTTTCATTCTCTTTAAATTTTTTTAAAAAAATTATTCACTCTATATCTCGATTGTAGCCTCCTTCCTTGTCTCCTCCCAGCTCCACCCCTCTCTCAAACCCACTCCCCCCTCCTTAGTCCTCAGAAAGGGGGAGCCCTCCTCCCCTATCATCTGACCCAGCCTCTCAAGTCTCATCTGGACTGCCTGCATCCTCTTCCTCTGTGGGCTGGCAAGGCTGCCCCACCAGGGGGAAGGGATCAATGAGTGGGCACCAGAGTCCAGTCAGAGGCAGCCCCTGCTCCCTATACTATGGGACCCACAAGGAGACAGCGCTGCCTATCGACTACATCTGAGCAGGGATCTAGGTCCTCACCATGCATGATCCTTGGTTGGTGCATCAGTTTCTGCAGCCATCTACCCAGCTCAACCCTGGGCCCAGAATTGTTGTCTCTATTGGTCTCCTTGTGAAGTTCCTGTACCCTCCAGGTCCTTCTATGTCCCAACTTTTCTATAAGATTCCCTGAGACTCCCTAGAGTTTGGCTGTGAGTCTCAGCATCTGTTTCCATCTATTATTGGGTGGAATCTTTCAGAGGTCCTCTATGGTAGGCTCCCATCCTGTTCTCTGGCACTGCTGGTGTCTATTCTATTTGCCCTTCTGAGTGAGAATTAAGCACCCTCCCTAGGGTCCTCCTTGTTAGTTAGCTTCTTTAGGTCTGTGGATTGTAGTGTGGTTATCCTGTATTATGTGGCTAACATCTTTTGTGGTTTCTTATCACTAAGTGATGCAGTTTCCTAGGTGTCTGTCATTGCTCTTTTCTCCACAGTGTATTCTACCTAGCCAGACTCATCCACAGTTATAAATGCAGCTTTTATTGTAAGTTTACCTTTCCTCAAGGAGCCCTGACCTCCTGCTCTTTAAATCCAGTTTTTAGCTTCTTTCAAAATTCACACCACTTAACTGTCTCATAAGGACTCTAAGCACAGAAGTAAGAGAATTGGAACAACTCTTGTCTCAAAGGCCAGTGGAATTATCAGTTTCTTTAGGTATCTTTTTTCTGCTCACCTGTCCCATTGGATCTAGCACTGCTTGCCTTGGATCAAATTCCTATGATGTATGCAAACTATATCCTCCACTACTCCATTTTTTTCTTGTCATGTGTAGGGTTCATGTGTGAGATGATAAACTTGGGGGGGGCAAACACAAGCAATACTATTCATCTTCCTCTTTTAACCCCTCCCTTCCTACACAGTCTCTCTCTCTGTGTGTCTGTCTTTGTCTCTCTCTGACTCTGTCTGTCTGTCTGTCTGCCTGCCTGTCCACCCCCCCTGCTCTCTCTCACACACACACATTTCTCTTCTATGAGTGGCTATCTCTAGGCCCTCGAGACTGCTCCATCATCAGCTCCAGTCTCTCCTTTGCTAATGCTTTCCCATTCCTTAGTACAATCCTGGGGATTAACTCAGCATTCATTCTTTTCCAGCATTGATCTCCCAACACCATTGCTCTGAATCTCTTAATCCAGGCTTTAGCTATGCCTTATGTATTTTCAGTTATATTCAGATATTCTAAAATTTTTTCATCATAAGATTAGATAGCAGTGAAACACTTGATCTCTGATGCAGTGCGAACAATAAACTTTTAGATAAAATATCACTTCCTTAAATGTGCCCAGTAGAAACTAAGTAGTTTATCATTTGGACAAACGCTTTCTGTAAAATTGAAAGCTTTCTGTCATTCCTATTACTTCTTTACCATATGTTTGTGTTTCTGCACGTCTGTAAATTTTTATCACAATGTGAGCTAGTTTTACTTTGGGGGAAAAAAAGGTAGCATGGAACTTCTGCCACCATAAGTTCTCAAGCAGATCAGCTGTAGAATCTAGGAAATGGTGGTCTAGACAATCTGGACATTTCCTCCCAGCTAGCCTCCATACCCACCACGCCCTTAGAAAGTCCTGTGGCATCTCTGAGTCACATGCACAACACTCCAGGCTACTCTTTGTGCTTCCCAGTATTTAATCTCTTCAGTCATTTATTATTTTACATGTCTTCATATGTTCTGAACAACCAAAGTGTTGCCTTATACTATGTCTTTACTATAAAGCAGATATTTTTGAAAATATTTGTTGATGTAATGAGCTCACTGGGTCTGTGTCCTGTTCTTTTATTATGTGTTGTAGTTCCTCTTTCAGGCAGCCTTACCATATGCTAAGTCACTCCAATAAGGAAACATCAGGGGAATTTCCAGCAGGTAGGTGTACACTGTTTACTTCCTCACCTTCAGAAGGGAAGAAGAAAAATTATGGCCTAGGATATGCCTTTGGAACCTGGAAGCTCCAGTTGCATAGAATGTGATCTTTGCTCTAAAGATGCTAGCCATCTGGCACAGGGGCATGGGCATGGAGAGACAAGCAAAGCCAATATTATGAAATTATATTATGAAATGGTTTGGGTGGGAGGGGACATTGTCATTTTATTATTTACCTAGAGTAAGCCATGCTACAAAGTTGGCTAAAGTCATAATCAAGTGTCCTATTTGTTAGCTATCTACGCCAACCCATCATTGACAAGGCTCCCTACCATAGATGTTTTAAGAAGTGTTTGGTATAAATCCAGTTTCTTCAGGTGAACGAATAACCTAATAAGCTCTCGGTGATGGCTCAACTTGTCTTTCAAGAGGTAGAATTGTAGAATAGATGGAGCCTGGACTTCAGTGTCCATGAGATTTGAGTTTTGATCAAGATATATCTGCTCTGAGCAGCAGCGGCTGGAGCAAATACTTATTCTGTCTAAGGCTTTGGTCTCAACCACAGGACAAAAAATAATGCTGTCTTCCTTGGTGCGCTTAAAACAGATGTAAAAGGTTCTGTACATGTAAAATCCCATGTTCCTGGCAGGTACGCAATAAATATTAACAACTTTCTTTTTCCTCCTTTCTGTGTGGAGCAATGCTTTGCTTGCAATTTCACAACGCCATATTTTCGCTATAGTCTATGTGTATGAGCTTGACCTTTTCTCCGTTTATTAGGCCTTCTGAGAGCTCCTGACTAATTTTGTGCTTCTTAGACACGTTATCATGCTTCTCCATGGGGGCTGGTCAGGAATTTTAAGTTGAATTCAATGCTTGAAGCGACCTTGTCACACTTGCCTCCAATAGTGAGAGAACATACATTTCCAAGCCCCAAGCCTTCACCTTGATTTAGAAATTCTTGTTGCTTAACATTCTTTGAGCAATGCCCAGAAGCTGACTTTCTTTAACTTACCCTGAAAAGGGTTAGTGGGCAGGGAATTTGCAAAAATCTTACAAGAGGGCTCACCAACCAATGCTGGGGAGACTTGGAAGCAGGGCAGTTCCAGTAGCTGTAGCCACAGAAGCCTTGCTGTCATGGGGCTCCAAATCTAATTTGTGCCCACTTGGGTTACTACCAAATGTTTAGACTTCTAGAAAAGCCAAGCTTACATCCTTTGTCCATGTATCTGGAGCACCAAGGAGTCACTGAAGAGGAAAGAAACAACAGTTTCACATCCCAGATCTCAGGACTCTCTCACGGTGTGATTCTTTATCAGCTTCTGGGGAAACAAGAACAAAATTGCATCTTATGTATAACATCTGTGTCAGAGGTCACCTGAGCCAAGCCTCCTCTCACCTAGCTGTGAGATGAAGGCAAGTCATCAGAAGCACCAAGAAGAAACTAGCCAAGCACAGGTGTCCTAAAGCAATGAAAGATCCCTCCCCACCACCAACCCTTGCTTCCACCACCACACGGTAGCCTTTGGTATCTATCACATGGAAGATGTGTGCAAAAGAAGTCTTGTTCTAAAGAAGGCATCTGTCTAGCAGAGACACACAGACATGAAAAAATAATCTGAGTAAATATTACAAAGCAAAGGTGGGGCATAGAGTGGCCACTGATAAGGGCAGTACAGAATATGATACTCGGGAAAGTGTGATTTAGTTCATAATAAAACTTGGTAAAGCCGTCACCATCCACATAGTGATGAACAATTGTTTCCAGATCTCTTCTCTATTTGCCTAAACAAGAACAAATGCCCAAGTAAGTAAACTACCTTATAGCAATGCCTCTAGGATATGGTTGTTATAGACAGGTATACTCTGTGATTTGAAGAGTGTTGAAGGTCCTGTGTTCAATTCTCTTTCTTGACTGGTAGCTCCAGTGCCTCAGGTTCCCAGACTGGTTAAAACAATTATTTCCAGTATCCTGAAGGTCCCACTGCAATGCTAGGAGACAGGATGACATTGTTGACACTAAATGTTAGCAAGCACTCACCAGTCTGTGATTGTGGCTGGCCTTCTACTAGTTGTACCAACATAGAGGGACCCTTACGTGAGGCATGGACCATGGAGTACTTATAGAAACAGCTAGCTCACAGAAGGGATGAGATAGGACCTTGTGCTGGAGGGTCCACCATGGGTACTGAAGAGGCCAGAACCATAGAAGATTTGGAGAAAGATTGATGAAATGCAGCAAACTTTTATATTCCTGAAATTATGCCTAGAATCTAGCTATAGTAAAATGCCCTTGTAAAATTAATAAAAACATTGATATCAGGGGCTGGGGAGATGGCTCACTGGGTGAATTTCCTCACTCCTTAATGTTTCTGATGACTTGGTTTACTCTCATGGCTTAGGCGAGAAGGAATTTGGTGTATATGACATTTTCACAACAAGCATGAAGTCCTGAGCGTGAACTCCCAGCACTCACATAAAAATCCAGGGGACTTAACTACAGTGCTATGGAAGGCAATAAAAGGAAGATTTCTGGGGCTTGCTGGTCAGTCCAACTCCAGGTTCAGTGAAGAATACTCTCTCAAGAAAATAAGGCAGAAAGTGATATAGTAGGACACCCAACATCCTCCTCTGGCCTCCAGATAAACATTTAGACATAAAGACCCACATAAGGATGCCATGTGTATGCACACATGCATACACACCCAAACATATACAAACACACACACACATACGCACACACACACACACACACACAGAGAGAGAGAGAGAGAGAGAGAGAGAGAGAGAGGAGAGTTAATAACTATAACATTGACAACTATAGCTGCTGCTTAGGATTTGCCTCCTTTCAGGTACTACAGTTTGTGCTCCTTACACTGTATGTGCATCCTTATAACTCATAAGATCATGCTCTTATTATTGATATTGTTTTACAAATTGAGACTTAGCGGTTTAGAAGATTCTGGAAACTGTGGCTTAAAACAGTTGACAAAGCCATGGCAGTGGATTCTAGCTGAACTTTCTGCTCTGAATGCAGCACAAAACTCTCAGCTTCTAGTGTAGGTCCATCTCCTGCTTGGGCTAAGGTTCTAAGCAGGGACTGGAAAGCTTCTTTTGGCAAAGGGCCAGGGGATAAACATTCTCGCTTTGTGGGCACTGTGGTATCAGTCCCCAGTTTCTGAACTCTGATGCTGTAGTGTGAAGAAAGTCACAGGTGATGTATAAATAGATAGGCGTGCCTACGTTCCAACTAGACTCTATAGAAAATGGTGAATAGCCTATTCTAAAGAACTAAAATAGGCAAAAATAGACAGTCAAAATCTCTTCATAATGGCCGCTGTTGCTTAAAAACAAAACAAAACAAAACAAAACAAAACAAAACAAAAACAACTGTTAGCAATACAAGAAACTACTTCTACTATATTCTTGGATCTGTGGAAACAAAACAGTGAAGAACTGATAGTTTCTTGTGTCTGTGAGTAGTAGACAGAAGAGAGAAAAATTTCTTGCTCTGGGAAGAAGAAATGAGGATAGTGAACCGATGGGTCAGGATAAGTTTAGGCATGGAGCCAAATACAGTGTTATGGTTAGAAAGTAAATGTCCTCCTCAAGCTCATAGTTTGAACATTTATTCCCAAGGTGATATGAGTCGAAAATAAATCTTTCCTCTATTAAGGTGTTTCTGCTGGGTATTTGGTCATATCAAGGGAAAACCGACAAATACACCAGTGCTGGCTTTGCTACTTGTTATACCTGTGGTATTAACTTGGAGATCTACCTAATTTTGAACCTCAAGTTCCATTTCCATAAACAGATGAGAAGCAATGTTGGCCAGCTTTCTAAGGATGAGTCTAGAAGGAAAGACAAAGATTAATGAACACAGAGAAAAAGCAACTACCCAACCAAATGTGGGACTCACTGGAGCTCTTTTTCTTTTTTCTTTTTTTATTAATTTATTCATATTACATCTCAATTGTTAGCCCATCCCTTGTATCCTCCCTTTCTTTCCTCCCTCCTGCTTCCCCCTCTACTCCTTCCCCTATGTCTGTGACTGAGGGGGACCTCCTCCCCCTGTATATGCTCATAGGGTATCGAGTCTCTTCTTGGTGACCTATTCTTTTTCTTCTGAGTGCCACCAGGCCTCCCCATCCAAGGGACATGGTCCAATATGGGCACCAGAGATTGTGTGAAAGTCAGATCTCCTTCTCCACTTAACAGTGGAGAATGTCCTGTCCATCGGCTAGTCTGGGTAGGGGTTCGAAGTTTACTGCCTATATTTTCCTTGGCTGGTGCCATAGTTTGAGGAGGACCCCAGGGCCCAGACCCGCCTGTAGTTTTCCAGGACCCTCTGGATCCTTCTATTTCCTCATTCTCCCAGGCTTCTCACCCCTAAAGTCTCAACAGGATGTCCTCCCCTCTGACCCACTTTCCTAGTAGGTAAAGTTTTTCATGGGGGCATACCCCTTGGACTAGTGTCTCGATATAAGTGAGTATATACCACTTGACTCTTTTTGATTCTGGGTGAACTCACTCATTATGATAATTTCTAGTTCAATCCATTTGTCCACAAATTTCGGGAATTCCTTGTTTTTAATAGCTGAGTAGTATTCCATAGTGTAAATATACCACAGTTTCTTTATCCATTCTTCTACTGAGGGACACATAGGCTGTTTCCATGTTCTGGCTATTATGAATAAGGCAGCTATGAACATGGTTGAGCATATGTCCCTGTTGTGTGGTAGTGCATCTTCTGGGTATATTCCAAGGAGTGGAATAGCTGGGTCTTGAGGTCAGTTTTGGAGAAAGGTTCATGAACTGCTGAAAAGAGATATTCTTTTGTGTTTGAATGAAATGTTTTGTAAATATGTTAGGCCCATTTTATTTATGATATTTAATGCCAACATTTCTTTGTTTAGTTTTTGTCTGGATGACCCATCTATTGGCAAGAGTGTGGAATTGAAGTCTCCCAGTATCAGTGTGTGAAGGTCCATATGTGATTTAAACTGTAGTATTGCTTCTTTTATAAACATGGGGCTTTGTGTTTGGCACATAGATATTAAGAATTGAAATGTCTTCTTGGTAGATTTTTTTCCTTTGATGAGTATGTAGTTTCCTTCTGTGTCTCTTCTGACTAGTTTTTGTTTGAAGACTATTTTGTCAGATATTAAAATGGCTACAACTGCTTGCTTCGTCAGTTCATTTGCTTAGAATATCTTCTTTTATCCTTTTACTCTGGGGTGATGTCTATCTCTTATAATAAGGTATGTTTTTTTGGCTGCATCAGAAAGATGGATTCTGTTTTTAAATCCAGTTTGTTAGTCTGTGTATTTTATTGGAGAATTGAGGTCATTAATACTAAAATGTATCAATGAGCAATGTTTTATTGATTCCTGTGAAACCAAAAAACAAACAGAAATAAACTATTGTTGTGGAACAGGTTCCCCCTCTTCCAACCTCTTTTGATTTGCTTGTCTAGAATTATTCATTCTTTTTTTTAAATTATTTTTTACTTTTACATATACATTTATATTATTACACATATATACAATAAACTACCTACGTCAAGAAGGACCACCAAAAATTAGGAATTATATAAATATTACATTAAAAGTGTTTTTGGCTATTTGTATTTGGCAACCTTGAAGAAAACAGCTTTTCTATCTTGGTGCGTCTAAACTTCTGAATGTAAATCCATATGTATCATATCTTATCTTTATCAACTTAAAACATCTATTGGTTCTCCCACTTCTATGTCTTGTACCCAGTCTTATCTCTGAGGTTTTGTTTGACTTCCTAAAGTTTTCATTTCCAGCTTTATGCCAGTGTGTGTGTGTGTGTGTGTGTGTGTGTGTGTGTGTGTGTTTCTATTTCTACTTTTATGTCTTGAACGGTTTTTATTATTTCATTACACTTTTTGTGCTTTCATAGACTTGATTAAGGGATTTATTTGTATCTTCCTTAAGGCCCTTGAACATACTCAGTATTGCTATTTTGAAGTTCTTGTCCTGGCCTTCAGCTCCTTTTGCATTTCTCAGTAGGGTCACTGGGTCCTGGTGGAGACACATTGTTCTTGCTGTTCACGATTATGTTTTGAACTGGTGTCTAGGTACCTGGGGTTAGAGTGAGCGAAATGATTTTAGGTATTGATATCTGGACTTGCATGTTTAGTAGGTGTTTCATTCCTTCATTTCTGTTTCCCTCTCTGGATCTTGGGAAAGGGTGATAACTATGATTGTCTGGTAGGGTGGGCTTCCGCAGGTCAATGGAAGGCATAGGGGAATAGAGGTAGGCTTGTACTTGCATATACTGTCAACATTTGCATCCATCTGGGAAAAGGTTTTGCCGATTCTAAGCTTGCCCTGTATGGGGAAAGTTTTCCCAGTTTCCCAGGGATCTGAGGCATTGTTCCTTGACACGGCTGCTTACATGTCAGTAACACACACCTATTCAGTACTTTATCCGCTCTTTACACATTTACTCAGTACTTCTTCAGTTCCACACAATGACATGCTCATGTGAGCAGCACATGCAGAACACACACACACACACATACATGTATATACACACACACACATACATGCAAGCACACATACACACGCATGCACGCAGACAAGGGCAATTGAAAAGTTTTTTAAAAATCAGAATCAAAAAGAGTAAACCAAGCCAGGTGCCTGTAATCCCAGCACCCAGGAAGGCAGATGGATCTCTGTGAGTCCAAGGCCAAGCTATGCTACAAAACAAGTCCAGGAAAGCCAGAGAAACCCTGTCTCAAAAAACAAAAAACAAAACAAAAACAAAAACAAAACAAAAGGAAAGAAAAGAAGGACGGAAGGAGGGAAGGAAGGAAGAAAGAAAGAAAGAAAGAGAGAAAGAGTGTAAATCAACTAAATCTTTCTTCATCGGTAGTGGAATTTTAGAATTTTTATTTCATTAAAAAACACAAACCAGGAATGGTGGTACACACCTGTAATCCCAGCACTCTGGGAAGCACAGTCAGGAGGATCTCTGTGAGTTCAAGTACAGCCTGGTCTACAGAGTGAGTCCAGGACAGCCAAAACTACACAGAGAAACCCTGTTTCAAAACCAACCAACCAACCAAACAAACAAACAAAAAAAACTACTCCCCTCACTGCACCCCAAAAGCCCATAATATTAGGAGAATATATTTTCACCTTAAGTCCACATCTGGGGATATGAGGCTGCTTCACATCTGGTGACTATGATTTGCCTCACACTCTAGAAGGGGCTTGTTTTTTGACAGCTGTGTGTGATGTTTTGGCGTTCTGAAACTTTTCAGGGGCTATCTAAATGCTAGGATCCTGAGAGGTGGTGTTGCTGTTGTTGGCTGGTTAGTGGTTGAATGCTGTTGGTTGCTGTTTGTCAAGTGTTCCACCTGCAAAGAAATGAGAAGAAGAAATTAGATATCCTGACAGCGAAGACCAAACTTGCTGTTTGATCAAGAGCCCTAATCAGCGTGAGGTGGCCTAACGGTATCATCCTCTTTCCCTCCATCCTTTTCTTCTCTTCTACCTAGCGTGAGAGGATTGATAAGGCTGGAGGAGGGTGGGAGAGAGAAAAAGGAACCGACAGAGTACCAAATGCCGGCTACATTCATCTGCCCTCTTCTCTCTCAGACTTTATATTTTTTAGCTTGGGTTTGTTAACTTATTTATCTTTCCAATATTTCTTTATGTGTATGAAACTATATCAGAACAAAATATATTTTAATTCCTTTATTCACTTATTTCACAAAAGGCTGAAAGTTACATACACTATTTTTCCATGAGTTTTTGTTTTTTATTTTTTATGTAACAGGATAACTAATCCTAACATCTCTGTATCCATGCAGGAAACAGCCCTATTAATGTTTTTACATTTGCAAAGTATCCATTATGTAAATATACTATGGTTCCCCTGGGTCTTGTGTAAGCCTTGTCACAGTAAGTAGTTATGTATGTGGTTATTACAATGTTGCAGAAATGACTGGAAGAAAGATGTCCCAAATAGGAATGTTACCATGAACTGGGGAAGATTGTCATATTTCCTTCTGTCTCACTAAACTGTTTCCCTTCACAGTAAAGTGGCATAATGTAAACTTTTAGTGTTTTTATTTTGCAGTGTTCTATTTGGTCATGTGACTATTTTGAGTATGAAATGTCATTGACATGATTTGTATATTTTTCTAGTTTATTATCGCCTTAGATTCTTTCCTGTTGTTGTGATTAAAATACCCTGTCAAAAGCCACTCAAAAGAGAAAGGACTTATTTTGTTACAGGGAACCCACCAGAACTGACCAATCAGACAGTTTATAGCCAATGGAAAGTCTTTATTCCAGCTGGCTGGAACTACACTCAGGTATTCGAGACTCAAGTATAGTGCTGAGTGTTTAGGGTAAGAAGTTTTTAAGGGCAAAAACCACATCCTGGTATCTTGCTTAGTAGCTGTGTTAGGGGTAGGGTTGTGCAAGCCAAAAGATGCTACGATAAGCAGTTAGCTGAAGGGGGAGGGTTGCACAAGTAAGCACTATACTAGAACTTCAGGGCTTGCCTGAGGAGGGGGAGGCTTGCCGAAGCAGGAAGTTTAACAGACGCTAAGTTAGCTGGTGCATCTTGACTTCCTGTTCCTACAGTAGAGTTGGGTAATTTTTCCATGGGATTCTCCATCCAGAAGATTAAATTCTAGTTAAATCTAAAATGGCCTCAGCAAGAACACAAGATGGAAGAACCTCTGCACTGTCTTGCTCCGCCCTGAAATCATCTCACAGTCCATTACGGCAGACAATTTCGTGGCAGGGGCTTGATGGCAGCTGGTCACATTACGTTAACTGGCATGAAACAGATCAAGGAACACTTGTGCTCAGCCCCCATCTTCCTTTTAAGCCTAGGGAATGGTGCCATCCACTTTTAGTGCTGATCTTCCCACTTCCGTTAACTTAGTGTAATAGTTCATAGGCATTCCTAAGAGTTAAACAACTCCTCACAAGTGAGCCTGTAGGCTTGTCCCCTCAGTGATTCTGGCACATTCTGGCAACATGACAACACTAACCTTGCTACTCATTTGCCTTGCTTATAGTGTATTTTCCATGGGCTTCTCAAAAGTTATAGGATTTCATTTACTGTTTTAACTTTGTGATTTTTAAAATTTAGCCCATAAAAAACCCCTTTCTACTCCAAAAGTGCATTATTAAGAAATGCACCTGTAGTTTTCTTTACAATTTTTATTTATTTATTTTTACTTTTAAATATTTGATGTAATTCAAGATTTATCTTTATGTAGTTTATGTTTCCTTCAAATGGCCAGTCATTCCTTTAACTAATATACTTGTCTTCATTTTTTTTTTTAATATTAAAATTGGTTCTTATAAGAAATTTCTCAGCCATGTGAGGTGGCTCACACCTGTAATCCCAGCCAGCATTCAAGGAGGCAGAGGCAGGCAGAACACTGTGAGTTCAATGCCATCCTGGTCTACAAAGTGAGTCCAGGACAGCCAAAGCTACACAGAGAAACCCTGTCTTGAAAAAAGTAAAAATAATCAAGAGATTACTTTACTTACAGAAATAAAGTAAAATAAAGAAAACTTTCAATGTGTTCACATCTTTAAAAAATTTTTTTCTGGCCAGGTGTGGTGGCTCATGCCTTTAATCCCAACACTCAGGAGGCAGAGGCAGAGGCAGAGGCAGGTGGATCTTTGTAAGTTCAAGGCCAGCCTGGTCTACAAAGCTAGTCCAGGAGAGCCAGTGCTGTTTTCTGTTTCACTAATCTTTATATTTATGCACCAATATCAGCTTAGTTTATTATAATTTCTGGCACATTTTAAAACTGATAAATTGACTCTCCATAAATTGACTCTCTCTCTCTCTCTCTCTCTCTCTCTCTCTCTCTATATATATATATATATATATATATATATATGTTTTACTAGCTGTTAATATTTATTTATATTTTCACATGAATATAACAACTGGCTATTTTATGGATAATGGTACATTTAAAGATAGTTTATGGTACATTATTGGATAAAAGGACAACCAAAATGTAAGAGAAATAAATAATTATATACACACATATATATATATAATCATTATTTTGACATATGGTACAACATATACAGGCACTGTGGTGATTATGCTAAGTTAAATAGACAGTCACAAAAGGACAAATACTTTGTAGTACCGCCTATGGTGTATGTCAAAATACAACAGAATAGTAGTTACAGAATCTAGGGGGAGGGGAAGGAGAACGTCTGGTTTAATGGGTAGAGAAGTTTCAGTTTTACAAAAATGAAAGGGTCTTGGAGACAGTTTGTGGTAATGGCCACACACTATTATGAACACATTCAGTTCTGTTGGAGTACTTGTATTTTTTTCCTCATACACTTGTAGGTTCCAAGCATTAGGATAAGGCTATTCTGGGAGCGTCATCACTTAGGAATGTGAATGAAAAGATGCTGTAAATGAGCAACTTGGACCAACACAAGCTGTTAGAAGATACATTCTGGCTGAGCAGAGTGATGGGCTTGGTGATGAGGCTGAGAAATGGCTACCTTCTAGTGTCTGGGATTTGTGTACCGATAGACACATAGAGGATTCTTGTGTTTCTTATCAGTAGGAGACTGTAGGATCAGTGGTCAGTAGGAGGAGTCAGGGCCAGGACATGATGGGATGATCCTACACACAGTTCCACTGACCAGTTACACAGCAGGAACAAGAAAAAGCAAACTGTATCATGCTCGAATAAAGAAAGAACATTTCCTTTTCCTACAACACCATCACAGTAGTCTCTACTTATACAACATCGTGCTGTACTTCCTGTGAAAGGGAAATACTATCAAGGTTGAGGCCACCTGCGGAAGAAAACTGTCTCAGGGCTTCTATAGCTGTGATAAAACACGATGGCCAAAAAGCAAGTTGGAGAGGAAAGGGTTTATGAGGCTTACATTTCCATATCGATGTTTATCATCGAAGGAAGTCATAACAGGAACTCAAACAGGGCAGGAACCTAGAGGCAGGAGCTCTTGTAGAGGCCATGGAGGGGCGCTGCTTGCTGCCTTGCAGTACACTTGCTCAGTCTGCTTTCTTGTAGAATCCTGGACCACCAGCCCAAAGATGGCTCTCCCCCATTACTCACTAATTAAGAATATGCCCTATAAGCTTGAGTATAGCCCATCCTTATGAATGCATTTTCTTAATTGAGGTTCCTTCCTCTCAGATGATTTTAGCTTGTGTCAAGTTGACATACAAATATCCATCACAGCAACTACCAAAAGAATTTGAAACTAAAAAGCAATTTAGAGAAAAACAAACAAACAAAAAAAAACAAACAACATAAGAAAAAAAATATCCTGAGAGTTATATTGATGTGGATAAAATAAAAAATTTATTTCAAAGTTCTATTCTTTGTTGGTTTTTACATTTATAGACTTTCTCAGTTTAGGGATTATTATTGTGTTAAAAAAGAAATAGCTAAAATAATTAGCACATAGAGAGTCCACTGGACACTTGATGTCAGGCCAAGAGCCTCCTGCTGGACAAGGTGTATGCTGCTTTAGACACTTATAATTATGATTTTATCACATTTGAACACGATGCACTGTGATCATCTTCATCCCCCCACTATACTCCCTCATCCCCCACCACTCCTACTGACTCTCTTCTTATTTACAACTAAGCTTCTTCTACCCTCATGCCCCCTTTCCCCCTTTTTTTTTTCTTCCGTGCCCCACGTAGGCATTCAGAGCTGCTGAGCATCTGGGTTTGCATAAGTCATATTATATCCAGGTGACAGCAGAACTTCCCATCCATCAACTTCCATCCGTCACCTCCTTCAATGCCCTTGTCTCTCCTCTTCTGTGATGTTTACTGGATATCAGAGCAGGGTTACATAGATGGCCTGTGTGGAGCTGAACACTCAGCAGTCATTTAGTCTTAGCACTTTGGTCATTTATGAATCCCTGCCTTGAACATTGTCCACTGCTGAATCAAGGCTGAGAGTTGCACTAGTCTATAGATACAAACATAAATGATTAGAAGGTAGTTTAATTCATTTGATACAATACCAATGCTAGATTCCTTCCTAGGACCTGGAATCTCCCTAGCCTTAGGCTGTTGGTTAATTCTTTAGTACCAGACATGTACTCCCTTCCCATGGAGAAGGCCTCAAATCTAATACAGAAGTGCTTGGTTGTCTCTAGAACATTCATACCACTATTGCAACAGTGGGCATATATTGCCTGCCAGTTTAGTACTATAACACATAGGCTGTATGGTTGGGTGTGGTCATTAGTGACATCTTTCCTGCAACCACCTGCATAGCACCTTCTAGAACTATGAACATTAGCTAGCAGGTTGGAAACTTACAACTTAGCTTCAGGTTAGTTTCTCTGTGACCTGTATCCAGAGTAGGTGGTATCTTCATCAATAAGAACTTTTTGTTTAGTTTTGCTTGGCAAACAAGAACAATAGCAATAACCTGTGTTGTTTGGGGAGCCTCTGTGGGTTCCCTGGCCTACAGCTCATGGAGCGGTATCCTTCACTTGGCACTGGAATTTGGGTTTAAAAACCTATGACTTTAAGAGAGCAGTATTGACTAGTCATTCCAAGTATTTCTGTTCAATCTTCAGGGTTTGGGAGGGATTCTTGAGGAAGGGGGATTTAAAAACATTTCTATTAAGCTCCCTTGTAAAATAATAGGTTCCTATGTGGCTATTTTATAGATTATTAGTTTTAGTTGGCCTCCTTCCCACCTTTCTTCTACCCTCCATACATGTCCTGTTTGTCATCCTTTAGTGGCCCCTCGTTCCACTTTCATATTCTGTGTGGTTTTATCATTTCCCTCTTCAGCCCTCTTCCTCTTCCCTGACACTTATTATGGCTCCTTTCCTGCTACCTGGCCTCTACTGACATCTCACCTCAACTTAAAATACAACAATCTGAAAATTTGACTTTAAAATCTGTATTTAAGAGAGAATATACGGTGTTTGTCTTTCTGTGCCTGAACTATCTCACTCAGTGCAATTTTTCTAGTTCTTTAGTGCTGAATAAAATTCTAATGTGTGAGTGTACACATTTTCATTATCCATTCATTAGCTAATGAGCATCCAGGCTGATTCTACTTTCTAGCTATTGTGAAGAGGGCAACAGAAAACATGGCTGCACAGGTGTCAATATCATAGGGTTCTTTGGTATGCTTACTCATATGGCAGATTATTTATAGCTTTTTGAGAAACTTCCACATTGGTTTCTGTAGTGACTGTACAAGTTTACACTCCTACCACAGCCTTGCCAGAATGGTTGATAAAGACTATTCTTACTGGGGTGAGATGGAATTATCATAGACAAAAAAATTCTCAATAGGACCACAGTTACTCAGGAAATAAGGCCAACAATTGATAAATGGTATCTTATGAAATTAAAGAGCTTTTCAATAGCAAAGAAAACACCCAATCAAAGAAAGAAGCCCCTTACAGAATGGCAGTTAACTCTCCCTTCAAAAGTCAAAGATCAAGCTAACAAAAGAAAACAAAACCCAACCAACCAACCAACCAACCAAACAAACAAAAACCCCAATACCAAACATGAGAAACCTTATTTTCAGTTGTTGGCCAGTTTAAGAGAGTCCCAAAACATACAGCCTGTTGCTGTTTTGTTTGGTTACCTCCCAGCAGTAGATAGTAAGTTCTTATTGCTGACACCATGCACTTAAGAAACAGGGCCCAGAGGCGCATGATCTGGAACTGGCCTGAATGCTTCCTCCCCGAGCATTAGTTTTTAATGGTACCAGAAAGTACTATACAAGCTTCCAAAGGAGTGATGCAGTCTACAGTACCAGCCACCTATGATGCCTACGAGCCAAATCGAAGACCAGCATGATACCCTTACAGGTGAAGGAGTAGCACATGCACTTTGGCAGTATCCAACACATCTCTAATTTGACTTAAGACCCACTCTACCAGAGGAATACCATACCTAGTACTAGAAATCCAGCTAACTAAAATCTTGGTTGCTGGAGGAATCTTCACCCGCTCGACTACTAAAATACCACAATCCCTATCAACAATCTGTAAACATTTGTCCCTATATAAGAACAGATACCCACAGATAATGCACCCCTCATTAAGGAAACTTCTCTCTGCAAGAGATGGGGACCAGTACAGAAAAACACAGGACAATCAATCTGTAGAGTTATGGAGCCCAGTCCCAGAGGATATAGCTTCAAAACACTCCCACATTCAAGGCTCAAGGGACATTGTGGAAGGGGAGAGGTGATCTAGAGTCCTCTGGGTCAGGGGGCTTTGCTATGTGATTGTGTCCCCCTAATTGTATCAGAAACTACACAGGTCAAGTCTAACCAACATAACACCTAAACGTGAGCCGAACAAAGAGGACAGCAACAAACATGCTAAACTGAAAGGGAAAAGCCCACAAGGCCTCACCCCTACACACAGAACCACAGGCAACTGAGTAAAGCTGGAATCAAGAGAGATGGCTCTTCCTAGGGAAGAACACACCAGTTGGTTGTCCAGTGCCAAATGGCCAGCCCCGAAAACATATATTCAAGTATACAAGTAGCATTATATGAACTCAACAGGCTATATTTTGGGATATATAAGTATATGTTAAAACATAGATACATGCAGTAACAAAATAAAAAGAATAGGAATAAACATTTGACAGTTATGTATCTGATAGGCTTAATATCATATATTATATCTAATATTAAAAATATTATATATATACTATACAACATACTTTGTATACAATACTATATACATTTATTTACACACATTGTATTTGTTTAAATAGTATATTTTTTCATATTAAATATTTTATATAAATATATGTACTTATATTATATATAGAGAATATAAAAAGAACCAAAAAGTATTCAACATCAAGAAAACAAATGCCCTAATTAAAAATAGGAGTTGGAATTGAACCGATAGTTTTCAGAAGAAGAAATAGAAATGGATAATGAACATTTTAAGAGGTATTCAACATCCCCAGGATTGTCAGGGAAATGCAAATCAAAACTCCTTTGAAGCGCCATCTCATCCTAGTAAAAATGGTCTTTATAAAGCTTGCATTGCTGAATTCCAGGTGATCTCTACTTGCTGCATTGATCCTAAAGCAGCCTCTCTCTAGCTAGTGAGTTTTTGTAACTTCTATGCTTTTCACTTTAGTCCGAGACATTTGCATACATGATGATGGTAACTCCTGGGTCCCTTGAGCATCTTGTGGCCTCTTGAGTCTCAGAACGCAATCAGCCTTTTCAAACACCTGGTCTTTCCTCAAACCATTTGTTCTTTTGCTTAAAAAGTAGCCTGAGTTTTGCTCCTTTTGGGAGCTGGGGCAATGAACTGAATGAGTAAATGAACAAACAAATGATGTGCAGAGTTCCGGGCATTACTGTGAAAAGCACAGCAAGCAGGCATCTATTATCTGCTGCATAAATCAAAGTTTTCTTTGAATTTCAGATCTCATTTGTTATTTGTCTTTTTTTTTTTAAGTAAGTGGATTTTACTTTTATAACCAAGCTTGGTGAGAACTAATTTAAAAATCTAGTACAATGATAATCACATTTCTGTTTTACATTCTGTTTTACACGACTCCCTTGCAAACCCATGTCTTTTTTTTTTTTTTAATTTATTCTTGTTACATCTCTATGGTTATCCCATCCCTTGTATCCTCCCATTCTCCCCTCCTTCCCATTTTCCCCTTATTCCCCTCCCCTATGACTGTTCCTGAGAGGGATTACCTCCCCCTGTATATGCTCATAGGGTATCAAGTCTCTTCTCGGTGACCTGCTGTCCTTTCTCTCAGTGCCACTAGGTCTCCCCCTCCAGGGGACATAGTCAAATATGAGGCACCAGAGTACATGAGAAAGTCAAATCCCTCTCTCCACTCAAGTGTGGAGACTGTCCTGTCCATTGGCTAGATCTGGGTAGGGGTTTAAAGTTTACCGCCTGTATTGTCCTTGGCTAGTGCCTTAGTTTGAGCGGGCCTCCTTGGCCCAAATCTGCCTATCATAATGTTCTACTTGTAGGTTTCTAGGACCCTCTGGATCCTTCTACATTGCTATTCTCCCATGGTTCTCTCATCTAGAGTCCCAATAGGATGTCCCTTACCAGCAAACCCACGTCTTAACGTAAGAGTCCTGGTGATATGCAGTCCCAATGCTTCCATCACCTGGTCTGGAAGATAAAAGTCATCTCCCCTGGCATTTGAAACCTCTGACCTGAATGATTTTTTTTTCTTCCCCAAGAAAAACAGTCAGAGTCATGGAGAGAGAAGACCAAGGAGGAGAAGGAAGAACAAAAGTTAGTCTTAACTTCCAACAAAGCAAGTAGGTCAGCTGCCAGCTGCTGAGTGCATCTGCTCACCCGGCAGCATGACATTTTACCTCGAGCTCAACTTTGCAGTACAAGAGAAGAGGACGTCTCCGAGATACACATTGTGAAACCTGCAATGATGATGTGATACTTTAACTTGGTTAGAGGGCACGACAGTATAAGTCAGTCCAAGTTTTGGCTGACACAAATAAGGAGTTATGCTCAAGTGCACTGCAGCTTTCCCATGAGCCGTCTGTTTTTGGTTTTAATAAGGCTCCATCTCTCGAGGTGCATTGACGGTAAATCCTTTCTGCTCATTTAAAACTAGGAAACAAGTGGAAACCTTGAGGTTTTCCCCCCACAACTCAGCTACTTCTATTATCAAGATTGCTAGAGAGGTTTGGGTGGAGGGTAAGACCATGGCTGTGAGAGAAGGAATTGAAAAAAAAAAAAATGTTTTGAGGTGGGGGAAGTACTTTACTAAGTGGATACAGTCTGTGGCTATGCAGCCAAAGAAACCGGGCGGTAAATTAATGCAGAAGTCCTCAGAAACTTCCTAGTCAGGTCTCTTTTTAGAACAAATGAGGAAACTGAGGCTATAAAATGACACAGGGACTCGCCTAAAACCCCACACTGGCACAGCTGTTTGATTACTGATTTACAGCGTGTGCCTACTGCTTACTTCACTGAAGGTCACTGAATTTCCCAAATGGCGCTTGAATTGTCTGTGTTTCATGTTTGTTTGTTTTGCTGGTAAGGGAACTAAAGAGTTACAGATGCCAGGAAATTCTTTTCCACTTTGAGTCTCAGCCGTGATACTTTGTTCTCTAACCAATGGCTGTTTATAGATCTTCCCTCCAATCCCATCAACTCGACACAGTTTATTTCCTAGCCAATTACTGTCCAGCATAATTTTATAGTGTCATCTGTGCTCCTTGTCTCGCTACGAAATAGAGACGCTTATCCTGCCGATCTCATTGGATCGGCACGACGGACACTTTAGTTCATAGCGTTATGAGTTTTGTGCAAACCTCAGCTGCTTAGAGACGTTGGTATAAGGAGAGAAAAAAGTTTTATTGTGGTTTGTTTTGTTCTTCTATCCCAAATACTTTACAACGCATGAGATTGCCTGTTCTTGTATCTGTTGGCAAGGGTCAGCTTACCCTCTCAGGAACTTCATAGTAAGTCTCCAAAACAGATAGAGGATGTTGAGAAAAAGGGTCTTAGTAAAGAAAAGAATAATGAGTCATGGGGTGGGGGGGGGGGGGGGGTCAAGCAATTGGTTAAGAAGTTGGGTAGATTAAGGAGGAGGCTTATTAAGTATGCAGCATCTCTTTCTGGGATGGAGGGAGGGAGGAAGGGAGAGAGGGAGAAGGGGAGGGAAAGCTCGGGGTGGGGGTGGGGGTGGGGCAGTTGGAGGAGGGGGAGGGTGACAACTACATTTGCACATGGCTCCAAGCATCTAGGTTTGCTATTTTGAGCACAACTGAGAGGCTATATTTTTTTCAATGCTCATAGCCCCACCACCTGACCTTTGCCCTGTGACATTTTATTAGTCACTCATCTTGGAAGCCTAGCTACTCAACACTAAACAAATTCTCTTTCTTAGGGCAGCCTCTGTTCAAAGCTCTTACTCACGCCATTGGTAACTCTTTCCCTCCAATTATTCCACCTTAAGATCACTACTAATTTAAATTGCATTCTTGGGATTTGAGCGTAAATATGGGCTAACCATGTGATCTTCAGTAGGCTGTTTGTATTTCTGATCTCTTTCCTTATCTATACCGCGTCTTTAATTTTGACCACCTCATAAGGATTAGTGAATAGAATAACACTAGTGCTATAGCAGTAGTTAGAGGAGATGGTAAGTACAGAGTGTTAGGAAAAATATAATATCATAGTCATAATAGTAATGGTAATAATTTTGAGGTCAAGCATTTTCTCATTTAACCTGTATAAATTTACTATGAAATAGGTTCTATTTTTTATCTTTGTGTCAAAACAAAATAATATAAAACCACACACACACACCCACACACACACACACACACACACACAATCTAGGCTTATAGAGACTCATCTATCATTCAACAAACTTTTATAGAGTGCTTTGTCTCTGAACATCTTTCTACATAATACATAATATATAAGTGACATAACTTTTTCTCTTGTAAACCTTTCATTCTAGTAAGGAACATGGAGTCAATGAATAAAACTACTGCAGACTGTTCAGAGTTCTTCAAAGTAGACAATACAGTCTTGTGATAGTTTCTCAGATGGTTATCTGACTCTCAATGGAGTAACCAAACAAGGCACTCCAAAAGAAGGGATGAGAAAGGATTCAACCATGAAAGCACTGCAAGTGGGGTTGGCGGGTGGTGCTCAAAATAGGAAGGAGAATGCCAAAGAGGATCAAAACAGGGTCTGGATTAATGGAGACACAAAGACCCCTCATCACTATGATGAGGACCTGGGAATTTGTTCTCTTGCAATGGGAAGACTGACTAAGGAAAAGCAGAACAATTAGTGATCATTTTAAGTTAAAATTTAACTATCTGACTTTGGTGTGGTAAAAGGATGTATGTGTGTGTGTGTGTGTGTGTGTGAGAGAGAGAGAGAGAGAGAGAGAGAGAGAGAGAGAGAGAGAGAGAGAGAGAGAGGGTGTGGGAGAGATGTGAACAGAGACATCATGGGGCACTGGGGCATGGACGAAAGAAGATGAACGCATGTGAGTAAACAAGAGACCTGATTTTGTTGTAGTAGTTAGATTTTCACTCTGTAACCCAGGCTGGCCTGGAACTCGCCATGTAGCCCAGGCTTGCCTCAAACTTACAGCAATCCTACTCTCTGGATCTCCCATGTATCAAGACCATAGGTGTGAACCACTCGCTACTCCTGGTGAGGATACCTATCTTTGAGATAGAGTCATTGTGTTTGACTGCTGAACTCGGGGGCAAAGGAGAGAAGGCAGCACCCAGAAAAAGATATCTAGGCTCAGTGTCTGAGTAACTGGCATATCCTATAACCAGAGATTACAGTAGCAACGGGTTCTGAGAAAGAAGGGATATGCAAAGGCTGAGAGGGTTGGTTTAATGCGAGCATGTATATGTGGGGTCTGATAAGAGGTTAAAAAAAAGGGGGCCTATTTGCATAAACAGGAACTTGGAACCTGAGGCATGAAGGAAGGAAGATACAGAGAAACTAACCCTTCTATAGTCTGAATGTCAAGAAATCCAAATGTTGGTAGAACAGGCAGACGTAAAATTTGTTCCAGGTCATCCAGGTATTAAGAAGTTGAGTCCAAATTCCTGATGTGGTTGTGAGGATTGCTGTGGGGCCTGACACAGAAAGAGCCCTTTCTGTGAAAACTGTGGCTCCTCCACTTCAAACTTCCATTCAGACCAACTCTGATAGGTTCTTCCATTCAGGCCAACTCTGATAGATTCTTCCGCACATGGTCTATTTGGCATCACAGATGCTCCTAAACCGGTCTAGAATTTTCGGACTTAGAGATAATTTTGAAGGTGCTGTTTGATAGATTGTAACAGTAATCACCACTACAATGTCCATTCTATGATTCATTCATCCATCAAATATTGATGCTGAAATTCAAGCCCAGAGGATAACCTAGGAAACAAACCAGATGAAGTCCCTGCTTTTGGGGAACTGGCACTGGGAAGAGGGTTCCCCATTTTTTTTTTTATCTCTTGTGCCTTCATGGCTCCATCACGGCTCATATTCATCCCCAAACTCACAAATATTCATTCCATCCTCCTTACCCTTGTTCCTCCTCTCTACTTATTCAAATCCTCCATTTCTGTAGAAGCCAGCATATCTAAAAATAGCATATTATGCTCTTACGTGTGAGTACTGATCTATCAAGAGCCCTTGGCTCTTTGGCCCCGCCTACAAAGATGAACACCTGCTACTAACAGAGAGATCAAGAGCCTCCCAAGAGACCTCAATATGGCAGCTTTTGTAGAGATAACAGATCTCTCTGTATGCAAACCCATCAAAGAACTAAGCTTAACAAAGCAGGTACAGGTACATAGAAGCAGAGGCTGGAAACTGACTCTTACTGGGCAGATTTAGGGGGCATTGAGTGCTGTAGAGAAGAGAGTGGAACAAACAGTGTCAGAACGTCCGGAGACAAGGCTAAGTCCAGGAGATCCAGAAAAGAGTTTCTGGCTGTTCTGATCTGTCCTGCCCAGTACCCTGCCGATGGCTAAGATCAGAAGCAGAGCTCCATTCTGCACTTGTCTCTGGAGTTCAGGCTCAAGGTGAGGTTCCTTAGGGAAAGGTCAGCTCATCTTCAGCAAGCACAAGCTATATTAGGAACACTTTTTTTTTT
>OU015750.1:92641985-92653559 GCA_907169655.1 Acomys percivali | reverse complement strand
TTCCTTCCTTCCTTCCTTCCTTCCTTCCTTCCTTCCTTCCTTCCTTCCTTCTTTCCTTAGCTTTCTTTCTTCCCTCTACCTCTCCCCCCACTCTCCACTTTACATCCTGATCATAGCCCCCTCCATCCTCTCCTCCCAGTCCCACCCTCTCCCTCTCTTCTCCCTTCTCCTCCCCTCTCCCCCCAAGCCCCACTCCTCCCCACCCCTATCCCACAATCCACCTCAGCACAATAAGTCCAGTCAAGACTGAGCATCCTCTTCTGTAACCTGGTGAGGCAGACCCGTCAGGGGGAAGTGATCAAAAAGCAAGCAACAGAGTCCAAATCAGTGACAGTCAGTACCCCCATCCCCCATGGTCCCAGGTTAGTTGGCTCTTTTAGTCTTCTTGTGGAGCTCCCTTCCCCTCTGTGTCCTTCTATCCTTCCCCCTACTTTTCCACAAGCCTCCTTATGCTCCACCCAATATTTGGCTGTGAGTCTCAGGATCTGCTTCAATCCACTCCTGGGTGGAACTTCCCAGAGGACAGCTATGCTAGGCTTCCGTGTGCAAGCATGGAAGTGTATTATTAACAGTTTCTGGGGTTAGCTCTCTCTCTCATGAGGTGGATCTCAGATTGGGCCAGGCATTGGTTGGATATTCCCTCAATCTCTGCTCTATCTTTATCCCTGCACATCTTGTAGACAGGGTAAATGTTGGGTCATGGTACATGCCTGTAATTCCAGCACTCAGAAGCAGAGGCAGGAGGATAGAATTGGAGGCAGAGTTTGAGGCCAGCCTGGTCCACAAAGAGAGTCCAGGATAGCCAAGGCTGAACAGAGAAACCCTGTCTTGAAAAAATAAAAACAAACAACAACAACAACAACAACAAAAACCAAACTACAACAACAACAAAGAAACTAGGCAGGAACGTCTGATTTCTTAAGCTCAGCGTAATTGTATTATTATTATTATTATTATTATTATTATTATTATTAACTATGCCTTTATGTATTAGCTTTTTATTTAGTTTCTTTTTAAAGTCCAAAGGCATTAGAATGAGTTTATCAATCTATGTTTTCCTTTTGGAGGCCAGTGTAGTTTGGGCTTTTAAGAAACATGGGTGACATTTTCAGATGTGGTTGTGTGATAATTCTGAGACTCAGTTGTTTATCAAATGGGGACAAGACTTAACTCATAGTGTATTGTTAGGATAACATTAGAGAAAAAAAATACCTAGCTTATATAATATATGATTCATTGTTGAAATATACTACAAATTAAACGTTCTTTAACAATACGCAAAAATAAAAAGCAGGTGTTTGGAATGAAATATGCTAAATGTTAAATGACTACTGCACTATTTGTGGAGTATGTTTTATTGAAAGGACTCAAAAGTTTGTGTGGCCTAAACTTTCTTGCCATCCATTTTGCACATGGCATCGCTAGTAACATGTTTCAGGCGTCACCATTGGATTGGATATGCAGAAATGCCGAAGGTCTTCCAACAGCAGGGATTAAGGAGCATCCTTATTAATGGTCACATCCACCAGCAAAAGTAGGGAAAGAAGAAAGCGGGGTCAAGTTCAAGGAAGAGAGTCAAGGGCTCAAGTTTGAGCAGGGCATGGCTAAAAGTGAAGCCTTGAATTACCAATGAAGGCAGATGGAGCCCCACCCCTCCAGAGGCCAGGGCTGCACACAGGCCACTATCTGTATGACTTCATTTGATCAAGTCATATCAAAGTTAGTTGGTTTGACACCCCCAAAAGGGCAACTTCCACCAGCAAAAGTCATACTGCTATATAGAACAAAGAAAAGGTTACTTGCTAAAAATCTTTGTAATCAAAAGGAGAAAGACAGAATTTCCTCCAATCACAAGGAACCAAGAAAAAAAATTAATATTTCCTGGCTGCCCACTCACATTACCACTCCCTCCCCCAGGTCCCTTTCAGCAGCAGAGAAAGAAATCACAGAAGAGAAATACTGACTGGGTGAGCCAGACTTTCCTTCCTAGTGTGATTCAGCGTCTGCTGGAGGAGGGGTAGGCAGCAGCTCTTTAACTCTGTGTGCTCTGGACTGGCTTTCAGTATTAGACATCTGGAGTTTTTGAAAATTAACACTGGAACAAAAGCTACTATCATCCTTTATGCTCCCTTCACCCACCCTCAGTCAAAAGCTTATTTTAGCCTACTTGAAGAAAAAAAAAATTAAGAATAAAATTATTGGGAAACACTGTCTAGAAATTCAGAAATCAAATCAACACGAAGGCACCACCCATGATTGGTTTTATTACAAACTAAAGGGGAAAAAATGTGCTAAGTGACACTCCATCTCAGTAAATAGCCTCCTTCCTCTCTCTTTCCAGCATATCTACTTAACCATGCATGACTGCAGCCAGGGTGATGCAATAGTATCAGTGTAGTTGCCTTATCTAGGTGGAATGACACAACCTGTGATGGGGCCCAGAGATAACAGAATGCCCTGGGGTTCTTTGGGCATTCAAATAACAGGAAGAGTTTTTCCACAGGCCTCCCAGTGTATCCGAGGTACCTAAGGACTTTGGGAGGTACCCTCCAGTAATCCACTGACCAAGTTAAGAGCTCTAGGTTGCTGGATTGTTTTATTCTCTACATATGCTCCACATTTCTGACCTAAGGTTCTAATAACACATTCAGTTTCCAGTCTCCTTATACTGGTTTCAATGTACTAAGATAACCTAAGTGTCCAGGGAAGATCTGCGAACCACAAGTAAGACCAACGCTTTTGAGAGGCCTGACTCACTTTTGTTCTAGGTTCCCCACCAGTATTGTCAGGATGATGTCTTTCTGTTAAGGGACACTTAATGTGTGAGGGTCACACTTACAGGTATTGTGAATTCTTCCAGGCCACCACAGTAAAATCAATACTTTTGTTAAAACCTCAACAGACTCTCACCCCATGAGGTGAATTATTGTATCAACAATATAACTGTGAAACAGCTACCTAGGAACACTGTCTAGGAGAAAAAGAGAGAGTTCCCAAAGTCCAAGCTATATGAATTTCACTATTATTCTCTAGCACAAGATAGAATATTCTAGAAGGTGCTCCCAAATTGCCCATCCTCAGGGTAATAAGGAATCTGAGTTGAAAATTTGGACAGCTGTCATCCTTTGTGCTCAGAACACACCAAAGAGAAGTTATTTGTCCCTCCTGACAGCTTGCTAGAGTTTTCCACCATTTAGGTTCCAAGGATCAACCAGTGCGTGACAAGATCCTTCACCTGATAAGGCATCTTGTGATGGCTCAGGCACTGGATTTTGAAATCACAAACCCATATGATCCTATTCATTAAAAACATTCAGCAGGCTACCAAGAAGAGACTTGATACCCTATGAGCATATACAGGGGGAGAAGGTCCCCCTCAGTCACAGTCATAGGGGAGGGGAGTAGGGGGAAAGCGGGAGGAAGGAAGGAATGGGAGGATACAAGGGAGGGGATAACCATTGAGATGTAATATGAATAAATTAATAAAATTAAATTTAAAAAAGAATAAAAAACATTTCATACAAGATCATTGTAAAACATTTTAATATAAACTCTGCTTTCCATTTATGAGATATTCCCACTTTTGAAAACGAAAACTGGCTTTGTCTCTTTCTTAGTGTTGATATTTACTTTGAGACAAAAAACTGGAAGGCTTAACTTTGGCATACTTATCTTTTCCTCTTGGCACTCTTGGGAACCGAAGCAAATGGACAAGAAGTTCTCCAGATTTAATACTTCATTTAAAAATAGATGTAGGCTTTACTTCATTGCTATTTATAACTAATTCCTTTTCTGGATGTGTGTGCTGATCACCAAGGGTACTCTCATTGAAAACATGATGTCTGGCTTTGGGGCTTGGGAGTATCATTTATCAAATGTAGCAGGTTTTCCAGTATCTACAGTTTGGTCTCATTTAAAACAGTCTTTTCCACTCTTAAGTCAGAAAAATATTTACCTCTATTTTCTCCTAAGGTTTACAATTCTGTTTTGACATATGACTTTCTTTGTCTAGAATTGGTTTTTAATGTGTTATAAGCCAGATCTCCAACTCAGTTTTATTTATAATTATGATTCATTCCCAGCTCTACTTAATATCTTGTCTTTTCTCTGCTGCTCAGCCATGTCACCCCATCATAAAACAGATTTTAATGTGTACATGTAACATGTGATGACTAAGAAATCCTAACTAGGAAAATATCATTTTATAACCACTTCGTTGGCCTCTCTACTCTGTTCCATTGGAATCTCTCCTTCCCTGTGCTCTAGCCAATTCTATTACTTTCTTCTTGTTTTGCTCTAGGATGAAGCCATCTTATTCTTGATGTAGTATCTTTCCACACAGAGCTAGAGTTGCTTTTTGCTTTTTTGTTTTGTTTTTTTAAATAGCTTCTTATCCATGTACCAATGTATTGGCAAATTAGGTCCATGTTTCTTTTTCCTGTCTCATTATATTCTGGTCCAATTTAAACACTTTAAAACTTTATTTGTTTGACTAAATAATCTAAAACAAATGTACCTGTTTTCTTGTGTTGGTGAACAAACCTAGAGGTTCACAACCAGGGGTTGTGCCACTGAACTATTCTCCTAGCCCCTTGCCTGGCATTGACTTTAATAGCAAGGAAACAATGAATTCATAGAATGGACAGTCTTCTTCCCTATTTATGAGTTGTAGGGATACTGTCAAGGATAGACCTTAAGAAAATCATTTTTTAGGTGATTACAAAAGTATTAAACCCATTGTTACAACACACAGTATAAAAAGGAAAAAAGAAATTATAATTATAGCATTCCCAACTAGAAGATATCATCTTTTGGCATGTGTTTTGGCATACTTCCTTATGGAACTTCTAGTCGATCTCTGTAAGTATGTTCCCGATACTTTTTAAATTTTGTTTTGATTTGTTTATTTTATTTATCTCTGTCTGTCTGTCTGTCTGTCTGTCTGTCTGTCTGTCTGTCTGTCTGTCTGTCTCTCTCTCTCTCTCTCTCTCTCTCTCTCTTGTGTGTATGTCCCGCAACATGCATGTAATGCATGCAGAGGTCAGAAGACAACTTACAGGAAGTCTGTTCCCTCCTACCATGTGGGTACTGGGAACTGAACTGAGTTCATAAAACTTGACAGCAATTGCTTTTACTAGCTGTGCTGTTTTGCCAGTCCTGTGTAAGTAGCTTGTCCTTATCTGTCTCTCCAGACACACACACGCACGCACACTCACATACACATACACATACACACAAGTGATCATATGTATTCTACTTTACCATTGCTTCACTGCTTCATTAGTATTCCCTAAACCAAATATGCCTCAAAACAGGAGTTTGTGTATCTGGTTTGTTAAACTCAATTCCTATGAACGTTCATTTAGGAGTCAGGAGTGATGGTTATAATCCTAGAGCCCCAAAGGACGAAGCAGAAGGATCACAGATTCGAAGCCACCCTGGCCTATGTAATGAAACCTTGTCTTATAAAAACTAAACTAAATTAAGATGCAAAAGAATAAAAATAACCCTTTAGGTAAAATTTTCACTGTATTTCTGGCAAGTAAGGTTAATGTTTAAAAACGCAATACATTAATGTTAGTATGTTTTCACTTCCTGTTAGATTTTAGACACCTGTCACCTCCGTTCTGCCTTCATCCTCACACAGCTGGTCTGACCAAACATTGAAGTACGTGGGTTGCACCAACCCTCTGATAGGCTCTATCTCGAATTGATGCCAAATCCAAGGCCATGGTGCCTGGAGAAGCTCCCTTCCTTGTGACACTGGACCGTGGCACTAACTCTGGCTTCCTGTCTGATCCTGGTGTACCTTGCCAATTTCTGGCTGATCTTTTTGAAAAGTTCTGCTGGGTTCCGACATTTATGACCTTATAGCTCACAAAAGAATCTTTACATGTGTTTCCTCAATCTCGTTTTGAACCTTAAAAAAAAGAAAAAGAAAAAGAAAAAAGACCAAACCAAAACAAAACAAAACGAAAACAACTCTGTGAGATGGTAGGAGGTTTTCCTTAAATTTCAGTTTCTCCAATGAGGAGATGTGAAGTCTGATGACTTAGCTGTAGTGACATAGCTAATGAGTGGCATCCTTAGGACGTGAACTCTCTGCCTCCCTTCAGTGTTTTCTTGAGGCAGTGGGGCTTGGGAGAGACAAGTTCCAGTTTGAACAGACTTCACATTTCATTTCAAAATGCAAGCATCTTCCCGGCATGAAAAACTGGAAAGCCAGGAAGTCCAGGAAAACACTTCAACCTTCCAAGTAATAATTCAAAAGGCATAAATATAAGCTACTCTAGTGTCAGGAGGGTAGAGTCTCCTGCTTGTGAAGGACCTCTGAGCCACATCCATCCTTGTCTCGAGGCCATGTGACTCTGAGCTACAAGCAGATCTGTGTAGGGGAAGCTATGTCCAACATCTCTGCAGACCAAGCCCACGTGGACATTTTGGAGTAGGGAAGCATACTCAGCTTATAAGATGTGTGGCAGTGTTAGCTGGAACTACCTGTTGGTGCTGACACTATCATCAAAGGTCTTATCAGAATTGAAAAGACTAAGAGAAAAGGGAACTATTACCCTCTGGTATCTATAGGTCCGGTAGTGGACATAGACAGGAAGAGAATGTGATCACACATTTTTACACTTTCTGAAAGTCAACAGCAAACACCCTGAATGTCTTCCTCCTTTCCTTCCTTCCTCTCTCCCTCTCTCTCTCCATCCCTTCCTTCCTTCTTTCCATCTTTCCTTCCTTTTTTTACTTAAAAAAAATTAGAGTGTATGGGGAAGGAGGATTTTTACCTCCTGGAACTTACCAACTAGGACTATTCTGGCAGAGAGCCTGTCTCTACTTTCCCAACAGTGAGATGACAAGTGAGCACAATCATGCCTTCTTTGATGTCAATTCTGGATTAGGTTGTCCTGTGTGCACAGCAAGTACTTTACTCACTAAGCTGTGTCTCTAGCACTGGTGACATGATTTCAAAGTGAAATCCAGGAGTAATGACCACAAAATCTCCCCCCCCCACACACACACTATGTAGCTCTGGCTGTCCTGGAACTCACTGTGTAAACCAGCCTGGTCTCGAACTCACTAGTAACTATGCTTTCCCGCAAGCACTATTTACTTCAAAATTTACACAATTTACTCAATATTTACTTCTAGAGAAAGTCCAAATGGTCTCAGACATTGAGCTATATACATTCGGGTGTCAGCAAGATTTGATTCTCCTACTTGGGAAAAAAATCACATTGGTGATGAACACTTTAAGTCAAGATGACAAAATTGTATCCTCCGTTGAATAAACGTACCTAGAGAAAGCAGCTAAATCAGACTTAATAGTGTGTTTCCCAGATTAGGAGACTTTCGGCTGAAGTCCTGAAGACTGCCTAGGTACTAGCTAGATGCTTTGGTTCTCACGGGCTGCAGAAGTGGTATAGCAGGTTCTGGGAGGGTTCCTGTGGGCAGTCTCGCACTCTGCATGAAGCTGGCATGGGTGTTGATAGTGCTCAGCAGAGGAGAGCCCATCACGCAGGTCACTAAGGCTCTTGTGGACCTGGGCTTGCTTGAAGAGCTACTAAAAACGAGTCCTGTGGACAGTGGTCGTCTATTCAAAGTTTAGGGACATGGATTTCACCTGAGTTCTCCTCCCTAGAAACTTCCAAGTTGAGAGTATTCCATGGCCTTGGGGTGAGAATGTGATGAAGATTTAAAGAGATCCTACTGACTATGCTGTAGAGGATAATTTGAAGGGTTTTTGGCAGTACACAAAGGACTAGCTGTGAAGTGATGAGATGGCTCAGATGAGAAATTATTTGATGGCCATGGCATGCCAGAAGAGATGAAAGCTTAGACATTTTGCATTAGATAGACTTTTTAAGTGGTTAAAATGTTATTCAGGATATTTCGCTTTCATTTTTTATTAAACAATATTTATAGAGCAGGTCTAGAAGGTGAGATTACTGTATCATTTTCAAATCCGTCAGCACATTTCCTGAGATGCTCTTTTAATGTACTGAGTATATTTACTCAGATATGTGACCTTAAGTTTCTTTTTTCTTAAAAACACAAAATCCTAGCAGAATGTGATGGTAAATGCCTATAATCCGATCACTTCAGAGTCCAAGGAGAGAGAATTGATGAGAAGTTCAAGGCCAATTTAGTCTACATAGTGAGTTCAAGGCCAGCCAGGGGCTATGTAGTAAAACCTTATCTCAAAGAAACAAAAAGAAACCAAATAGCAAATCCTTCCTAGAGAATGAAAGGGGCACACAATTTGTTTAGATAAAATACTTCTAATCTTGTTAGTTGAATGGACACAGCATATTTTATGATCCTTTAAGGGGCTTGTGCAGCTTGCCACTTATATGGGGTCAGTGGCATAGATCCTGTGGAGTCGGAAGCCTTTGTATCAATAAATTCCTCTTCCCTCTTGGAAATGATTCGTGACATTTTTGGTTTTGTTACTGTTTTCACTGTAAAAATGACCATCCACTTAAAATATCTATTTATTAAATACTATTATTTGATATTAGCATTTACCAGCAATAATTTTACCTTCCAGCCTGCTTTTGGCTATGGGAACGCTGGCTGTCTTAGACTCAGATAATACCAGTCTCCTGTTTGAAACACTTCTCCATATTGAGTGCACAAACAAGTAACTGCATGAGACAGGAAACACTCTAAACAACCAACTAGCTACCAGCCAACGGATACTTACCTTTACTTCAAAGTATTGGCTTTGAAAAATGTTAAATTTACTGATATCTTCAGATCTTTAGAGCCACCAACTAACCATATTACATTCGAGTGTTCTCAGCTTATGTGTAAGAAATTCTAAAGTTCAAATTGATTCAAAGCTTATTCTCTAAAGATGATCGTGAGAATTGTGAAGTGTTGGTACTTTTTTATTTTCTGACTCATTCTATTGGAAAATATATAAAACTGGAGTTTACAGTGCAATGTTATATACATTTGTGAAACTAATATTCAACTACATGCTAATTGGTTTCGCCTTCACAAACTGGTTGGAGTGAGGGGGTGTGGAACATCCAAGGACTGGAGGATTTTGAGGGGCAAGCCCTCAAATGAGATCCGGCTCCCTCAAACCTCAGCAGAGTTTCAATGAATGAGATAGTGGAAAATGTTTAAAACACCCCGACAAAGAGATGGGTGCTGTTTTTAAACAGCAGTGTGTGTGGAGTGTGTATTAAAAGAGAGTTTTATTTTGATTTCTTTGTTATCTCAGAGCTACAAATTCCTTGCTTTGTTCTGAGGGCTATTTATTTATTTGTTTGTTTGTTTGTTTGTTTGTTTGTTTTTGAGATGAGACTCTTATGTAGCCCAGGCTGACCTCGAGTGTAAGATGCTCTTGAATGTCTCTTCCCTTGCCTCCATCCTCCAAGTGCTGGGATTACGGGCATGCGCAGCCACACCCAGTTTATGTAGGGGAAGCGGTTTGTATGCCAGGCAAGAACTCCATCAACTAAGCTCAATCCCTAGCCCAAGTTTCTTAGCATAAAGAAATTCCTGCTTCAGTGCTCGGCACTTTCTCAAGATACACATATGCTCCTTCTTGTTTTGATTTCTATGTGACCTGACAGTAGCCGATTGTCCTTCTTAGAATTAAAAAAAAAAAAAAAAAAGACAGGGCTATTGAAATGGCTTATCAGGTAAAGATGACTGCCACCAGGCCTGATGACCTGAGTCTAATCATCAGAACTCACATGATAGAAAAAGAAAAACCCAAATGTGCATCCTCTTTCACTCACAGGATAACACACACACACACACACACACACACACACACACACACACACACACTCACACACTTTCCCGAATTACTAGCTTTAGCTCAAGAGTTTAGTTAATAATGAGAAAAAAATAGCTTGAATATAAAGAGTAGCTTGAAGAGAAAGAATAAGATTTTTTTCCTATGGGTTAATTAACAAACTATCTTGGGAATGTCTAAAGCTACCAGAAGTGGCAGAGGTGGCTCAATGGCATGTGCTGATGGGACTGGAGGAAAGAGGGACATTAACAAAGTGGGGGTGACAAAAAGATCTCAGAGGCATTTGACAGTGCCTCTCCTAGCATCCTGTGTGAAGACAGTACTCTAAAGGATTCTTGTTAAATAAGGAAAAGAGATAGCATTGTTGAGCATATGAGAAGGGCATGTCTCATTTGCACAAGGGTGCAGTAGTCACTCAGTCTGTCACTAGCTCCTTTGTGTCTGACTTCCGGCTCCTTATGACAACAGCCTCCTGATTACAGGCACAAGACTCTATACCTTTTTGGTAGAACAATTCCCACACAAATGATCAGTACAGTAGCTTACCTTGGGCTTTGGTTTACCTGTTCTTGGTTCTGGGACATTGATTTTGATGTCAAAGTGTGGTTCTGGCCACCCACAGAAGAAGGCACCCACTGTCTTTACTATACCCTAGGTGTGCACTGCTGCTGTGTACCATAAACTTACTTCCATGAATACTAATGAGTCTAAACCCTGGTTACACATTAGATTGCTGGACTGTGAAAGGAAAGTAGGCTAAGTCTACAAGAGCCATCCTAGGCCAACGATGAGAATGTCTCTGTTAGCTCCATTTAAAAGTCCTCTGAGTGTGACAAGGTGGCATACACATCTGTAATTCCAGTACCCAAGAGACTGATGCAGGGGAGTTATGAATTCCAGGCCAGTCTGTGCATGTATTTGTGCATGTCTGTGTGTGTGTGTGTGTGTGTGTGTGTGTGTGTGTGTGTGTGTGTGTGTATTAAGTCAGCTTACATCAAAATAACAATAGCCAAATTACACGAGAAAGGCTGGCAATTTCCTGAAAATCTGGAAGGTTCCTGCAGGGCCCCTAGTCCTTAGTCTATGATGGAAACCTGGAAAGATTGGTTCTGATATCAGTGAGGGAATCACCAGCAGCAGCAACAACTGGGTAAAGCAAGGGGGAAAGGCCAAGGGGGCAAAGGGGGAGTGGATTTTGTTCTGCCCTACTCTCTGTGTCTGAGCTGCTCCCAGGCGCCACACACAGTTGGGGTAGATCACCCAGCATCCAATTAAGGGAATCAATATAGTTCTTCAGTTGAAGATTCCTATTGAGGTGATTTTAAATTGTAGCAAGATGATATTAAAATCAACTGTAAAAGTGTGTGTGTGAGTGTGTGTGTGTGTGTGTGCGCGCGCGTGCGTGTCTACACCTGTGTAGAGATCAGAGGACAACACAATGCAATCAGTTTTCTCTTTTTTTTCTTTTTGTTGGCTCCAGATGATTTACCTCAGGTCACTATGTTTGTGAAGCAAGTGCCTTTACCCAATGAGCCATTTCACTCCCTCCCTAATTTTCTAAATATTTTCTAAATTATTTATTAGAAGAGGAAAGAGACGTGCAGAGATAAATTGCCTAAGGCTGAGTAACTACAGGCAACGGACCCAGGAAGATAAACAACTAGTAGACATTGGAAAATGTAAAGGTAACTTGATTTTTTTCCCCATTAGAGGGAAATAAAAGATTTATTTAAGTGTGTGTGTGTATGTGTGTGTGTGTGTGTGTGTGTGTGTGTGTGTGTGTGTGTGTGTGT
>OU015750.1:92625758-92641975 GCA_907169655.1 Acomys percivali | reverse complement strand
GTGTGTGTGTGTGTGTGTGTGTGTGTGTGTGTGTGTGTGTGTGTGTGACTGGAGACCAGAAGAGGGCATTGGATGCCCTGGTGGTGAAGTTAAAGGCAGTTCAGACCCATCAATGTGGATGCTGGGAACTGAACCTGGGTCTTCTGCAAAGGCTCGTAACTGTCAAGCCATCTCTTTAGTTTCTGTTTGGGTAATATTTAAAGAAACTGGGGGAAAATAACCTGGTTTCCAGGTAGTAAAACATTGACCTAGCATGTGGGAGACCCAATCTTCAGGACCAGGAAAAATAAACGTAGTTCCCAAACTTTAGCATGAGTATAATAAAGGGGTTTTTAGGTGAAACTGCAGCCAAGTAAGTGAACACAGAGATCGCTGGCACCCTGAGGAGAGCTACTGACAATTAGTCAGATGGCAGTGACTGCTCATATGACAGTGACCCACTGTGAGTGTTGACAAATCAAGAGTTCCAGTGCCAATTTGCATATCAGTCTCCAGCACAATATAATTTATATCATGCTTTTAAAGAGCAAAAGAAATTCAAAGATGTCCTATTTTCTTCTTACACCACTTAGTATATACATCTCTGTGCTATAGGCATTTGGGTGAGGGCCAGGTCTTAGCTTAAGGAAGAGAATGACCAAGTAAAGGTAAGTAAGAGAGAGTAGAAAAGAGGAAGAAGAGGCAAGAAGACAGGAAAAGGTTCAAGCTCAAGCTGGAGCCCAGGACTGAAAGAAGACATGGATTCGAGATCCATCCCACGGTGTTAGATGTGGGAGTCGGGAAAGGTGTAGAAGTGGATAAGAAGAGCGTACTGCCTTGTCAAGCATGGAAAAAATCAGACATTGAGCATTGTGAATCCCATTTGGGCAGCAGTATGTATGTTATCTTGTGCTGTATAAAGATGGCATTCTGCAGCAGTAGATGTGAACTTCTGGGAAAGTAAAGCAAAGACAATTCTCTCTACCCAAGTTGTGGGGCTGTTTGCCTTTTGGAGAAAGATTTCTTTACGGTTCTGAAGAAGGTCAGAGGCCCCCTCACTTTAAAATAAAAATAAGTGCACCCATTGTATGAAATGGTGAATCACACAACCCCCAGAGGTTCACTCACCTCAGATGGAAGCAAGCCCTGGCCTAACCCACTCGCTGGTGCCCTCTGAACCCTCTCTGTTCCCCTGTCTGGGTGCCATCCTTTGAGTCAGAGGTTAATTATGTCACTTCCTATTTTATAAATCCTGTTGAGTTATGGTCAAATGCTAATGTTCATCATGCTGACTGAAGAATTGCAATTTATCATGCTGGGTGAGAGATAGGAGAAAAAATGGGGGGGGGTGGAGAGGGAGAACATCCTTCTGGGTAAGCATTCATACAGTGCTGATGGCATGGGTTTGCAACAGGACACCCACCACTATCACTGAGCCACCAATAGCAAGTATAGAAAAGGAGCCTCAAATTAACTATGCTACAAGGAAGCAAAGATCCAAACCCAGAAGAAGAATAACTGTCTCAGCCTGAGCCTGGTGGCACATGCCTGTAATCATAGCACTTGGAAGACTGAATCAGAAAAACTGCAGTGAGTTCAAGGCCAATTTACCACTGGTTAGTACCAAGCTAGCTAGTGCTACATAGCAAGACCCTGTCCCAAAACACAACACAAGACAAAATGGAACCAAAAAAACAAAAACTCAAGCATTTCAGTCATTCTAACAAATTGATATTGTGAGAATAAAAAAGCTTTATGAAAAATAATCAGTAGTTAAGACTTTATTTTATATGGTAGATAACTTGAAAATTAAAATCCAGCAGTATCACTCACAGTGGCATGTCTTGATTGATGATGACACAGGATGGTGGTCCCATAAAGTTAAGTCACCTAGTAATGTGGTAGCCACTTCTGTTTCCATGAGAACACTCTGATAGTCACACAAGATGAAATCAACCAATATCACAGTTCTCAGGACGCATTTCTCATTAAACCATCAGGCCCAGACCTCCCATGGATTGGGTCACAAGGAAATGCAAAGTACTTAACACTGGGGATATGAAGATGGTTACATAAAGCGCATTTATGAATTTACAATACACGCTGAAATGTTTGTGCGTTTGAGGTCATAATAACTAGAGTCTGTGTTCAAGAAGTCCATCAAATAATTTTGAAGCAGAAAAAAAAATTTAACAAAATGTTGGTAGATGGGAGTTCACTGAATTCTTATTTTATAATTTTTCATAAACTAAAAGTATTCTTGGGATAGTTTTTCAAAAGCATGGTTCTAAAATCTTGCTGATGGTCAAAATTATATGAGGAACTCCATAAAAGACTCTAGGAAGTTGTGCAGTGGTCCTGGCTGTACACCACGGATGACACATTTGGAGTGGGTGAGAGCAGGGATCACACTCCACGGTTCCTGTCTTATAACTCTCTCTCTAAACTGAGCTAAAGAAATAAAACTTCATTTCTTCAAGGCAAATCAAAACTATGCTATACTCTTACCCCAACTTTGTGTCTTGGAGCTGGCCATAAGGAAATCATCTGACATAGCTTGCTTGCTGTTAGGCTGCTGTCCTTTTTACTGTGACCAAATTCCAACAAGAAGCAACTTCCAGACTGAAGAGTTGCTTTCACTTACACTCTGAGGCGATAGTCATGGAGGCAGAGGCCTGAGGCAGCTGGTCACACGCAGTCTGCAGTCAGACAGAGATGCTCGATATTCAGGTCAGAACCTTAGTCTGTCCATGGTTTTCACCCACGTTCAGGGTGGGTCTTCTCATCCCAGTTAACGTAGTCTAGAAACTCCCTCCCTCGTAGATGGGATGAAAGATTTGTCTCCTGGATAATTCTAGATCGTGTCCAGTTGACAATCAGGGTTAAGCATTGAGTTCTGGTCTGAAAGGGTGTCCCGCTACAGGCCTGCAAGGAAAGAATGGTGCTCAGAGTAAAGACTGTTATGAATACGCAGGCGTTTCTGGGTCTTTCCACAACATCCTTTAATATTAGATCAGACTCTTTTTGTCCCACCAATGACCTTCTCTTTGCTTTCATCGTGCATATGCAGTGAAGCATCTATAAAATCCTGGAAAGCAGGATTCAAAATGCCTCCCTAGACACACGGACGGAGGTCAGCCCGAGAGAGCCTGAAAGCACCACACCAGATACTGAGCTATTTATCTGTGTCCACTGCAATATTCTTTATGAGGAAAGAACAATTATGCTTCTCTGACAACTCTGAGGAGGGGGATTCTATGGAAACCCTTATTTCTGCTGGTCAGTTACAAGAACAGGTAAAAACCACCTGGGACTTGAGACTGCCATGGAGTGTGGGGGACTGAGCCCAGAACTTCAGTAACCTGATGCTCTTTGGATGCTGTCGGTACGGAGTCAGAGGACTCCACTGCAGAACTGAGCTCTTGCTTTCTCACCTGCTGGGGACTGTCTTACATTTTTGGATGAGCACAGGACCCTGTACCAGTGATTATGGTATGAGAGGTGAGCAGAGGAAAATACCTCATTTTTCCAATGGGTGAGTTGATAACTCTGCAAGCAGGCTAACTCTTCCACCCTGCCTGACAAAGGAAGCTGGGCACCAGTCTTGCTCCCTGTTTATTTCCTTCTTCCCTGTCATTTTGGCCGTAGTGTTTCAATTCTCTCTCATAAGTCTCGAGAGACCTTGTACTGCACCTGAACAGGAGTATGTGCCAGGAGAAACTTTCCCACATCCATCTGCCTTCTGTGTCATCACTATGAAACCCAAGGCCTGCGGGTGAGCTCAGCTCTTCATGCTGGTGTGGTAGCTCTTATGGACTGAGCCATCTCTCCAGCCCTCTGATTATTTTTCAGAAGCTATCTTTCTTTCTATGGGTAAGAGGTACACCCATGGACCAGTATACATCAAAGTCTTCACATTTGAGCCCATCTTCTTCCAACATTCACTCATCAATAGAAAACATCAGAATTTGTTCTTAAATAACTTATTTCTTTTTAATATTGACTTTTGTGAAGTTACAGTTCTTTAATGGCAATCTGAAGAAATCCAAAAAAAAAAAAAAAAAAAAAGTAGATCCCATCCTTTTAAAGACAACTAAATGTGCAAATTTCACATACTTTCTATAATACGTATAAATAATTTCATGGTTTCACATTAAGAATGAAAATATCAATATCAATAGATACAAAATATTAGTCTATTTACTTTAAAAGAACTAGATGAAAACACTGCATTGTATCTGACATCTTTGGAAAAGAGGGACAAAGACGTATGTCAGGAAAAGATACATGTCAGATATTAAGAGAAAAGGCTGTGTAGATTATACATCTCACACATCTTGAGGTGCTGGGTTAGACCCCAGGATGTCAGCCTTTACCGCCACAGAAATGCATTTCCTTCCTAACACAAGTCCAAAGCACACAGAGAAGCTGCAAGCCAATGACAGAAACCTCCTCATCCCCATGGCTACTGGCTTTGCTGTCCCAAGGCTAGGGTTCCCATCCAGTACCCCAGGAGTACAGCATTTACGTAGTAAGGAAATGTCACCAAAGGCCACATATTTATGTGGCCCCCCCACACTGTCACGTTCACTCCATCACTATCTTTTCTTCAAAGAGGTAGGATACTTAGAAGCATCTACAAAAGACAGACAACAATTTCTTCTTGTACAGCTGGGGAGTCATAAGAAGCATCAGGATCTACAGGCTTTATTCAGAAAGCAACCCCTTCTTTCCTAGGGAGGCAACAAGTCGAGAGCAGACACCTGCCCCACCACACCCTGTGGCCAGGAACTTGCCAGGTTCCCAGAATATGGTGGAAAGCAAATTTGTTATTCCAAGAGAATACTGCAGAAGGAAATCTTCATTTAAATAACATTGGAGTTCATAATAAATAAAGTCGAACGGGGGCTCCCTTTAAGAAGGCAGCTTGTTGAAGTCACATATAACAAGCTGTAGACACAAGGGCAACCTGACAACAACCAGAAAATCGGTTATTATTATTATTATCATTATTATTATTATTATTCAGTCTTCCCACCCTCCAGGGCACCATTTCAATGTTCAAAAAAAAATCCCTCATACATAACATAAGGATATGTTACATATGTACACACTCTGATGCACATCTCAGTTCAAACTAGTCTCTTTGGAACAAAAGACAATGATGACCAATGGTGGCATGCCTTTCTACTAAGATGTCCTGCTATCTAGAAGGTGCAGACAGTCAAGAGCAGCTTGTTTTGTTTCCTTGTGAACATGTTCTACTTCAGCAGCCTCAAGATCACAGTCTGTGCACGGTTCTCTCCTGCAGAACCTTGGGAACCGAGTAGGCAGGTAGGGAAGCCCACTGCTCTGCCGATGTCCATTTTCCCTGAGCTTCCTCCGGCATCTTGCGGAGGAGGGCCTTGGTGATCTGAAGAGTCAGCTTTGGCTCTCTGAGAAAAGTTTTCAGGGGCTGGCAGTAAGATGGTTCCAGGCTCCAAGCCACCTTCCCATGTGTCTTTTTCCTGTTTTCGAGCAGGTAGGCACGGGAACTGCTACCGGTCCTAGCATGCATTCTGTGTCTAAAGATCTCCCCGGCCTCCTGGTAGATGAGCAGCAATAGCATCAGGCTGAACCTGACATCATGTACTGCCGGTCATGAGGTCTACTCTCAGCCCACCTGGCCATAGTCTTGGTTACTAACCTGATGGCTCACAGCCATGATGAAGGAAGAGCTTATCTTGCCTCCTTTGCTCAAAGACACTTGAAGCCACTGTCCCAGAGCCCACGCCCTTCCTGTGGCACTCTGGGGTCTGGATACAGCACCACTCCGGCTGGCAGTATGAGGACCATTCTTCCTGGGCCAGTTTACTTGCTCGCACTTAGCCATACATCTGCTTGAACTGAAAGCACTCGTTGCAGTAGCCGTTACACTTGGCATTGCCGAAGTGATCGCAGGCAGGGGCCCGGCAGCGCTGTTTAGGGGGTTCCTCAGGAGTGGGTTCACCCCGGTGGGCTACAGATCCCACTCGCTGGCTCAGATGCTGGCACTCCATGCAGAGCTCTTCACTTCGACAGGCCAGGATGTTCTTACAGGAAGCCCGGGCACACTTGGGCCTTGAGGCTCCCTGTGTGTTTCGAGGCATGTCTCTACGCTGGCTTGATCTCTGAACGGTAAGAACAGAGAGAGAAAGGTATAACATCTCTTAGGAGACCAGAGGGGGATTTTAAATAACATTATGGATTCTACAGAAGCCTTGACCTGCCTGAGTGAAAGATGTGTGCAACTGAGGACCAAAAGTTCCCCCAACAATCTCAGCAGAAGCTGATCACCTGGTCCTGCCCAAAGGAGTTTTGTTTTGTTTTTTCCTGATTTGGCAGTAAATGGAAGCATCTGGGATGTTTAGGAAAAACGACTGTTTGAGAAGTCAGCTTCTCATCCAAATCTAGTATATCCCGGATCGCCCGTGGCTTCTGGGGTGCTTGCAGAGGTTTGGCTCTATGGCTGACTGTATTACCTTTCAGAATAAATTCTAACTGTGCTTATTTGTCTACCTCAGGAGTCAATGAAATGTGGCTGGTTTTTCCAGGTTCTCTCCCAGCAGACTTTTTAGAAAATATTTTATTAATTTATTCATATTACATCTCAAGTGTTAGCCCATCCGTTGTATCCTCCTATTCCTCCCTCCCTCCCACTTTCCCCCTACTCCCCTCCTCTATATCTGTGACTGAAGGGGACCTCCTCCCCCTGTATATGCTCATAGGGCATCAAGTCTCTTCTAGGTAGCCTGCTATCCTTCCTCTCAGTGCCAGCAGGCCTCCCCATCAAGGGGTTGTGGTCAAAAATAGGGCACCAGAGTTCATGTGAAAGTCATATCCCACTCTCTACTCAACGGTGGAGAATGTCCTGTCCACTGGCTAGATCTGGGTAGGGGTTCAAAGTTTACTGCCTGTATTGTCCTTGGCTGGTGCCATAGTTTGAGCAGGACCCCTCAGCCCAGATCCGCCCATCATAATGTCCTTTTTGTAGGTTTCTAGAACCCTCTGGATTTAAAAGGGGCCCTTTGTCATAAGGAGACAGCCTATCTGTCACAGATGCAGGACCTGACACCAGAGGAGGCTAGCTCCACCAAATGTCTCACCAGTTGCTCTTCAGTTCTTTTTGCTTCATGAAATCTCTGGTTCTGAGCTTCGATGAAACACTTCTGACAGTACCCTTCAAACATGGTGCTTCCGAGGGTGCCGCACTCCCTGCCCAGGCACGGGGTGCTGTTCTGGAACCTGGGGGCTGTGGAACTGGCTTTTCCAGAGGCAGTGACAAACTCTACAAAAGAGTGGATGCTATTCAGTATCACATCTGGATTACCACACCCAGACAGACACTGATGTTAGAAAAGAAATGGGTTCTCAGCATAGGTGAGAACAGCCTTAAAAGTGCACTTGGGGCCACAGTCACAGAGAGCATCTTTGGCTTTGAGCATGAATCACCAATCCATAAAAGAACAAAACAGTAGGCATTAAGATATACACCGTCCACCAGCTCTTTGAATTAGAGCTTTCTATGCTACGAATGTTTACCTGGTATCAGTAAATACTTCCTGTCTCTTGCTAGCCCTATTTAGAACCATCAGCAAAGTTGCTGAAGTCTGAACCATACATGCATGGCAGATACTCAATAGCCTTATTAAAAACCAGTCCATAGTCTGGTGTAGCAGCACATGCCTAAAACCCTAGCACTCAGGGGATAGAGGCAGATAGACTGACAGGACTCTGAGGCCAGCCTGGGCTACATAGCGAGTTCATTTTTTTTTACTTTATTTTATTTTTTTATTAATGTATTTTTTATTACATCTCAATGGTTATCCCATCCCTTGCATCCTCCCATTCTTCCCTCCCTCCCATTTTCCCCTTAGTCCCCTCCCCTATGACTGTGCCTGAGGGGGACTTCCTTCCCCTTTATATGCTCATAGGGTACCAAGTCTCTTCTTGGTAACCTGCTATCATTCCTCTGAGTGCCACCAGGCCTCCCCCTCCAGGGGACATGGTCAAATATGAGGCACCAGAGTACATGTGAAAGTCAGTCCCTCTCTCCACTCAACTGTGGAGAATGTCCTGTCCATTGGCTAGATCTGGGTAGGGTTTCGAAGTTTACTGCCTGTATTGTCCTTGGCTGGTGTTTTAGTTTGAGCAGGACCCCTTGGCCCAAATCTGCCTATCATAATGTTCTTCTTGTATGAATCATTTCTCTAGGGTATTTTGATGATGTAGGGTACATGGTAGCTAGGACTGCAGTAATGAGACGGCGTCCACTACTTCCAGGTACGACAGTGGAACAACAATGACTGTCCCCAACCACAAACCAATGGAAAGGTGAGGTGAGATGCAACTGCTCTGACTGCTGAGGCGGGCTACTGTCTCGACATTCAAGGCCCTTTCTAGGCAGTCGCTACTGCAATCTATGATTCACTCACGTTTGTTTTCTCTGTATTCGATGAAACACAGTGTGCAAAAGCCCTTGTTTTCTGGAGTCCCAAAGTACATGCAGCCAGGTTTTCTGCACTTGTTTGTGCCCGCTTTGTCTCCCGGAGTTCGTGCTGCCTGGGAAAGGCAGCCAGAGGGGACGTCATTTCCAGGTCGGTGGCAAGAGTGTTGGGTGAGACTTTGGATGAGTTGTGAGGGGTCAGACTTGGAGCGTTGGTGACAGGAGGGAGGGACACTGGAAGTGAGGCTGGAGAAAGGCTCTGCTGTAGTCCTTTTGAAACAGGTACTGCAGATGCCATTGAATGTCCGAGTGACATCCTGAAGGCAGGCTTGGCACTTACCAGGATCTGCAGTGCGGCTGGCATTCAGCTGCCGGGCATTATGGCAACGCTCACAGAATCCGTTATGCTGCGCATTCAACGTGAAGGGGCACCCAGGGCTCCTGCACTTCATCGCAGTGGTCTCACTGAAGAGGAAAAGGCTGGGTGCCGTGGGTGGGGCTGAATGAGGTCCTCCAGCTGTTTCCTCAGGGCTCCAGGCTGAGGCACCAAGTCCCATGCCGGGGAGTCCTTCAGGACCCGGCTTTGAGTTCAGCTTTGGGAGTTTGCTCTGGTTCTTTTTGTACCTCTCTGAGCATTCATGGCATAAAGGCTGAGTGTTCACGGACATAAAGAAAGGACAGTTGGGTGTCTCACATTTTATATCCATGAGTGACAACTGGGGTGTGGAAGGTTCCAAAGGGTTCTGTGCATGTGCCTCTCTCCTGCTCTGCTCCTTGTTTTCCTGCCATTTCTTGTATTCATGCTGAACAAGTTCAAAGTAATCATCTACCAGGTTTATTTCTTTGGGTAAGTTAGCTTCATCCAACCTAAAGAGCAAACAGGAAAATAAGTGGTGATCCCCCCCAAACAACACAAGACTGCTACGTCACTAGCTCCTAGAACACACTTCTAGAGTATAGTCCACGGCAATAACTCCACAACCAACACCAAATGCAAGCTGACGACACAACATGCCCAGTACACTTCTGTCACATTCTCGGGTCAAGAAGGCCAATCAAAGGGCACCGCTTACTTTGCAGCGTTGATCAGGTGAGTGGTGCCGTGGTCCCAGCCTTGCACAGGGATTTCCATCACTATCAAGTACTCCTTCAGAAGCTTTTCCTTCATCTCATTTTCAGGGTCTGTCAAAAAGTGAACCTTTAAGGCTTCAAATCTTCCCCGGTCTCTGTTAACAAGTGGAACAGCTCGGATTTCTGAGGGGGACGGGGTAAAAAAAAAAAGCAGTGCGTAAGTAAAACTTTATCCTACTAAATGATGTTGCAGATAAGGTCATATAATGATTGAAATGTAAAGACACAAAAGGCATATAAAGAAGAGAGAAGTATCACCCAGTCACACTTAAGCCCAAGCAAGAAAATGAACTGTGGTAAACTCTAGCATGAAAGACTTTGTTTCCAGGGAGTCAAAAGAATACTAAGGGACCTAGCACTAGCAGACCGTTTTTAAGCAGGGATTTCATTTGTAATTTTTGTATATTTATTGTAGCCAAAAGGCTGAGAAGTGATTTTAGTTTTTGCTTAGAATACAAAGATTCTGTTATTTTTTTCTTTTTCTTTCTCTCTCTCTTTTTGTTTGTTTGTTTGCTTGCTTGCATGCTTGCGTGCTTTTTGTTTTTTTGAGACAGGGTTTCTCTGTGTAGTCCTGGCTATCCTGGACTTGCTTTGTAGACCAGGCTGGCCTCGAACTCATAGAGATCCATTTGTGTCTGCCTCTCTGAGTGCTGGGATTACTGGCGTGCGCCACCACACCTGGCCTGTATTTTCTTTTGTGCACACAAATATAAATGTGCTTTGACTGTAGCTGAGCTTCACTGCCCTCTCATCCTTCTCTTCCTGCTGTGCCCCTCTTTCAAAACCATCTGCCTTCTACTCTCATGTCTTTAACCCTGCACCCCTCAAAAAGTTTCTAGATTCCATACATGAGACAAAACGTGTTGTTTTTCTAAGTCTGTTTTAATATGATTATCTCCTGCTCCATCTTTTTTTTTTCTGTGAATGACAATTTTTTCTTTTTCCTCATGGCTGAATAAAATTCCATTGTATATCCATATCACTGTTTCTTTATCCATCCACCTGTTGATGGTCACCTAAGCTGATTTTGTCACCATGAAAAGGAGACAGCAGATCTGCACTGCTTACGTTTTCATGCCTCCCAGTCTGATCTGAGTCAGTGCCGAGCTAAGCATGTCATTTAACCCTTCTGAGTCCATGGCTTCATCAATAAAATAAGACAACTCATGCTAGTACCTCACAGGGATGCCATGAGAACGAAATGAAAGAATGTTGCCTAGAGCGCTTAGCACTATGATTATTATGCATTATAACCCGACAAGCATGATGCTGAGACCTCATTTCGTCATGTAGTAATAATAATAGGGGTGGAGGTATGCGTACATGACTGTCTAGCCTATGCTTACCATGCTGGAAGTACTCCCTAAGTCACACTCAAAAAGACAGGGAAATGGTATGTTTATTGTCTTGCATAACTGTGCCAACGTGTACGGCTCTAATCTGAAAATCTCAAATCTACAAAGCTGACTGGACTTGGGAGCATTTAGATTTCTGATTAGGGATGCTGAAATGTAAAGTCTATACAAACATCCAGGAACATGTAAGACTCTGAAATCTGAAATGATGTTAGTTCCAATCATTTCCCATAAGGGATATGATCCTCCACAAGTAAGCAGACGACAAAGCGACAAACTTCAATGAAACAATTTCAACTGGAAACAAAAGAGCAAGGCGTGGAATTCCAAGGTCCCACAGGGTTATGAGTATAAACTGATGTTTTCTTACCAGGTCCACTGTCCTTCAGAGTCACCAAGGGTACGAAGTGCTGGCTGTCATAGCCAAGGACGATGGGGTATCTGTAACATTCCTGGGCAGGCCAGTGGAGAGGCAGGTAAATTCCACCCATTTTCAAAGGAGCAAAATTGGAACCTGATTCCAAACTTCTTAACATTTTATCTATTAAAAAGGAAAAAGAAAACGAGACCCCCTCCAGTGACTCTTGTGAAGTTTCCTCCGCTGTTAGCTGAGGGCTGCACGGGAGCGCTAGTTTATCCTCAGAGCTATGACAAGCCTGGGAACCACCAAGAAACCCTCCGAGGCACCTCACCTGAAATGACAATGATAGGTCTTCTGAGGATGTTGCTGAGAACAAAGATGTGGATTTCTTCCAGGGAATTGTACTGAAGGCCACTTTGGGCTGCAGGTGTGTCTGCTGATGCCATTTTGACCAAGGTGTCCCACTCCTCATTCCAATTCTGAGGGGAGAGAACACGAGAGGGGTAAGAGAATGGATCAATGAGTCACCCAGAGGTCACTCTGTAACTGTCCGCTTAAGAAACTCCACTCATTCTTCTCCTTCACTGAAACGGTCATTCAAATGTTCGTCCTCTTCCTAGTTTTGATTTTCTTTTCTTTACGGTTTTCCAATGCAGGGCAAACTCAAAGCTGACGGGAGCTACAGAAAATCTCCTGGGGGGGTAGGGGGGTTGGGTGCAAAGCATAGCTTGGTTGGGAGAGTGCTTGCCTAACCTGCATGGAGTCTTGGGGTTGATTCCTAGAACCACATAAAAGCACATGGTGTGTGCCTGCAATCCTAGCAGTGTGGAGGTGGGGGCAGAGAGATCATCTTCAGCCACACAGCAGAGTCATAGTCGGCTGCATGGCAGGTTCAAGGCCAGCCTAAGCTACATGATACCTAGCTCTAAAGCAAGCAAACCAAAACCCCCTCATGACACTTAAGCTCTTTTTCCATTGTTTCAGAACCATTCCCAGCTCTTCCCTGGACTGGCTGCCTCCCCGGAGCCAGGAAAGTCAGGGATGTGCTCAAGAAAAGGCTGGAAGACCTACCAAGACAAAGAAGTGCACATCCAGGAATCTGCTGCTCCACCGTCAGAGAACAGTGAGTGGCTAAAGCCTCGGTTAACCCCGCAGAAGGTTCTTGGTGTTTTTTTTCCTTGCCTGTGCACTGCTTAGCTCAACTCATATGACTAGTAAGTCATATGTTCCTCAGAGCACAGGGACTGGCCCTGAGTACCCTTTGTCCACCGTTGGGCTGCCGCACAGGAGCAAAACGTACCCGAGTGTCGTAGCAAAGTCCCGTTTCCACAAATTCCTGAGATTTCAGAGATTCCAACTGCCAGCGGAATTTAAAGTTCCGTGTGTCTGTCTCCTTAAGGGTGCTGCAGAGGGCCTTCCTCAGGACTAAGTCAGTATCCTGAACACCCCACATGTACTGACAAGCTGCATGCATGAGGCAATTTCCATCACCTGAGAACAGAAGGGAGCTGTGAGGAGTAACGTTAAGCAGCCCAGAGTGAATGTCCCCTGAAGGTTTTCAGGGTAAATTAAGCCCACTGCTGGGGACTGTATGGTTGATTCTTAATCAAGGGCCAGTTGATAATATTCCATAAAGAAATCTGTTTTTGTTCCTCTGTTTAATACATGGTACCAAGACTGGGAAGAGCCAAAGGACCTCCACTGTCAAGTGACCCTGCCCCTAACTTGAACTGGTCTAAAGGCTTTAGGAACATTTCTGAAAGTCTCTTCTACTTTGTAGGATGAGGGCACTAGCTTATGGACTCTGCAGTCCTTTCTTCCTAGTAGTCTTTTGCTTGATGGCTAAGGCCTTGTACTGCTATTTTCTAGTTCTAAGGAAGGTTTTACATCCAGGGCAACATACACACCAGGAAGCCACTGTGGCTCGGCCTACTAGATAGGGCTGGTCTGGCTATGACTCAGTGGTAAATGACTTGGCCATTCCACGTTAGCTTTGGGGACCTGGGAGTTTCCTTCCCTGGCTCGTAAAGTATGATTGTCACTACCAAATAGCCTGCAGCTTGCTGCAGGCCCTGCCCCAGCCTCCAGTGGATTTTGAGAGCCTGCTTGTAAGCAATTGTAAAGCCCTTGTTAAAAAAAATATTAAAAAGCAGGCAGGCATGATTGTGCATGCTTGCAATTGTAGCATTTGGGAGGCAGAAGCAGGAGGATCAGAAGTTCAAGGTCATCCTTAGCTACAGAGTGAACTGACAACTGCTTGGACTACATGAGAAACTGTCTCAATCAGTTAGTCAGTCAATCAACAAGCAATTACAAAATAAAAGTTAAAAAGATGCTGATGTTTAAAATAATTCAGTGTTTGAGGCTAGCAACTTTGAGAAAAAGACAAATCTAAATTTCTTCCACTAATTTGTGACTTTTCCAGGATAAAAGTCATAATTCACAACTGTCTTCTTTCAGTGTGTACTTTCACTTTTTCAGTTCTTGACATTGAAGCCAGGGCCTCAGGAGTGCTAGACAAGAGGTCTACTAGTGAGCTACATCCAGTCCCAGACTGCATTCTTTTTCATGCCCCAAACAGTAAACATTTGGGGGCATTGTTTAATATAAAACTAGTAAGTTCTTTATCTTCCTTCTGAAAGTATTACATATTTTTAATTTTTAAAAAGCTATTAAGAACGTGTGTGTGTGTGTGTGTTTTTTTTTTTTTACATTATTCTGTTGCTAAAGCAATGAAGGTATTTGAAATTCCATCACATTCTAATAACAGTGAAACTGTAAACAACAACCTGTCAAATACATATCCAGGGTCAGTATTCCCTCAGTGTGCATGCTTTGAACAACTTGCTGAACTAGTGAACAGAAAAGATCACTAGAGCCTAGTGTCTGGGCCGAGGTGTGGTGAGGAGTACATTCTGTTGAAATTTCCCCTTTGCAAAATCTAGAGCAAAGATAAGGCTTTTTTTTTTTTTTTTTTTTTTTTTCTTCTTCTTCTTCTTGGGCTTACTTTCAGTTCTTTATTGAGATGCACCAGTACAAAATTCCCTAAGTAACATGTGGAATTCCCCAGTGCGAAGATATTTGACTAGCAATTGAGCAACAGTTGTTGTACGTTTTGTTCTGGTGTGTAGACATTTAAACTGTGAACTGCACCCTGGACTTTCCAAGTGGGTGTGGTCAGGCTGAGCTGGAACAGGGCTACTCACTAGACAAGTGAAATTGCCGCAGCCAATAGACGATGGAATTTTCATGAAGTTTCAAGTTTATGCCACCTTCTCCCTTCCTCATTCGCCACAGTCTCATATCCTCAAATGCAGACTTGTGAATCACCCCCTCCCCAAACAGACCTGACTTTGAAGAAAACCTCCTAAAGGGGAAAGAAAAGATGCTATAATAATCACCTCCTCCCCTTAAAAATCTTTTCTTTCTTCTTCTTCTTCTTCTTCTTCTTCTTCTTCTTCTTCTTCTTCTTCTTCTTCTTCTTCTTCTTCTTCTTCTTCTTCTTCTTCATAATTTTAAAGAACTTTTCTTCAAAGCAGGAAAATTAGGATTCGGGGGCCCCAAATCTGTATTCCCCCCACAACATGTTACTAAAATATCTTTGCTTTTGTACTTTTATTTGTGATGTGAATCCTTACTGATTTAAGTAGCAAAGAAACTGTTTAGCATTTACATTGATTTTTTTTTTTCCCCTACAGGAAACTCGCTATTTCCTCTGTTAAGGAAATACTGTATAACATCTACTAATTCTGTGAGTGGCAAATAAAATAAGGCTTTTCTTTTCTCTACCCCATTTCTAATTCCCTCAACCTCATCTCTCTTTTTGTAACAAAATGGGACATGGTAAAAACCACAAACTGTCAGGTATATAAGCCCCTTGATGACAAGTTAACATAATTATCTACTTCTAGGCATCACTTGACTTAATGCCAAGAACAATGTGGATAATCACTGTCTCCCGTTTTCTTTCTACTCTGTTTCTAAGAGTCTAAGCTTCATAAATATAGAGAAGGCGCAGAGGTGATATATAAGAGTCTCCGGAATCAAAACAAACAAAACCCAACATCAACCTATCACGGAGTTACTCAAGTCAAGAACAGCCAAAGTTAATGTACCAATTAAGTTATTAAGTTAACGTTCCTAGCACCATCACTGCCAACAAGGATTTTCTACTCTTGGATGTATTATTTTGTCCCAGAGAATGTAGTCACTGATACAAGAAAATGAGACTGTGCTTGTACCTACACTGTAAGTGTTTAATGATCTCGGACACTCCATTCTTATTAAAATAATAAGTGTTCTCATCCTAAAGGCAGAATTCTGTAGCTGCATGAAACATCATCATTGGATGTCTCTGCCAATCCTCTTATTCAAAGGACATGATTTTAAAAACTTGAAACAGAAAATATGTATAAAAAGGCAGAAACCTGGCTATTTGGTAAATAGGTGTAGATCCTCCTTGGTGACAACGTAATTATCTGCTTGTATACAAGTCACTTGATTTGATGCCAAGAACAGTACAGAAAAGCTGTGCCTCTCATTTGCTCAGGCAACAGAACCGAGGTAGGGGAAGCAGAGACAAAGCATCCCCAGGCCTTAACATCACTTGCTTGTGAATCTAGGAAACGCCATCAACTCAGGAAACGCAAGAACATCGCAGTATTTTTCTAACGACAGTGGCAAACGACTGCAATTTATTTCCGTGCTCAGCACTCTGCTTTCCTTCTGAACTTAAAAACCTCTGAAGTCCTTTCCATTCTGGCCAGTGAAGGGCACTTTATAAATGACTCGACCAATGTACGCATTAGGAAGATTAATCCCCCAACTGGGTCATGAGGTTTAGAAATGCATCCCACAGCCTTCATGCCCTCTGTATCCTAACACACACACACACACACACACACACACACACACACACACACACACA